>CM025851.1:0-202500 GCA_003952965.2 Morella rubra
CTGTGGTATATTCTGAGCTGCGTTCTCCCAAAGTTGTCTTGTTTCTTATTGTCAATTGGCGAATCTATATTGGTTACCTTTTCCATCTCTGCGTCTTTAGAAAATCAGATGGAAGAAAATCTGTTGAGGTTCTGATTCAATTTGTACAAGAATATTTTACTCACCACACGCACATGCATATATAGGTTGTATAGTTTAATGAGCAAAAGTGCTCCAGTATGTCGCATGAGTTGAGCCTCTGGCAAAAGCACTCTTTCTCCAGTTATTTTTTTTTTACCCCAAACAAAAAAAGGTTTTCTGCACAGTTTCGTTTGCTATCCATGTAACTCTTTAAAAAGAAGTCGAGCACGCCGATGGTAGCTTGGCAAAAATGAATCCAAGGTTTAGCTGGATTGCAAACCGTAATAAAAATTATTGGCGGTCCTATAATAGCCTGACTGCTTCTCCCTTCCACAGTAAGCATCATGCAGAGGTGGAAGAACCTAATTACAATATTGAGGCTCCCACCAGTATCGATCTTTTTAATTTTCCGATGGGTGGCGTTTCCCCTGTTAACTGTTAACCCTTGATATGGAGACATTGCTGGAAACTGCGTTCTCTTATGACTAGTCATCTCAGATTCTGAAGTACCTAGTACAGGTATATTTATCCTTTTGAATGTTTATTTAATGCCTCGCTTCTTTTTGATGTTCATTGAGAGGGCGAGTACGGCTTTGAGTAACCAAATAAATTAAGCGAAGTACTCGTTTTGAGTAATCATTGGAATAGGAAACTGCTACTTCAAGAAGGCATTGCACTAGAAGAAATCCAGGTAAATAAACATCAAAAAAGAAAAGAGGGCCACGCCCACGACCGCAGCGAGTACTTGTCCCTTCTACCTGTTTTGCCCCACCAGAAAAGAGGGTTATTTTTGGTGGGGGAACCAAAAAAAAGGAAGTTAAAAGACACCTTAGGAAAATATCAAAATAACAGCAACAAAAGAGAAATACTAAAAAAAAAAAAAAAAGAAGAAGAAGAAGAAGAAGAAGAAATTAACAAATAACGGAAGAAAATTAAAAAGGAAAGAGTAATAATTAAAAAAAGGACGAAAGAGAGAGAGAGGGAAAAAAAAAAAGCTTTTTACATATAGATTTGCAGTCCCAGGGGCACGGGCGGTAGTGGGTCGTCGGCTCTTCATCAGTTGATCAGGAAGAAAGTGAGGAAGAAAAAGGTACTCCATAATCCCGACAGCGACTCTTATTCCCCAATTCCCAGATACATGAATCTGAAACACTATCTCGTGTCCGCTTCTTGTTTTCTTTGTATTTCTTCATCGCCGATTATCACATCTGAATTTCCCTCATGTCTGAACCTGTTGGTAACTATAGTTTAGTTGTTGATTATCTGTTTGATAACATACTAATTGGTGGGCGGATGATTCAATTCGTGGAGGATATTTCTTAAATTACCTGGAATGTTTATTTCGCTTTTTCGTATTTCTTCTTGAATCTTGTTTTCTCTTATTTTTCATAGTTTCACTTTCCATTATGGGAGGCGGTAAAATGTTAATAGAAAATGGCATATTCTCTGTGAAACCCACATTACATGTGAACCGTGTTAGGCTTGTCATGTGATCTTTTATCCCTTATTTTGGTTTGCATAAGCAAGTAGGTTAAGTATAAGCAGCAATGACGAGTGGAAAAGGTGATTTTGTTATTTTAATGTTGATTGGACTTCTCTCAGAAACGGCTTCCAGTGGTTGATTGGTCGAGATTTCTTGTTTGTGCCAATTATCTTCTTTGGTATTTTAGACGTGCTCCTAGTAATTCCTGTGTTCTCATGATAGAGTTATTATTGTGTACTCTAAGGTCCTATTCACCTTCTTCTTTGTACTAGTCTGATTATTAAGGATTTCCTCTTTCTGTTTAGCTTCCTTCGAGGTATTGATTACCTGTTGTTTCCCATGGTTCAGATTGCAGCAAGCATTTTTGATGACTGTCCCTTCATCGAACATGAGTTCAACAGTTTCAACATCTCGTGGAATACTTCCACCAGCAAGGCATGGCACCTGCGACGCCCCAAATGCTGGGGCTTTCTGCCAGCCTGAACCAGAGTCTAAAGACAATGACGAGAGTGAGTTGCTCTCTGTATCTTGGAACCAGGACTATGGTTGTTTTGCTGCCGGCACAACTCATGGTTTTCGTATCTATAATTGTGAACCATTTAAGGAGACTTTCAGGCGTGATTTAAAAAGCGGTGGGTTTAAAATTGTTGAGATGCTTTTCCGGTGCAACATTCTGGCACTTGTTGGCGGTGGAGCTAATTCCCAATACCCACCGAATAAAGTTATGATTTGGGATGATCATCAGAGCCGGTGCATTGGTGAATTTGCATTTAGGTCTGAGGTTCGCGGAGTGAAATTAAGACGGGATCGGATTGTCGTTGTTCTTGAGCACAAGATATATGTTTACAACTTTATGGATCTGAAACTTCTCCATCAAATTGAGACTTTGGCAAATCCTAGGGGTTTGTGCTGCCTTTCACACCATTCAAATGCATTTGTGTTGGCTTGCCCAGGTCTTCAACGAGGACAGGTTCGAATTGAACACTTTGGGCTGAATATGACAAAATTAATCCACGCTCACGATTCTCATATTGCATGCTTCACCTTGACATTGGATGGGCTGCTTCTCGCAACTGCTAGTACAAAGGGCACTTTGATAAGAATATTCAACACAATGGATGGGACTCGCTTGCAAGAGGTAACTGACCTTCCTTTGGACTTAAACAGTATTTTATGATTAGTCTCCCTAGACTATTCTAAATGGTTTTGGGACGCAATCACATTTAACTTCAGCACGGTGTTGAATATTCAACTGAAGGAAAAGATTGTTGTTCGCCACTGTCCTAAATGATTCTTGTAGACGAGCACTGAGGTCATCTTTAATAAGTTTTTTTTTTTTTGCAATTGCTGTCATGGTAAGATATAAGTGGGACTGTGGGTTTTCCAAAAGAATGACTCGGTGGATCAAGAAAAGAAAAACCTTGGGAGGAATAGTTGAATGTTAGTTCCCATTCGATTCATTAGAAAGGTCTTGTGACTTTTGAAGATCTCCCAAAAAGAAAGAATTTTTCAAACCTCCTCATATCTTGTTTGTTATATAGGCAGTCTTATCAAGTACAGGATCTATAGGTGTTCACACTCAACTTTTCTCATAGCCAATGTCTGGTGATTATAAATTCCTCTGTGCATGTAGGTACGTAGAGGAGGAAACAGAGCAGAAATCTATAGTATTGCTCTGTCTTCAAATGTCCAGTGGTTGGCAGTATCAAGTGACAAAGGTACTGTTCATATATTCAGCCTTAGAGTCAGAGTGGTTGGGGAAGACTCACCAGCCCAGTTGAACACTGCTCAAGGGCTGGCGCTGTTTCACCAGAATTCTTCAACTTCCCTAGATGCCCTTATTTCTCCAAATACCGGTGCCAATCCCAGTTCATCATTTTCTTTCATGAGAGGTAAGGGAGTTGCCAATGAATAATGGATTAAGCTTGGCATTAATACAATAAAAAAATTTTGCCTGGATATTTTGCAACCTTGCACTAAGGATTGAAGCTAGACCAAACTGATTTTGCGTTGTTTTTTCTTGGCAATATTTTCCTCGCCTTCTAATTTGTTAAGCATGAACACGAGGAACTGTGTCCACTTGATAGAGATACTTTACATTCACTGTTTTAACTATCTGGCCTTCTAGGGGTGTCCATGGGATAGGCCAAGACTATGAAATAACATTCATAGTGCTGGCAAAGGCCCAGTCTAGTCCTAGGACAACGTGCGTGTGTCCAACATAGCTTGGCGAGCCTGTTATATGATAACTTCATTGCATGAAATTGTTGATGTGCGTTTTTGTTTAACAACACAATGATTAGAGTTGAAATGGTTAATACTTTGAATATTGAACTAAAAGGTTAAAAGGAAAGAACATAACAATCTTCAAATAACAAATAAAATTAAACTGAGGGAAAATATAACGCAGAACAAAATTTAATTTTTGATAAAGTTCATCAATCCCAAGCTGGCCTAAGACTGGGAGAAACTGGCCCTTGCCTGTGGGTCTGTCATCTTGTCCCAAGCCCTAATATTTCAGGCTGGATTGGGCAGGCCCACGGCTGCCCCTTCGACCATCTGAGATTTTACGGCTCAATATTGTGTTAAACATTCAACTCTTCTTCTTTTTTCTTTTTTGGTAAGTTAAGCTTTCTACTCATCCCAACTCAGCTTTCTGAACACCCTTCGGTAGTTTTCCAAAGCAGTATGGGTGGAATCCTTTGGTGCTTTTCATCTCTTTTATCTGACCCTGTCTCTGATGCTTCCCAGGCGTTTTACCAAAATATTTCAGCTCAGAATGGTCCTTTGCTCAGTTCCACTTGCCAGAAGACACACAATTCATTGCAGCATTTGGATCTCAGAATACCCTCATAATTGTTGGCATGGATGGGAGGTAAGGAACTATACTATTTGTTGGTTTACCCTTCTACATTGGGAGTGTTTACCTATTTCCCTGAGTAACTTGAGAGAGCAAATCTTAGTTTTCCTTGTATCGAAGTAGTTTTCTTTTCATGCTTTTTTTTTAAAAAAAATAAGTAAAGATATTATTGAAAAATAAAGAGAGTTAACAGTACAAAAGACTGTACTGAAAACGTCTGAAGCATACAAGCTATAAAGCTACAAAAATTCGAAAGGTCCAAAAAAGGAAAACCCAACACCACATTAGCCCACAGAAAGAGACTGCAACATCTGACCCTTTAAGCACTCCAACAATAACCCTTATTCTCAAAACATCTATTATTTCTTTCCCTCCATAAACACCACCAAATACAGGAGGGAATCATCTTTCAAATCGCCAAAGCTGTCGGGTCATCAAATTTCCACTTCCAACACATCAAAACCTCAACCACCCTACTAGGCATAACCCAAGAAAGATTCAACATACAAAGCATATTTGCCCACAACCCTCTAGCAACCTCACAATGAAGTAGAATATGATCCACCTATTCCCCCATCCATCTGCACAAATAAAACCAATCAGTCAAGCAAATACCCCTCCTCCTTAAATTGTCTATGGTCAATACTTTCCCATGAGTGGCCTCCCACGAAGAAGGAAACTCTCAAAGGGGCCAAGGAAAAGCTATAGGTAAATCACCCACAAAAAGTCCATACATAGATTTGACTGAGAAAGAGCCATTCTTAGAGCCCAACCAAAGCACCCTATCATCAACATCTCTTCTAATTATCGTCGAATGAAGAAGAGAAGAAATTCGAAACTTCAGCCAACTCCTAAAAGTTCTTAGAAACTGAACATTCCAAACGACGACACCAGAGCTGACATTGCAACACTCCTCCACAAACACGTCTTTATTCCTGGTTAAAGAAAAGAGATGAGGAAACACTAACTTCAGAGCTTGCTCACCATACCACCTATCATACCATAACCGAACTCTGCTACCACTCCCCACCACAAATTTTATGTTCTCAAAGAAAACAGTCCAACCCTTACTAATATTCTTCCATAAGCTCACACCATAAGAACCACGAGACTCAAGAGTCCTCCAACCTCCCACCTCGCTACCATATTTTGCTGTAATAACTATCTGCCATAAAGTCTCCCTCTCAGAAACAAACCTCCACAACCACTTCCCTAATAAAGCTCTATTATACAAAAGCATCCGCCTTAAACCCAATCCACCCACAGAAATAGGAGAACATACTCTGTCCCACCTAATAAGATGGAACCAATGCTCATCACCACCACTACCCACAAAAAATCCCTTTATAACTTTTCCATTCTGTTAGCCACCACAGCAAGAATTGGAAATAGAGACATATAATAAGTTGGAAGATTAGCAAGAGTTGATTTGATCAAAGTAATCCTTCCCCCCTTTTATGGATAAAGTTGCTTCCAACCCACTAATTGTCTTTCCATTCTCTCAAGTATCCCATCCCAGATACGAACACTTTTACATTTGGCTCCTAGAGGAAGCCTAAGATAAGTTGTCGGAAGCGAAGAGACTCTACAACCCAGAATAGCAGCCAACTTCTGAACATTTCCAACACTTTAATGGGAATAACCTCAGACTTAGAAAGATTAACCTTAAGTGTGAATATTCAATTTGCATAACAATCCTGGAACACCCTATCTTAACCTAGAGTCAATACACTCGTTGGCAATCAACACTGATACTAAATCCGCCACAATTTCAATTCTCAGCAATCCGCAACCGAGGGTTTTTAACTTATTCCCGTTCTGTTTGACTTTTCACCACCCGCCCACTGCCTTCAACAGATTAACCACGTTGATGTCTTTTAACTTATAAGGGTACATGAACAAAGTTGATGCTAAATCAATCCTTAAAACTGACTCTTATTTGATCCTGATTCCAGGAGTTGCTTCAGATCAGTTCCATCTTACAGTTCGCACTTGGAATTACTTTATTTAAAGATGACATGAATAATGTTGCAGAAATATGTTTTTGTATAAGAATTTCAAGATTCGGCTAGAATTCAATTTCTATCGATATAGTTTTATATTTTACATAAAAAGTCTTCTCTGCCCCCCTTGATAAAAATCCTTTCTTCATCCCTGGATATGCTTGACAGCTTGAGGTCCCAGTGAAATTTATCTCTGAGACATCCACGCTATTAAAAAGAAGGGGACCAGATATCTGATTGCTGCAATATTTACCGAAATCATTATGCAGGACTACTTTCAATTTGCTTTTGTGTCAGGCTTGGACTATCTTTCTTACCCGTTTTCCCGTGTTATCAGTTTCTACAGGTGCAGCTTCCATCCAGTGCATGGGGGGGAGATGTTACAGCAGGAATATATACGCTTTCTAAAAACTGTTTGTAGACCTATATAGGGATTCTTCTCATCATGTGTAAATATGGTGCCTGAATGAGAAGCTGTGTCAGTATTTTGCAGTTTCTTACTGTATATTATATATATATATATATATATGGGAAATGGTGATGGTAATTGGTGAAATGCAACTGCCACTCTGAATGAAAATCTGTTGACATATATTACAGCAACGTTCTCTGGCGGATTTGCTCTGGTTCCGCTTCAACTTTAGCTCGTTCTAAGAATGACAATGTGCTTGTTTCCCCTTAGAGAATGCAGGACACTGGGTTAAAAGGGACTCCTCGAACACATTACTTGGTCTTTGGTTTTGAAATTTTGTCCAAAGATTGGGTGAATTCAACTTGGGCCGTGGGCTGTATTACATTTTACTCAATTGGGATGGTGAATATTTGGTTTCAGCAACAAATTCCTAGTGAGCATCAACCAAATGGGATCCTTCGAGACTTGACTGGCAAATAAAAGCTAGTGTGTCATGATGCGAAATCAGCTTTAGACAAGTGAGCTAATTGTGAGGGATTTGGCAGAGTTTCAGTATAGATGAGTTTGGGATTTATGACGTGGTCAATCAAATTATCAATGTAAGAAGTTAATGAACAAGCTTGGTCCGGATGAACAATTTCAATCCTCAGCAATCCGCAACCGAGGGTTTTTAACTTATTCCCGTTCCGTCTGACTTTTCACCACCCGCCCACTCCCTTCTTCAACAGATTAACCACGCATCTCTAAAATTTGTCGGAAGACTCCACTGACGGACTGACCTCACCAAGAGTCCTCTTAACTTCTAAACACGAGCATGCATTATCCGTGTTTTCGGACTGTTGTATGCAGAATTTCAATCTCCTAGGATTCCCCAAAACTACATAACGTTTACGTTTCTCTGTTCAACACAACGGGGGAAAAAAGAAAAAAACGAAAACGAAAACTAAAATATACATTAATTTGGATGCTGAAACAGAAGACACTTATAATTTCCATATGAAATGCTGCAGAGCAGCAAAAATTTGTATTCTTAAGCTTTTCTACAGCATGAAATTCATCTTATTCATATACTAATTACCACATTTATTTCGCATGACACCGGCATGCTAATAGAAATTTCATGTTGTTAGTGGTCGTAGATTTTATTCTTAATAAGACATCTAACAACATCATCGGTCATGAGTAATGAAAAGGTAGGAGTGTCTGATATTCTCCATCTCCACTCCCTCCCAGCTGAATCCCGGGGAACTTAAAGCTTAGATCTTAGACTTCTCGTGTCATCCAGGACAATCATCACCTTCCCAATTGCTTTCCTATCTCTGATGGCAGAAAAGGCTAGGCTGGCCTGTCAAGAACAAGTGTTTTGAGTCCATCAGATGATACATCTACAACTACTAAAATGAACGAGCATACATTCATCTAAAATCACAATTTTGACTACGCCTGTCGCAATTTACAATGGGATGCACAACTAGGCTGCCAAAGAACCTACTACAAGCATGTGAGGTCCAATTCTGTTATAGGCCTTATGAAATGTCAATTACTTCGAAACAAAAATTGATAACAAGAACATCCAAAAACCCCCAACCATTCTTGAGGCCTCACAGTATATCCAAACCCCCGCCACAACACCCCCCAAAAAAGAAAATGAAGGAAACAAGAAAGAAGAAGAAGCATTGTGTCATTCCTATTTATTGAATTTGAAGCAACCAATAAAGTATGCTTCAAATTGGAATTACTCCTATTCAACCCATTGCAGCCCTAGCAAATTTGGATGAGTAACTGTGAACAACCTAGGAGGTTGTCTAAATGTTAATGAAATGACAACCCGCTGTACTTCAAGGTGTTACAATGCACTGGCTTCAATATAACTTTTAAGCAACTGTATCACAAAAACTCGACAAGGGGATCTGCCGTCCTCTTTCATAAACTGAAAAGAGAGCAAGAGTCTATTTCTATTCATAGGCTATAATGTACTATAAGTACATGCAATAAGAGAGAAAGAGAGAAAAACCAGCTAAACAAGCCCCTTCCATCCCTCTCTACATCCATCCCTCCACCCCCTGCCAGTTTCTGGTGGCTTTTTCTTTGTTTCCTTTATCTTTTCTTCCACTTCTTTTTTTCTACTTTTTACAGAGCAACTCAAGGCCTCCATCGACACTCGTGTGTCTCACCCTCGATCTCCCTGCACCCTGCTCCACCACAGCCTCCAAGTCTCGCACCATTCTCTCCCATGCATGAGCCCTATGCGCCCCCATGGGAGTGCATTCATCTCAAGCACCTCCGAGTTGAGCAACAGATTCTGAGCGCTTACTTCCCCACTTTTGCTAGGAGCTGCCTCCAGTCCATGCTCCTCCAACCAAGGCCGTTAGAATCAAGTTTTCGTCAGCAACTCGCCTCAACCCAGCCATCAGCAGTGCACATTTCAATGCTGTGGACTCCAAACGTCACTGCAGACGATCAAAAGCAACCTGATCTATGGGTCGCTTATAATGCTCTAAGGGCGGCTAATCATGGGACTGGAACCACTTTGTAGATCCATTTCCCTTTCTTAAATTTGGCTCTAATGCACTGTAATACTTTATTTGGTGAGCTTGTTGGGGTCTCCCATCCCACTTATGTACCTGCTATCTTTCAATATTCGAATTTTACTTGCTCAAAGAGAGAGAGAAGGAGAAGGATGAAAAAAATCCCACTCCGGCCAAGCCTTTTGTACCGACATACCTAAAGAAAGCTCTCTTGGGGATTGCCCAACGTCAGTATTCAAGGGTTGGGCAACCTACTGGAGCCTGAGACTTGAGCTGACTGTTACCCTCATTGACCTTCAATACCTGAATTGGAGCTCTAAGTTCTGAAATGTTCCAAGTGTAAAGTGCCTAGGAATTGGTTTAGGCTATGTGTAAATATGTTTTGCCTAAAGCTTCACTTTTCTTTTTCCTTCTTTTTTTTTTTTGAGGGGGGGGGGGGGGGACAGGTAGAGAAACGAGCTCAACGATATCTGACCTCTGACAGGCTGTAAGCATGAGAAACGTGGATCGTAACCAAGCCTCTTGCCATCCATGAGAGTAGCTCCCTCAAAGAATCTTCAAGAACAGCCGGCCGATGCATTTTGTAGCTACCCCAGTAAAGTCCATGCACCGTCCAATTCTGGTGAAAAGACATAAAAACCGAGAGGCATTCCAGTTTGACAATGAGAATATAGAATAAATTCCACTAACTCATTTAACTGGGAAATGCAAAAGTGGCCCTTGTTCTAGCAGTCTGCTTTGGATACTAGAGATCTAGGGAGTAGTGTCCGTATTAAGGCTTTCTCCAAAATCACATGTAATCGTACCTTGACGAGGGTGATGTTAGCAGGTATGATAGGGACCTCCCCGCTGGCGAAACCAATGACCAGAATGTTAGCACCCCAATTCAAAAGCTTAAGTGTTTCTTTCGTCAGCTTGCCTCCGACTGGATCGTACAAAACATCAACCCCTTTGAGCTTTCTAGCCTGGAGGAAGTCCTTGGCACTTTGGGTAACATTTTCATAGCTCAAGTCCACTACATGATCAACACCCAACGACTTCAAGAACTGCACCTTCTCAGTTCCCCTGGAAATCCACGCACAACAGCGAATTGAAATGAACCAAGAATTTACCTCAAGAGAAGCGAAGAGAAGAGAAAGTACCTAGCCACGGCAATAACAATGGCCCCGCAAACCTTTCCAATCTGAACAGCAGCAAGTCCAACACCCCCAGCTGCACCGAGAACCAGCAATACCTGACCAGAGCTCAGCTGAGCCCTGTGGACGAGTGCCACATGTGATGTTCCATACGCAACCGGAAGTGCAGCAGCGCGCACCATATCACATCCCTCTGGTACTCGGAACCTTTAATCACAGTAACACATACAATTTACAAAACCAGAAAGTTTAAATTTTAAGACTTTCTTGGAAGATAAAGAAGACTGACAGTTGGGACTGGTCCGCAACGATGAACTGAGCGAATGAACCAAGGCTGGCGACGGAACAAACTGGGTCTCCGACATTGAATTTGGAAACATTGGCACCCACAGCATCGACGAATCCGGAGTAATCGGAACCTGGGATGAAGGGAAGTGGAGGCCTTTCCTGGTACTTGCCCTGTATCTGCAGGTAATTCGCGAAGTTCAAGCTGGTGGCTTTGATCCTCACCCTCACCGCTGTGGGAGAATCCACTTCAGGGATCGGGTGGTTCTTGCTCAATTCTATGGGAGAATTCCACAGCTTCTCTGTTGTGGGATCACCCAATTTTCTGCACACAGCTTCCATTTCTTTCTTTTCAGTTTCCTCTTTCTTTTCTCTCCTCTCCTCTCTTTGTTTCAGGGCTTACGCTGTTTGTGACACATTCTTTTTCGTTTTTATATGCTTTAACATCCGTTGTTAAATCTCAGGCGCAGCTCGTATCGTTGTTCATGCAATTTTGAGAGTATAAAATTTTAGGTATCAGGTTCGGTGAAAAAAGAATAGAGAAATAAATTTAATATTTATTATATTAAAAAATAATAATTAGTAGATATAAAGGTTATATTAAATTTTTATTATGTTAAAATTTACAAACAGTTTATATATTTAAAAATTTTAATAAAATTTTATTTTTATTAAATATATTTTAAATTTTTATTTTTATTTTTATCGTTTATTCACCTATTCTATCACATTCATCTTTTTAACACTAATATAAAATTATAGAATTTTACTAAAATTTTATACCAAATGCTATAAAAACATTACTCTCAAGTCTCGAGCGATGGGCAGAATTTCACTTATAGATGAACCGACAGTAATGGTGTGACTTCGAATTTTATGAGCAATTTAACTGAAAAAAAATGAAAAAGCACGATGAAATAAGAAGGGTTACAGTCTTCGTTGTTCGTTCCTTTTATGGAGTGGCAAAGCAAAGCCCTTCATCTTTCTTCAGGATGGAAAGCTTGATATAATCACCTAGAGGGCTTTTTTTTTTTTCCTTGTTACTCTTATGTTTTGTACTTATCAGCACTCCCGTTGCTCATTTGGCGGTTCTAAACGAAATGAGGTGCGTGGTGGCTGCGTTTCAATTTCAGGAATATCTGGTCTTGCCTAACCATAGTATTCCTCATTCCTCCCCCCGCGGTAGAATTCAATTTTCTTCACATTCGGGGGAAGCCACGATTTCCTTATGGACAAGGATTTGCCTCGCTTCTCAAACAACATCCCCTTCTTCCTTATGCATCTACTTCTTCTTCCTCCTCTCTTACTGCATCTGGTGCCGAATTCTGGTACCTGTCTCCTTTTCCCTCCTTTTCCCTCCTTTATTTTCATGTAAATCAGTTTTGTTCATTTCTCTGACCATGGACTTCCTACAATTTAGAATAATATCGTTGCCTTTCATTTTCAGGCTCCTTTTTCCCCCCTGGTATATGCTGTTGTTGCGTTGTTTTCTTATTTTCTGTTTTTATGTTTTCGCTATAAGGATTAAAAACATTCTCGAGAGCATACTGCATTCATACCTTTTTTCTGAGCATTTTGAATACATCCGTCTACGAGTGATATGTGTACGCACCCAAGGTAGGTTTAGTTCTCATTGTATACTAGGGAACGAAAGGAAGACCTTCAAAATTGGTTACTTTTCTATTTCTCTAGATTCTATCAGCAAGCTTATTTCTTGTTTCTAAAAGTCAATGAGTGATGTTGACTACTATCTAGAAGTTGTAAGGCTAGTTCTAACATATCTTTTGTGTCGTGCAAATCTCCAGAGCCATTATTGGATGCAAGTACAAAGCAGAAAAAGCAGAGAATAGCCGGCATAGATCAGGATGAATTATTGGATCCAGCACTTTTAGCTGATCTCGACAGTTGTTTTTGTGAGTTTAAAGGCGTGCAGATACACTACAAGGTATATGATCCAGAATCACAAGCGCATAACTCGTTTCAGAATCATAATCTTTCTCTACTTCCTCACCAAACTAAAAAGATTCGACTTCCGATGATTTTACTACATGGCTTTGGAGCATCTGTTTTCTCATGGAATCGTGTCATGAAGCCTTTGGCAGAGCTCACTGGCTCCAAAGTTCTTGCTTTTGATAGACCAGCCTTCGGGCTGACATCAAGGGTAAATTTCTCCACGCATTCACCTCCTGGTAACGAGGACAGAAAACCTCTTAATCCATACTCCATGGCATTTTCAGTGCTAGCAACCGTATACTTCACTGATTTCCTTTCGGCTGAGAAGGTAATTTTGGTTGGGTAAGGAACTGTCTCATCTTGCATTGTTTTACCGTTAATTGCTTCGATTTAGTCGGAAGCCCACTGCAGAATGCCATTCCAGCACATAGTTTGGCAGATATTTGATTGGATAGGGTGCTATGTTGGATCCCACTTTAGGAATCCCCTTTTCCAAAGATAGACTGATAAGCACCACAATTATATCTTTTCCCTAGATGGATGGTAGCCTTCTTCTTCTTCATGTTCTATGTTTCTTTCCGTTCTTAATCAGTTGACTCACATTAGAATTCAAAGCTTGTTTTGTGAACTATGTTGTTGGCCGTTATATCTTTTCTCTGAAGCCAAGATGTTCTAAACCTCACAAAGAATGACTTTCCAGGCATTCAGCTGGTTCACTTACAGCAGTAAATTCCTATTTTGAAGCTCCAGAACGTGTTGCTGCCCTGATCCTTGTTGCTCCAGCAATTTTAGCCCCACTTACTGTGCCTAAGGTTTTAGAAGGAAAAGAATGGGCAAGAGCAAACCAGATGGAAGAAGAAAACTTCAATATAAGCATTCTCAAGAATCTTTTTGTGAGCCTTTCCAAGATTTTTTCGATGTGTTTTAAGTTTGTTGCTCAGGCCATAACGCGTATAGTGAAGGGGATGGCAGTTATGCTGAACTCTCTGTACAAAAAACTTTTGTCAGCTATTTTGCACTCTGCCTTGGCCGTGATGCTGGTAATGGATTTCTTTCTAGATAATTCATACTGTACTTGGTCTAAGTGATTTGTGGACCCTGTTGATTCAATTAATTAATTAATTATGAAAGCCAAGACTAAATAGAAATGTGTTTTGCAAACTTTTGGTCCAAATGTTTTGAGTCCCTGACTTTTCGAGCATCCAACTCAAAAGCTTAAATAGTTAGGTAGGAATGATTAACATCATAACATGTATAGATACCCATCACTAGGCTTACACCAAACTGAAGTGGACTGCTTGGCAATCCCCTTTTGTGTGAAGGCCAATACAAGCTGAAACCCAGAATGAGCGGGAGTGACAGAGAAAGGGGCCTGACACATGAAGTCTGTGAACCAACAGAGCAAGCTCTGTTACCACATTTGAACATTAACCCAAAAGCCTAAACTTTTAGGCAGAGCGACCAGTAAGTGCATATACCCCTACGTCAAACTGATGGTGCTAACTTAAAATTGACTTAGCATCTTTAGATAATGCAAGTCATCTTGCTCAACCCTTAAATATTGCATAGTCAGATAAAACTATTAACTCAACTCTCTGAAGCTTTCCTCCCCATTTTATTCAAGTTTCAGGATTCATGCCATGAAGGTAATCTTGTGCAATATGTAAGAATAATCTGATTGATTAAGCATTGCTGTTGTTCTTTTACTTTTCATTTTTATGGGCGGAGAGAGGGGGTGGGGTGTGGGGGAATATATAGTCTTGTCTCGTTCCTTCTTGAAGTTCAACCCATAATGCAGTATTTGTTGCAATGAGCTACCCTGATTGCCTAGTTGATACTGACATGGCCACATCATTCTCAGGTAAGGATAGTTATTGATAAATTTGGTATAGCTGCCATCAAGAATGCATGGTATAACCCAAGTCAGGTCACTGAACATGTCCTATATGGTTATACGAAGGTATCTCTCTCTCTCTCTCTCTCTCTCCCCCCCCCCAACGAGAAAAAAAAAATGAAATTCATAAAGTTTATCGTTCACCGGTTAACCGAATGCAGCCATTGAGAACTAAGGGATGGGATAGGGCGTTGGTTGAATACACCACTGCAATGCTTACTGACACCAAGTCTGAGTCAAAGCCGCCCCTGGTAGAAAGACTCCAAGAAATCACCTGTCCTGGTAATTCCATTAAAATTATTCCTGCCTGCTTAGTTAGTGATTTCTACATTGGGACAAGAGTTCCAAAATTTAGCTAGTGAGATGAAAGAGAATACAGGTAGTAGTATACATGGTACTAATTAACAAGTTGACTAATTGATCTGTGTCAAAGACTGAGTCAAGTCTAGAAAAAGCTCATTCACGGTTCACACACTGTCCTTGTCAACCCAATGTCAGAAAAAGGCGAAATTTGGATCACTAATGGGGCTAAAAGTGCAGGTGAAACACCGTGTTTAGCTGGAAAAAGTTTGTCTTCGAACTAAGGAATTGTTCAAATGGCCCATATATGGCAACACTTGATTTATTTAGTGGTAATTATTTCTCCTCTTCATTTTAAGGAAGCTGGCTGGTTCATTGGTCCGGTTCCCATGTCTGAGTCATGTATTTAGTAAAAGTTGGACCTCTTGTTTTCTCCTAGTTGTTACTTGTACTCCACTTAATTTCTTATCATTTAGTGGAAATGCATAGAACGGAACAGTGATATTGGATCCTTTTTTTAAACTCAGTACTGATTGTTACTGGTGATAATGACCGAATTGTGCCTTCTTGGAATGCACGGAGACTTGCACAAGCTATACCTGGATGTTACCTTGAAGTAATTAAGCATTGCGGCCATTTGCCCCATGAAGAGAAAGTGGAGGAGTTTGTTCCAGCCGTTGAAAAGTTCCTGAAAAGAGTTTTTGGTGAATCAGGGCAGTGTCTGCAAGCTGTGACATGAAGTTTTTCTTTCCTTCTTTTTTCACTCTTTAAACTGCAGATTGGTAAGTTTGTTTGAATGAGAGCAACCAAAGTACAGATGTGAGTTGCTGCTATTTCCAATATCACACATTAGGATGCGGAAACATTGTTCAACCAATTAGTGAAAAGATAGTTGTAATGTTTCTTTGATGTACACGATAAGTGGGATAGTTATATATTACTTTGATGAACATAATTCGGATGACCACTGGTTGTGATACTTGTAATCTAACTCTTACAGTTAATTACTACACAGGTACCTCTGTTCAGTCGGGACTACAGGTTTTTTTTTTTTTTTAATGGTGTGCAATATCAGATACCATATGACAAGCAATCAGTTGTTTTCTGTTGTGAGATCTGTTTTCACGTACAGATAGACCAAAACCTCAAGGAAAGTTCCTGTTATTGGTGAAATCTTCTCCCATTGGAGTAGTTTGATCAATACGCAAGAACCGCATAGAAACCTCACTCTATTTAAACATAATTACAGCAGCTGCGTACTGCATCTTACAAAGGAGGATCAGTCGATATAGTAAGACTAGCATCATGTAAGCCTGCAGGAACATCAAATCCTGACATAAAGTCATCGCCAAATATCACAGCACCAGCTGCCAGCGCTCCGGCGCCTACTCCCAATCCAAAACCAGGTACCCTGCCACGACCAGGTGCTGCTCCAGATGGTCGCATATTTATGTAAGTCTCTGACAAACGATCTGTTGTGGGTAGAAAAGTTGGCATGTAACCCACATTCGAAGGTGGGGGCGGCGGTGGAGGAGTTCTGGGCGAATTGTAGCTTGGTCCACCTGCTGGGGTGTAGCTTGTTCCACCTCCCGATGGATTGGAATTGTTTGAAGGAAACGACGTTAGATGGGAATATGGGGGCTTTGACTGTAATTGGTTTTCTGGCCGATAGTGGGGAATTAGAGGCAGCTGCGTCGCTTGAGCTGGGCCATCTCCAGTAGCCAGGGTGATATTATTGCCGTGATCCGTGATCCTAAATCCGTCCTCGTTACCTGCAAAAACGCGGGTTTTGAATTAATGATCACATACTAAAAACTCAATTCCAAGTGGTATCCATTGGTGAATGCCTACTTATATACGAGCTTGGCTCTTCCTTTTCCTCACAAATACGAATGGAAATATCGACGAATCCTTGAGGTTTGCTCGAATTCCTTTTCCGCAATTGATAGCTCCCTGTTTCTTCCGTTACTGGCCTTGGATCCCCATTATTCTTGACCTGCTTAGCCAAAAATTCTCTCAGGACAACATTTGCTGTGCCCTGAAGTCTTTCTCTAAGGAATATGGGCTCTCTACTATAGACTTCAACATGTAGTGTCAGATCTTGGTAGTTCGTCTGCGAGTCATCAACCAAGGCAGCGAACTTGGTTTTCCAGGTCGGATTTGCATTCCCGGAAGCCTCAATTTTGGTGCAATATTTATTAGTTGGATCAATCCATCCTACAGCAAACCATTGGAGCTTCCAAAGCGATGAAGAATGCCGGAGACCCCTAGCAGATATGAGGCAGACTTCAACCCAGTATTTCCCCATATTCACTCTTTCGGGTTAGGAAATGAGAGCTGTGGAGTGAATTTTGCATAGTAGCCAGGAAGAAGCAAAGTTATACTGGAAAGAGAAAAAGTGAAGTTGTTTTGCCTTAGCTGTAAGGCAACATTACTTTAAAGTCAAGTAAATTCTTATCCCTTGGCACCATTTGCAGGTCATCAAAAGCTAACTTTTCCCAGCTAAGTGCATCACAGATTGGCAGGAATCTCTGAATAGTACTCCTTCGGAAACATTTGAAACTTAAAACATAAACCCCGGCTACAAGCGTGCCAAGCATACCAATTTTAGCGAATTTCATGACATTTGGAAGCTCAACAACAGGTCAATAAGATTAAAATTCCATTCTGGATTGATTTGTCTGGTTTAGCAACTGTTCTTAAGAACAGTTTTTCTCACTTGAAAGCAAGAAACCAGAGAAATCCCAAAACCCAGTACAAAATCATTCCTCACAGCAATCAGAATTACGTTCATAACTGTATGCAGAACGCTAAGAGAGTCCCGATTACAATAATATGATACATGGGTTCCTAATAAAGCTGACAAAACTCTTGTCATCTTCACCTTCCTATGGGGAAAGTTTAGCTCAAATGATTCGATGGCCTTCCAGGATGAAGAGGATTCTCTAAGTGGTGGAGCTAACTAGTGCTATAAACCTGCACGTTACTATTTGATCGCCTTCGTGAAAGGTCGAAACTTCCTCGAGTACATCATTGTCGTGGAGCCCAAAATGTCATCTCCAAATCCACACGCTCGGAAAAACAGCCTGACAAAGAATTTTGGGAAATCAGTGATCCACAGTACCAGAAAAGAGATTTTAGTTAATTTTTCACGTAAAAATATCTCGGAATCATATGCAGCTTTGTCAAGGTTATGTTACCAGTGTAGGCGGTCTTCTCTGTGTATCTTTTGTTATATCAGTAAGGATCTTACTTGCTTGCTGAAAAAAAAAATCTCGCCGCAGAATACAAACATGCACGCTAATGTTGCTTGTTAACTAGGACAGCCTAGATGGCACATTTCCAGTGGAATATGGGAGCCACCCACAGCCCTGAGTCCCTGACAAGGGAACTGCCCAAGTTGGACCTGACCTGGCATCCTCACTCGTAAAGGTTGTAAATTTTTCTAGTATTAGAGACCTCTGTCAAAAAGGGTTTGCCACTTTGTACAACTTTGTTAAAAATTGTTGATATCCCATCCTCTTCCAGTCTCCGAGAGATAAAGGCTGGGGTTATGACAGGTAAAGGCTGGTAGGATCTGGTGAATGCCACCAGAATATTCAATGCCGTGTGGGCCAGATTTTATGGACCAAACAAGAGTTAAATTTCGACCAAAGCATTGAAATCTAACATTCAACCAAGTTAGTAAAAGTACCTCCCATTCTCGGCGCAAACAGCTGAATTTTTTTTACTTTTTTTTCTGATTAATGCGTCAAAGTGCTAATTACACAACAGCCTCACAAAGCAGAACCTGCCCGGGAAGACAGGTAGAAGTAAAAAAGCCAAATAAACTAGAGTCTACGGCCCATTTAGCTAGCAACGAATATTTTCTGAGTACGCGGGAAATTTTGACCGAAGCATTGAAATCTAACATTCAACCAAGTTAGTAAAAGTACCTCTCATTCTCGGAGCAAACAGCTGATATGTCATGTATGTCTCTGCTTGCAAGCATTCTGAAAAAACGTAAATGCTAGCTCAGGGGGGGAAAAACACAAAGAACGTTATGACGTGTGCATATTTTAGAGATCATTTGAATAGATGAAGTGGATGCTCTGGCACTCATCAGTGTAAGGAGGACAGAATTTAGATGAACTGGATTAAATTAACTAATAAAAAAAAGGGGACTAATTTAGGAGGAAAAGAAACTCACGGGAGATCAAAATGTTTTTCCTTCCTCTCGCCCAGAAAACCAAAAGAAAGAAAAGCCGTTCTTTCTATAGAAGTACTATCAACTCAATGCACAATTAAACAAATAAGAAGATAATTGGAGATAGAACTGACCAACCTTACGATTCTTCCAACAATCAACCTGCCAATGCCCATTTTCCGCAACGAAGGGATAACCTGGGGGAGTCAAAGCGCAATTATATATATACGTAAATGTTAACCATCTAGCTAGTTGACGGTAAAAAAAGAATGGGCCTAATCGTAATCTTGTTTACATAACACTCGCATAGAATCTGAAGTAATACTTAATTCTTCTATAGGAATCTGGCCACCCATCATTAATCGTCTTCATGGAAATAAGAATTATCTGGACATACCATGATATCATAGATGGAAGCAGTCAATCCAAAATCGGAAACGGCGCGGCCAAAGCCTACTAGCTGACCGTTGAATGGCGTGACCGGCACCACTTTCTGGAACCAATCTCTCAGACCCAGTATCTCAGTCCGTTTTTTTGAAGCTTCAAGAGAAGAAGCAGAGTACGATGACGATGATGACTCAGTAACCAATAAAACATCAGTCGGTTTGCAGAACACGGAAACGACGATTGAGCTATGGGAGAGAGCTATAGTGAGCTTGTGAATGTCCACAGGTTCGACTCTGATGGTGCCTTCGGAGTCATCAGAGTTGGGGAGTCGATGGCAGGAGTGGTTAGAGGCCCTGTAGAGGTCTTTGAGCTTATCTGGACTTATGTGCGATGGGGTTCTGGATATGTATACTGGGACTAATGCCGGCGGTTTTAATGGTTTCTTTAGCAGCGCTCTCCTTTCCTTTTCAATTCCGCTTTTCCTTCTGGTGGTAACCCATCTTAATTCCATGTACTTGGACGGATAACCCTGTTGTATTTGTTGTAGGCTACCTCCTGCAACAATATCCATCTCTCTCTCTCTCTCTCTCTCTCTCTCTGTGAGCTGAGCTGAATCAATTCAAAGTCGATCAGTACAAGCTATTTACATTGCTTTCTTTTTCTTTTTTTTAACCTCGGGGCCGGGTCAAGACAAATGGAGGCCTAAGGCCCTTTGATATAAATTTTAATATAAAATATTAAAATTATCTGAAAATTATTAAATTTAATAAAAAATATTCAAAGGCCCCATTAGTTGTTTTTTATAGGGCTATCATACATGACATCAAGGTCCCATAAATTTATAAAATATTTTTTTTTCTCTTTGAGCAAAGTTCAGAAATTTGAAAAATGATTAGGAGGCCTAAGATAAACATATTACTAGACAAGTAAAAAGATACTCTACTCATGATAAAAAAAAATATGAAAAGATTGCATATTAAATTTATTTTTTTTGTTTGGCTCTTTACGGGGTCTTGCTTACTTAGGGTGAGGCCTTGGGCTATCGCCTAAGTTACTTTACCCTTGAGTCAGCCCTGCTTAACTTTCTTATCCGGAGTAAACTATTTACCTTGTCTTTCTCTACGACTCTTGACTCTTCCCGCTTTTTTTTTTCCTCGAAAGATGAGGAGGGGACAATCACCACAGCACTAATAAGACTAATAGACAACTCCAATCTATCCACTTAGCCTAATGTAGAAAGTAATTTTAACTTATACTCAGACTTGAATTTTTTACCTTAAAACTAGTGAATTAGTAAGTAGTACCAACTAAGCTATAACCTTTTCTATGTACTTATTTATATTACTTACATAACTTACTCGTGATATCTAGGCTACTGTCTTCAATTGGTTATGTAAACTCTCCAATATATGTTGATAATAAGCAACCATCAACATGAAATATTTTCCTTTCATATCCCTAAAAAAACATAAGATAATGATCTAAATGTTATTAATACATTAATATTGGTAAACTGCATCTGAACCATAAAGGTACGTTTCTCCCCTGCTACCACCTCCAAAAACGTTTTTTTTTCGTAGGCCTCCAAAAACGCTTTCAATTGCGTACATGAGTCATGACCTTCCAGATATTCCTTCACCAATCAAACCATCCATCCCCGCCGGTACGGCAGGTCCCGGAGGAACTACTGGCGCCGCCATGACAAGATATCTAATATGCCTTCAAAAATTCAAGAATTGCCAAGAAAAAAAAAACCAAGAATTGACCAAATGGAACCAAGGTTGCTGGTTATGGAAGCTCGACCCTGTTCCTGAAGTCAAAACGTACCCGCTGTGCTTGTAGGATATTTTCCATTCAATCTACTTCCAGTTTTTAAGGATCAGAGAAATTGATAACAAAGAAAGAGAAGTATAGCCACACTGATTGATATTGCCATTGTGTAAAACACTCGCAGCCTTTCCCTAAATGGACCGATAAGCACCACAATTAAATCCCAGACTTTCCCTAGATGGATTGTAGCCTCCTATTTGAACTTTTGCATGTGAGATGCATTTGCACTTGATCCTTATCGTCTGTCAAACTGGTAATACAATAATCAAAACAGGTCTTTACCATTGTCTATCATCGTGAGGAGCGTAGTAAGCAGTCCATCATTGTGTAAACTGTAAAACACTCAGAGACCCGAAAAATAAAATATTTTTTCTTATTTGCATGCTAAAACTCATATAAGAGTTCGAAGATAAAAACAAGAGTGTGCGCTCTTGTACCCGAAGGCATATGAATCCAACCTGTGCGACTAGAAACCGATAAGAGTTTCACTTCCAACCAAATTCGCTGGCAGAAGAATACGTACCAAGAACTCAAAATTCAGAGAGGAAAAGATGGCAAACAGTATAACACAATGTTCCCCGGGATGAGTCGATTAGAGGTATCATTGACTCCTATTTTTCGGTTTCTTTCCCGTCGATCGATCCTGTTATTCCTGCGTCAATCCTTCTAATGAGTAGATGCACACCAGAACCAGGCTCTACAATCATCCTATAAGCAGGACAATGTCGGTATGTGGGAGATAGGGAGAGAGCAAACTTGGAGATAACAAGACACAGGACAATTTTCAATTGAACCATCGCAAAGTTTCTTCCCAAGCACAAGCGAGGACCCAATCCAAATGGGATATAGGCTTGGGGAAACTTGCAAGCCTTGGAGACACCATTTGTGAATCTCTCTGGTTTGAACTCATTGGCATCCGGCCCCCAAATATTTTGATCCCGGTGCAGGGTAGGGATCAGAGTCCACAAACAAACACCCTTGGGAACAGTGATATTTCCAACTTGGGTGTCTTCAAGGGCCTCTCTTGAAACGAAGGCTGCGGGTGGATATAGACGCAAGACTTCATGAATCACAATAGTCACCTGTAACGTTGGAATAATGTCAATTAGTACCAAAGCAAAAGTTTCAGACTCCTCGATATTCATTTAACATTCTATCTATACCGTCTTTAACTGCAGGACTGAATTTATATCTGCTAGACCGTTCGGGCAAACTTGAGCCACCTCCCTCCTTATACGAGCTTGCCACTCTGGATGTAAAGCCAGTAGCATCAAACACCAGGAGGCCGCAACAGCAGTGGCTTCATGCCCTGCAAAATATATAGTCTTGCAGTTGTCAACTATGAAGCGCTTGGATGAATCCTTGTCCAGACATTCATCATTGATGGCCGCCTCCAATATCAACTGCATTAGATCCTTCTCAGATGAAGATATCTCCAAGCACGGTTGTTTGCGTTCTTTCACTGCCTTCCAGATCAGTGACTCGATCTCTCTCTCCAAACTGCTGATCTCCTTTTGGTTCATCACTCTAAGAGAACTGCTGTTAGTTGCATGCAAAAATTGATCATTCGTTGTGATTTTTTTCACTCCTGATGATTTAAAGTATACATGTTGCATCACATAGAAGGTTTCCTTCTTCTTTTTTTTCTTTCTGAAACGTAGAAATTTGAGATGATCCTACAGATTACAATCAAACCAAGACAACTGTACAAAACAAATTAACTGATCATTCTTTAAGCGCTTGATCATGGCGTAAAAGTTTAAAGAGATGGGAGAAATTCTAGTCCTGGATTCTATAAACTTCGGATTTCCCTATGCCAAGTGGGCAATTAACTTAGTCAAAATTTATGCTATCTTTCTCTCTCTAGAAGAACCACTGCATCACATTTTAGCTGTCATTTGGTGCAAAAGATTCCTAAGATTTATTGACTGTGCGAGAGAGAGACAGAGACAGCCGCAAATGATCGAGGATGATGGAAGTTAACAAATATTAGGAAGACTTCACATACCGCAACCTAGTAGTCCCAAAAAGGAAGCCTTGCTGAGAAATAGCTTTCTGAAGCCTTCTAAGCTTTAGGAAAATTTCTTTGCCTTTGAAATAAGAGCTCCCAAAACAAGCCCTTGAGATCACATCTGCTGAGACACCCTTCAAATCTTCGTCCACTTGAATGTCTGCTGTCACACCACCTTGAGCTTCGATGCAATCTTCCCATTTTTTCAGCAACGGTTCTGCCGACTCAAGCATTTGCCCCGCCATGCCCTGCAACGTCAATGATCACGACCTTTCCTGTTGATCAGATTAGAAATGAAACCTATGGACATATATTATGTGAGGAAAAAATGTCCTCAAATTAAGTTCTGTTAACCTAGTCTTTGTATCTCACAGATTGGTATCTTAGAAAGGGCGGAGATAAGATTTAAATGGGGCATATTCAGGAGAACTTGACACAGAAATTTATATCCATTTACCTTGACTTTGTCCATGAAGAACTCAGGTGCAACAATTTTCCTTTGTTGTGCCCAAGTAACGCCGTTGGACCTCAAAATGCCGTTGCCGAGCATGGGTGCAAGTCTTTTTGTTAGATAAGAAGGCTTACCCAAGTCCAAAGTGATACACAGGTTCATTTCCTTTACAAGCTCCGGTTGATTGACATATAAGTGTTGCCTCGTCCCCGTAGAATATGTATAAATTAGACCTGCGTTTCATCCATTTTACCAAGTGAAGCATACGATGCATGACCTATCAAATTTCAAAATAAGCACAAGAGGTTTCTGTTTTCGGAACTTAAAGAAACAATCTTTTGATCTTACGGGCCACCATTAAACCAGCTAGTTTAGTATTTGACACCAATGTACTGAGCCCGATTATCGTACGTATTTGAACTCCGGTCAATTATATCGTCTTCTAATACCACCACCTGTACGCGTTTCTTTCTGCGATAGTATCTCCGTACTACTTATCTTGTGGTAAACACTAAACAGTGCGAAATTTTAGTATTGCTTTATACGAGGGTCCAAACAACTTCTGAAAACGACTGCTACCACCCTTATCGTCATTTATGCGATTTTCAACTTTCTTAGAGATCAATTAATATTTACTGCCACACAAATTTTTTCAAAAATAGGTCTGGTCACTTTGTAATACGTCTGAAGAGTCATAGGATTTTTTTTTTCCAGTTCAACAAAATTACATATTCCCATGATATATTTTTTCCCTAACATGATTGAATATATGCTTCGTTTTTCGATATATCCTATCTTAACTCTATCTATAGCTTGAGTATCATTTATTTGATTTAGTCAAGTATCTGCCCAAAAACTTCAGATTTTGGATATCTGTGGACTTGTTTTTTCATATTGCAGCAGTCTAAGGTGTTTTATTTATTTATTAAGTACCTGTTTTTTTTTCTTGGCATATTTATTAAGTACTTGATTTAATAACAGTTCATCATTTCTCCAGAGAATTTGAATGGAATCTTTTGGGTTTCGAAATATTGAGTTCCGAAATTTCTTAATTAGTAAAGGTCAACAAATGTGCAAGTAAATTTAAAACCTATAAAGGTAGTGAGATCTGAGTAGATTATGATCTTTCTAGTCAAGGATTAGCTGACATAAACTTTACTAAAGTCAGTAATTTTGATATTAAAAACTTTTGTGGAAGAGAAAGCAGGTAACAACCATTGTACTGAAGCTTCGTTATCTGACTTCCCTTTAACCCGTTAATGAAAATTGTGACTCCGCATTTCCTCGGGCCTAGATGACTTATAAGCTAGAGTGAGCTGGCTTGAGTCAACCGGGACAAAAATTTGCTCGGAGAGTTGGAGTCTCTAAAAATATCTAATTTCACACTGATCATTGAGGGGAAGAAAGGAGAGTATATAACAGTGACCGATGGCAAGTGTCTTTTCTCAGGGACTGCTTAACTAGACATGCACAGAGACGAGCTTCTCTGTTTAGATTAATGATTAATACGAGAAAAACAAACTTTTCTTTTCTTTTTTTTCCTGTAAGCCAGAACACAAAACTATTCAAGGACTAGAAAGAGTATAATTCGATGAAGGAGCTTGATATTAGGCATCGAAAAGAAAAGTAAGGAACATACCGTATTCTTTTCTCCACAGTTCAATTTGATGTTAGTAAAGTAATTGCCAAAAACTTCAGATTTTGGATTATCTGTGGACTTTGTTTTTTCAGCAGTCATCTAAGGTGTTTTATTTATTATTAACAGTAGCGTGTTTTTTTTCTTGGCATATTTGTTAAGTACTGATTTTAATAACAGTTGATCATTTCTCCAGAGAATTGAATGGAATTTTGGGTTTTCGAAATATTGAGTTCCGAATTTCAATAGTAAAAGTCAAATGTGCAAAGTTTTAAAACCTATAAAAGGTTGAGATCTGAGTAGATTATGATCTTTCTAGTCAAGGATTAGCTGACATAAACTTTACTAAAGTCAGTAATTTTGATATTAAAAACTTTTGTGGAAGAGAAAGCAGGTAACAACCATTGTACTGAAGCTTCGTTATCTGACTTCCCTTTAACCCGTTAATGAAAATTGTGACTCCGCATTTCCTCGGGCCTAGATGACTTATAAGCTAGAGTGAGCTGGCTTGAGTCAACCGGGACAAAAATTTGCTCGGAGAGTTGGAGTCTCTAAAAATATCTAATTTCACACTGATCATTGAGGGGAAGAAAGGAGAGTATATAACAGTGACCGATGGCAAGTGTCTTTTCTCAGGGACTGCTTAACTAGACATGCACAGAGACGAGCTTCTCTGTTTAGATTAATGATTAATACGAGAAAAACAAACTTTTCTTTTCTTTTTTTTTCCTGTAAGCAGAACACAAACTATTCAAGCGACTAGAAAGAGTATAATTGATGGAAGGAGCTGGAATATTAGGCAGTCGAAAAGAAAGAGTAAGGAACATACCGTATTCTTTTCTCCACAGTTCAAAATATGGGAAGAGAGTGGAAGTGTAGTCGTGGGCTACAATTTCAGCATGATTTGTTGCTTCCGTCGCCTGGGATTGGATCTTGTGTATCTCAGATAGATTCCCGTATAAAAAAGAAGGAGGAGGCCCTTTGATACCTTGTATTCGCAGCTTCTTCCTGATCCTTTCAGGCTTTAACCATACAGTGTTGTACAGATGAAAAAAAAAGCCAATCAGACCCATAACAACCAGGGAAAAAATCATTCTCAACGGAAGAGGGACAACCCTCATCATCTCGTCCTTCCTTTGCTCGTTCCTCCACTTGCAGTTATGTTTGTTCATATACTCTATTGGAGACGACCCAGGTAACAACAAAGATTATTGGGAAAAAACAAATTGAGGAGACGGAGAAGAGAAACCCAGGTGAAGGCCAGTTATATAGATAGCACGAATAGTAGACATCTAGCTTTGTATGAGAGAGCTAGCCCCTCAGAAGTCCAGAGAACAGATGATTTGTCGAAAGACCTCGAGGCGACATTTATCGGCGAATCCGAGGTGAAGGGGATAAGGATATACGATTTTATATGCGGTGTCTGATGAGCATCTTCGGTCTCGCAGTAAACTTTTCATGGCAATTTATAAATTGCCCTGATGATAACTGATACTATAAATTTTTTTTTTTTTTTTTTTGTCAGAAATCAACAGCGAATCCCTCGTGAATTGGAGTTAAATAAAATTTTATCATATTTAACAAATACAGTCACTATCGACGAAAGTGAAAACACATTGAACGTAGTAGTAGAATTTCTCCGGCACCCTAAATAACTGCCGACAATTTGGGCCTAAAGTCGTTTGACAGCGTCGGCGCCACGGTATATGTCTTTTCTAATTGATTGGACCTCTCTCTCTCTCTCTTCTCGGTAATTCAAAAGCCTCGTGCGACTACGGCACGGCGAACCGCGTCGCACGATTTTTCTATATTTGGGATTTAGCCCGAAACGTCTTCTTTTATTTATCATTTAACAAAAATGTAAATAACATAGCGTATTGGTTTCAAAATCCATATTTCTGATTTTTTTTGGGATTTAGGATATGGAATCGCAACCTCATCCAGATTTCATCGTTCAGTCCTGGCTTAAAAATATTTTGGTTATGTTTGTTTTATTTTAAAAATATTTTTGTATTTATTTATTTTTAATAGAAGTAGTGTAGATTATTTAGGATTGGTGAAAAGTTTATTTAAAGTTGTTAGAGTTTTGTAAAAGATGTGTTAAAAATTATTGGAGTTTATAAAAATTTATTGAGTGAAAAAATATTATAATTAATGAAAAAATGATTGTGAAAAATTTAAAATTTTTTTAGGAACTAAAAACATAGCCTTTTATTTTTCACAATATTTTAAAATAGAAATATTTTCATAAAATTAATATTTACAAATTTAAAAATTTATACACATACACTAATATATTTTACATAATCTCCAACAACTTTTCACACAAATTCTAATATCTTTTTAAAAAAAATTATAACAAATTTTCTCTCTTTAAATTTTTTCACCTAACTCTAATATTTTTTTATTAAACAATTACATCAAATCATTCTCTTTACACCTTTTTACAAATTCAACAAAAATTAAATATCTTTAAAACTTTTAACTAATTTTACACAAAAACGTATAAAACTCTAATTTACGTAAATATTTACAATTCTAACAAAATTCTACAACTTTTTTTTATAGACCGAACACTCCTAAATTTTAAAAATTAATATAAATATTATAGTTAAATTAAAAATTTAAAAACAAAAACACAAAAGAGACCGATCTCCCTTGCATCTTTGATGGGAAACACATGGAGATTCATGTGACTCAATTGGTGAAATAGTGTGGGTCTCCAATAAAGCATGTTTTCCTTACTGCCTCACAAAAAAAATATTTTGTTGAGAATGTACAAGATATTGAGAAATTGTCCATACTTAAAAATCATAATTATTGACATAGGCTTTTTCCACATAAAAAGGGAATCTTTTGTTATTATCAAAGCATAAGTGATGTGTATTATTCAATAATCGGAGTCGATTTGCTTTATAAAAAGAATATATCAATGAATTTCTATGAAATGGTTTCACGGGATTCAACCAATTGTCTTGACCGTGAGATATTATTGAGAAATATAAATCTGTGTTATCAAAAGATTTCCTTTAATTTAGACAAAAAAAAAAGTAATAGAAAATCTTCATTTGAAAAAATTATAAATAATCTCTATCTGGTCCCATCAAAGATGCAAGGGAGATTGGTCTCTTTTGTGTGTGTGTTTTTTTTTAAGTTTTTTTAAATTTTTCAAAATTTAACTATTAATATTTATATTTATTTTAAAAAAATTTCATCACTTAACGATGAAAATCTGAATGAGGTTTCGATTCTATATCCTAAATCCCAAAATCATAAATATGGCTTTTTGAAACCAATACGCTATGTTATTTACATTTTTGTTAAATGATAAATAAAAGAGACGTTTCGCCCTAAATCCAAATTTAGAAAGATGGATTTTGAAACCAATGTGTATTACGCTATGATATTTTACATTTTTGTTCAATGATAATAAAAAAGACGTTTCGGCTAAATCCCAAATTTAGAAAGATAGATTCCGAAACCAATACGCTATGATATTTGTATTTTTGTTAAAAGATAAAAGAATAGTTGCCAAAATTTTAGTTGACAAATATAATTAATTCATTTGTTATCAAAT
This sequence comes from Morella rubra, assembly GCA_003952965.2. Taxonomy (NCBI): domain Eukaryota; kingdom Viridiplantae; phylum Streptophyta; class Magnoliopsida; order Fagales; family Myricaceae; genus Morella; species Morella rubra. The sequence goes on from CM025851.1 coordinate 29,053, forward strand.
AAAATAATTTTAAAATAATCTTTCTACTTTTCAAAAAATCTATTTTTTCATTACAATAAATATAAGAAATTCACTCAAATTATGTTTACCAACTCATCAATTTTTATTTTTTTTTTACTACTTTCTTACAAAATCTAATAAAAAATTTAATCTCTTCAATTTTCACAATATTCTCTAAATATTAAAAATGCATCTCTCAAATCTTATTTAAGACATCCGACAGCAGTCTCAATAATTAGGCCAACAGTAGTATCATTTTATAGTTCAACATCTCTTTCTTTCTTTTTTTTCCGATAAAAAATAATTATTTATATTCTGCACTCCTGAAATTCATGTAAATTATTAATTTCATTGATACAACATTTTTGTAATTCCATGGTGCATGCCTGTTCTTATCATTTTTTTGGGGTAAATAAAGTCAGATAATTTCATGATTCTTTTTATTTTCCTTTGGATTTTGTATCTTCAGACATCAGACATGCCATATTTTTCGAGCAACAAACAACTCACCTACTCATTTATTCATTGAATTACTAAAAGATCCAAAACTTACAAGATAAAACAAGAATAAATAGATGTAATTTGTCCTCAAGTAATGTTAAAATATCCAGTATCACTATCTTAGAGAAATTTTTTTTATAGTGAATTAGAGTTTCGTTCTGCTAAGATAAGCGCTAAGCACTGCATTTGTATGACTTGTACTGTTTTCCACCCACCCGAGACTCCGAGTGGAAATTTATTCAGTTTGGGATTTTGAAAAGGGTATGGCTCGGACAAAAAGAAAAAGATCAGACAAGAAAAGAAAGTTCAGACATAAACATTGAAATCTTTTTTATTTTATTTTATTTTATTGGCATAACACATTGAAATCAATCACTCTCTTTGCAAAACATAGATAAAAACGCAGTTTTACTTCTGTCAGGAAGAGTGGAATAGAAACGGGCCTCGTCTTCTTCTTCCTAGTTAAGAAGAAAATTGAGGTATTTGGATGGCAAGAGAACTAGATCCTGGGTTTTATCTGAGAGGGATGGAAACCAAAACATTAGATTTGTGGTTATAATTGAGGTGCAAGAAAGCAAAGAAATATAGGTCGATTATCGTATAAATTGTTTAGCTTTAGGGCTTCGGCTTTGTGAGAAGTCTGGCGACAGACAGAAATGGAAGGCGGAAGGAGGATGTCGGCGAGCCCTCGGCCTTGCAATGGAAGGCGGGTCCTGGCAAAGAAGCGAGCACGCGGGGGTGGCGTGGATGGGTTGGTCAACAGCGTTAAGAAGCTTCAGAGACGGGAAATCAGTTCCAAGCGTGACAGAGCTTTTGGTATGAGCGACGCTCAGGAACGCTTCCGTAACATCCGTTTGCAGGTCTCTTTTGGTCTTTTTCCTTTCTTATTCCCCTTGTTAGGATTCCGACGCTTCTTCTTTTTTACTTGCTATTTTTAGTTTGATAATTTATTTTCCTTGTTCCTCTCCGAAGAATTATGAGGTATCAATTGTGGGGCTTAGTGTTCGTGGAATCTCTTTGGCGCTGGTTTTTGCATTAGTAGCTTTAACGTATATTGGCCATGGAGTATATTGTATGATTGTTCAGGAATATTAGTAGATGCTTTTGGGTCCATACTCAAGCTTATCGCCACTCCTCTCTTTCCGCCAGGTCTCTCTACAAATAGAGATAGAGATGACAAGGACTGGTGTCATTTACCTACTCTTGTTATAATTCCAATTCAATAAAGAGCCCTGATATTATTCTGGTGGTATTCACCGAAGCCAAAATGCTTATCATAGGGTATTTTTGATGGATAATCTACCTTCACACATACGAACAAAGAATTAGATATTTGCAAGGTCATTATTGGAAATAAATCGTTTTGGCAGTCCTGAGAAGTTGCTTTTATTACTTTGCTAATCTTCCCCTCGCACACCGGCCGTGTCGGTAGTGGGAGGAAGAAACGTAAGAGAAGACTTATTTTTTCACTCCAACACAGGAAAGCAACTAGGTTAAACAGGAATTCATGCTCAAATTTGTGAATAAGGACACAATCCTGTGATTTGCAATTTAATTAATCTTTATTTTGATTCAGTTGAGGAAAGAAAACCATGACTCTCCTTTTTATGTAAATTAATATGTACGTGTGTACTTATGTGTAATACACAAGTGCGCCTTCTCAATTTCTAATGTTCTGATTAATTCATGGATAGGAGGAATATGATACCCATGATCCAAAAGGTCATTGTTCCATGGTATTGCCTTTTCTGAGGAAGAGGTCAAAGATAATTGAGATTGTAGCAGCACGTGACATTGTGTTTGCTCTTGCACAATCTGGTGCTTGTGCAGCATTTAGCCGAGGTACAGATGTAGTTCCATATTTCTAGACTATTTTGGGTATACTCTGACATCCCATTTGAATATGAAAGTTGGACATTATGAGGGGATTGTATTGTTGCCCTTGTTGGATGCAGAGTCTAATCAGAGGATATGCTTTCTGAATGTCAGTCCTGATGAAGTGATACGGAGCTTGTTTTATAATAAAAACAATGACTCACTTATCACAGTTTCTGTGTATGCTTCAGACAATTTCAGTTCCTTGAAGTGCAGAAGCACAAGGATTGAGTAAGTGATACTTATTTCTCTGCCCCTTCAACTCCCCCCCCCCCCCCCCCCCAAAAAAAAAGGAAGAAAGATGGCTCCAAAGAAAGAAGGAAGAATCTCAAACCTATGGTCGATTGTCATAATTTTTTTTTTTTTTTTGTACTTGGTGAAATTGTTTCTGTTCATATATTCCAGATACATAGAAGGGGCAAACCAGATGCTGGCTTTGCACTTTTTGAATCTGAGTCATTGAAATGGCCTGGCTTCGTTGAGTTTGATGATGTCAATGGGAAGGTACTCACTTATTCTGCACAGGATAGGTAAATATTCTGTTAAGCAAGTACTCTTTTTTACTAAGTTATGATTATCTATTACACAGTTCACTTATTGTTTTTTATGTGTTTTTATTTTGTTTTTCTTTTCACTCTTGTGTTAGTATTTATAAGGTGTTTGACTTGAAAAACTATACAATGTTGTACTCCATATCCGATAAACATGTTCAAGAGATTAAGATCAGGTACATGCTTTCTTTATACACATGTACAGTATTAGTAATTTGTGTAATTTTGTATGGACTTCTTGAGAATGAATATGTTGCTTGCAAAGTCCTCTCACCCCTTCACCCTCTCTCTCCCCGGTCTTTTTTTGTTTTTGTTTTTTGTACTTACTTAGGTTGCCCTTCTTTGATTCTTTTTCCGAGCAGTCCCAGGGATCATGTTGTTGATTTTTACCAAAGCAAGCAGCCATGTTCCCCTTAAGATTCTTTCGATCGAGGATGGAACTGTTCTCAAGTCTTTCAATCATCTCCTTCACCGGAATAAGAAGGTGGATTTTATTGAGCAGTTTAATGAAAAGCTACTGGTCAAGCAAGAAAATGAGAATCTGCAGATTCTCGATGTAAGGATTGTTCTTGACATCTTTTATTAGTATTGGTTCATTTGGATTCACATATCTGACTACCATTAGCTGTAGGTACGCAATTTTGAGCTGACAGAAGTCAGCAGAACTGAATTTATGACACCATCAGCATTTATATTCCTGTATGAGAACCAGTTATTCCTGACATTTAGAAATCGAACTGTGGCTGTCTGGAACTTCCGTGGGGAGCTTGTGACGTCATTTGAGGATCACCTTCTGTGGCATCCTGACTGCAACACTAATAATATATATATCACGAGTGACCAGGATCTTATTATCTCTTACTGCAAGGCTGATTCTGATGATCCACTGTCTGAAGGAAATGGTATATTTTTTTCCTCCTTAGAGTTTGCTGTATGAAATGGTAAGATACCACAAAGATCCAGAAGTGTAGCTTATTTGAGGTGGAGAATTGGTCTCCTTTTGGGTCTGAGATGTTAGCTTGATGTCTAACCAGCAGTAGCTGTGCAAATTATATTATTTCGTTTGTGTGTGATATTTGTTGAGTTATAGTTTCTTATTGCTATTATCCTGTGAATAGTAGATGCGGCATTACTGCGCTCTTTTGTGATGAAGAGCAAAATGAAATCACTATAGACAACAGGCATGGTCTAGGTCATGAATGGTCCAACTGATGGTTTCTTGAATCTGTTAAAAGTTCTCATACAACTTGTTTTAGGTCTTTTCAATGTTCTTATATACAAAAGTAGACCTCTGGTATTTACTTGTGTTGTATGGTGCAAGTTGGTATAAAAAGATCTCCCAGAGTAGGCTGGGGATTGATGTATGCATTTTAATCATCAACATGAAGATACCTGAATGGTTGGTAGAAGAATTGAGTAGTGAATGTTGTCATTTGCGTTTATAGTGTTAGTGTTGTGGCTGTATTTGAATATGCACACGTGGGATTGTAAACAGGTTGAGTCCTACGTTGGAAAGAGGCCACTGCTACCGATAGGACTGGGCAGCGGTGGAATCAGGCAACTCCACCCCCAAGCGCCACTGCTACCGGTTTGGGTGGTGGCGTAATTTTTGCCATTACGTCCACCAAGAGGGAAAACTGCTCCATTGGTGGGGGCAGTTTTATGGTGGTGGTAGGCAATTACCGCCAATCACAGAGATAGAGAGAGGGAGAGTTGAGAGAGAGAGAGAGAGAGAGAGAATCACAGGGAAGGGGACCCCTATCTTTTTGGGGTAGGGCTGTGCAAGGGCACCACTGGTGGGCTGTTTAACCGGTACTGCTGCTGAAAGCCGGTCATCGCCCCACTGCAGTAGCGAGACTGGTTCTCATTTTTGACCCCCCTCCCCCCGTGAGCAAGGTAGAAAAGGACTGGGATTAGAAGCCAAGTGAAATTTGGTCTTCTAATCCTACAAGGAGTAGACTATCCAATTTTAGAAGAAATAAATTAGGATTCACCCAATTCTAGTAGAACTAAGATTCGCACATCTACTATAATTCCAACACTGTATCTGCCATATGTGATTTTAATTATTTGTTTGTCAGAAAAGGAATCTTTTATTTTGGCTAAATATCTTCGGTTGTACAGCAACTTGGAGCATTCGTTCTGTAAATTCTCTCTCTTAACATTGTTTTGCTCTCTTATGCAGCAGGATCAATCAATATCAGTAATATTCTGACTGGGAAATGCCTTGCTAAAATTAGAGCCAGCAACAGCTTCCCCATGGAAAATGAATGCAGTTACAGTGACAATTGTTCTGGTAGCAGTTGCGCTTTGAAGAAGCAGACTCATGCCTCCAGACTTGGAAGCACAGTTGCGGAAGCCTTGGAAGATATTACTGCTCTCTTTTACGATGAAGAGCGGAATGAAATCTATACTGGCAATAGGCATGGTCTAGTTCACGTGTGGTCCAACTGAGAGTTTCTTCATTTTGTTCCGAGTTTTTCTTATAGATTTATTTATTAAGCTCTTTCAGATGAACGAATCGATTGTCCTGCCACACTGAGAACTGGCAATCCTCCATTTAATGCTGTTATACCAACTCATTTTCACTCTGGGTATCTAATTCCGAGACCTGTACGCGGTTTTCACGTTGACATTCTAGTCTCTGCTCTAAATTGCAGACTGCACACAAACCAGTGGATTTGGTGACATACCAGTCCCCCTTTATGAAATGGGGGAAGGCAGATCCAAGACGAAGGAAGGCAAAGACTCGGAGAAGAGTTGAATACTGGTGGGTCGGCAGAACGATATCTTGGTAGCATGGCTCTATGGTTATGTATCCTGCAGTGGGGAGCTTGATAGTTTCATGTAGTCATGTCATAAATTTGGACTTAAACATTATGTATTAGAAATATGCCTCGTATACATTCTTTTGAGTAATTATTTACGTAGATATTCTTTTAATGCTTTTTTCATCGAATATCTATGCCTAGGACTGTATTCGAGCCGAGTCAAGCCGAGGATTGGCTTTTCAAACTCGGTTCGTTAGACATATATGCGAGTTCGAGCTAGAGCCGAGCTTGAATCGAGCTTCTGCAGGGGTGTTCGAACTCGGCTTCGTTTAAAATTTTTCATGTTCAAACGAGCTCGAGCTTGATTAAAAATATATACATGATTCGAGTTCGAGCTTATTTGAGAAGCTCAAACTCACCCAACCAAGAAAATATGAGCTTAGAAAACACAGATACACAAACAAAACTCAAATCAAGCCTCGACATATGGTGTCATAGTACATTATACACGACATATCATAAACACTTGACATTTGTGCGAACTTTATTTTAGAAAATATTTAGATTCATATATAACTATGTTAATTGGCAAAAATGACCTACAATATATATTTAATATATAGAGGGCATAACAAATCCTTATGGATAATACTCATCCATTCATATATCAATATAATCAAATGCATATTTTACTAATATGTGACTATTAAATATAAACCAACAAATAAATAAGAGACTTATAATACATACAAATGTATCGAGCTTTTAAATGAGCTTAAATGAGCCGAGTCGAGCTTATATGAGTTTTGTTCGCGAGCTTAAATCGAGCCGAGCCGAGTTTAGAGTTTGGCTCATTTAATATTTGAGCTAGAAATGGTGTTCAAACTCAACTTGTTTATTAAACGAACCGAACTCGAGTCGAGCTTATATAAGCTGAGTTCGATTTATTCATAAACAGCTCGGTTCATTTATGGCCCTATCCATGCCTAATTAGTTTAACATTTCAGAATAAAATAGAAACACGTTTTAATTCCCTAAACAGCTCGGTCATAAACAGCTCGGTTCATTCCCTAATTTCACGTTGTTGGAGAAAGGATGTACGACAAAGTCGTCACGATTCGAACTTGCATAATAAAATAGTAGGGAATGATTGGACAGCGCCGGTCCGCCGGAGCATTCGGAAGTTTATAATTTAAATCGAAGCACGGCATAATTCGTAACTAGTTTATTTTTCTTGGTAATTGCCTTGACTAATTTTGAAATGTCACTCTTTGATTTGAAGCCAATCGGTACGTGTACTCACTCATATTAAGAACTTGTGGTTTTGCAGCTCAGTCGTACGCGCTGCACTCTCTTTATTTTCTTTACTTGCCTTCTCACTGCTCAGCTCACTTTGTGCCTTCTCTTTCTCACACCATACATGAATTTCAGCTCCCATTCAAAAGACCTCTGCCTACAAAAAGACAGATAGAGAGACTGAGAGACTGAGAGAGATTTTCAGATCTCCAGCTGAAGGTAAATAGACAATCTGCCTTTTCGTTTTTGAATTCATAAACTCATTCGCTCACACGTTTCTAGTTTGGAGATCATTCTCATTCTGTTCTGCTTTGGTTTTTCTAGTCCTGCATTAGCGATATGTTTGTGGTATTTTTAAGCAAAAGTGAAGCTTATTCGAATTCTACAACTATCGTGCCTTAGATTTCAAGTAGAACTCGAACGCTCTCTGACGGGCTTCGTACACGGAATGCTTCCGGGTTCCCATTGCGGACACTGGATCTGACGACGCTGCAGCTCGCTCTCTCTCTCTCTCTATCTCTCTATAAAAGTCTTTTCTGGAATAACAAACAGCATATTGCTCACTCTGAAAACGTCATAGGCAACCAATCAAGCTACTCCCCCATCTGAAATTTCCTAGATCTTTCATTGGAAACAGCATAAATTCTCGGAGGAGGTGCCATTTTGACGCAATAAAGAATGTAAACACTTGAAGATTTACCTGAAATAAAAAGGTTGAAGACTTAGTTTGAAGGGAGATGGGTCATCGCTTCAATGGCAAAAGGGGTGCACTAATCTAGGCTTCAAAATCACATATTATCATGGTGCGCCTTGATTGGATGCTTGGACTTTTAAGTATTTTGAGCCCATCATCTCTGATTCTCTTCAAGGATGTGTGTATTATGCCTTGGCTTATGTAGGAACAAGATTGCTCTCCAAGAACCCTCTTTTTGAAAGGGGTCGGTAATTTACATGAAAGTATGCATGTTGACTGACCAGCCTTACTCGTTGCATGTTATGCAAGTTCTTAAGTCATTTAGCTTTACGGTATTCAGTTGATTGCAGTAACTGACATTTTTATTAACTGACCCCATAGACAGTATTGTCCATCAGAACAAACACCTGAATGAGTTTATTTTTTCATCTCCTTGACCTGCGAACAACTTTATTACTGTTTGTAGATATCTTCATCAAAGTTTTTGATTTAATAGCTAATATTAGAATTCTTTTGTTTTGTCTCAAAGTGTGACTTTGATATATGGTGAGTGTGTGTTTTGTCTACATCTTCTGCTTCTGCTAACTTGTCTCTGGTTATTTAGATTTTCCTATACATTTGGAGTCAACACAAGGCATCTGCAATTTCAGCTGGGATTAACACACTTTTTCGTTTCTTCTTGTTTGGGTTGCTCGGCTTCTGCAGGAAGCTGACTGAATGGAGGGTGGAATTGATGCCGATGCACCTTTAGATTATGCTGTAATTCAGATTTTACCCAAGGAAAACAGGTTATGATTCTTCTAAAGGATAGTATCTGAAGTATTTAGTGGAGATGGATCTGATGAAGACAGTTGATTAATGTTCTTCAGACCAAATTACTTCAAGCTAAAAACTATTCTGCTAAAAGAGTTATCTGAATCGGTTCTTGCTCCCTATGTGTAGTTTTTTTTTTCCTCTCGCATTTGATCAATCATCTTTTGCTACAACAGGATAAGATTTTTGGGGTTATCCCCTAGTTTTCCGTTTTGAATATCAAGTGCTTAGCTTTCCTGTATACCCAACAATACTAAAATGCCTGGTAAACCATAATTGAATAAGATATTCAAGACTGAATGATAAAAACTTCGAGTTGAGTCAAAGCTATAGCGACTTTGAAAGTACAGCTCATCTGTTTCTTGCTCCCATACTCCGCTTGAATCTCTGGTCAAATCTTTTCTTGAGCACTATTTCGAAAATATAGCTTGGTATGGATGGGTAACGCAGTTGTTCAACATGCTCCCTGTCATGGCTATCTCTGGATACTTATAGACATATGTATCATCAGTGTGTTGCTCTTGTTAAGTGGTTCTTGTTAGTGATGGATATTCTTCTCTGAAATGTTTGGGGTCAGGAGTGGGGCTGTTAGTTACGAGGCATTAATTTACAGTGATGACAAGGTAGAAAAACTGGCAACTGGGCTTCTTAAAGAACTGCTGCCGCATCTACCCAAAGTAAATGATTTGTTTGCCAAAGGATCTAATGCTAGCTTCAAACTCCAACTACCGGGAAACCTCAATGGCGCTGCATGGTTCACAAAATCAATTTTAACCAGGTTCTCATCATCGAAGTGTTTCTTGTTCCTTTTCATTTCTTGGGCTTTTTGTCTTTGTATGCTTCATGCGTACTAGGGTTTTGCCCCGCTTTTGCTCTTTTTTAATTAAAAGCTGCATAATTGTTTGAAATATTATTTGCTCAAAGGTTGCTCTTCTCTCTGATTTAGTTTGTGCATCTGTTCCTCTGAATACTACAACTCTAAATCTTTCTTCTCAGATTCCTACGTATCATTGGTTCAGCAGATTTAATAGATGTTATTAACGCTATTGAAGACGAGATGTTTCAATTGGAGGAAACAAAAAAATTTCATCTCTCTTTATATGGCCAGGTCTATTTTCTCTCCCAACTTAAATTGATGTTCGAATCTGTATGGTGGTTTGTCAACAATTATTTTCTTTTCTCAGGACTGTGACAATCGCTATGGAACTTTGGAAGCAGGTAATTTTGGTTGTCTAATCATTAAAGGAAATTGGGTGCATTAAACACATACTTGTGTTGCTCTCACATGTTTCGTGTCGTCATGAGCTCTTTTATAATTGTTGCTGTTGATCAAACAAAGATGGCTGCTCTACTTGTATGCTTTTATTCTTCCATTTTTTGACAAAATCATATTTTTGAGAACTCTGTATTTTCTTTTAAGAGTCCAGTGAAAAATGAGGATATTTTCTGCTGTAAATAATAAAAAGGCTAAATTAATCTATTAGTCCATATGGTTTACGCTTTACTTTTCTCAATTTAGTCCTTAGGATAAATTTTTTTCTACTGAGATCCTTGGGGCAACGGAAGTGCTGACGTGACTAAAGGTGAAAATAAAAAATTGAAATAAATCATAAAAAAAAAATTAAATAGAAAAATATACAGAAAAATACTAAAAAATTGAAAACCTTCACTCCTTCAAAATTATATAGTAAATTAAATAAATAACTTGAAAATGCAAAAAAAACAAAGAAGACAAAAAAAAATAAATTGTAAAAATGAAAATAAAATGAAATGCAAAAAATACAGAAAATTTTCAAAAAACTCTAAAACGGTATGATCCTTTGTTTTTCCTTTTTTTTAGTCTCTTTTTTTCCTAATATTTATTTTTTTTGACTTTTTTTCTCTATTTATTTTCTTATTAGGGCCTTTATTTATTTTTTTCTGTCTTTTGTATTTTTTAGTTATTAATTTAAATTCACAAGGTTTCATTATTTTTTAAAGAATTTTGAGTTCATACCTTTTTTAGAATTTGTTTTCATCTTTCTATAGTTTTCTCATTTGATTCATTTGATTTGTATTTTTACAATTTATTTCAATTTTTTCTCTCGTTCTTTTTTATTTTTCAGTTATTTATATGGTACAATATATTTGTTTCAAGGGTGGGTGGTCAGGTCATAACTTTTTTTTTCCCCTTTTTTAATTTTGTAATTTTTAATATATTTTTCTCATTTAATTAATATGTTATACTTTTATTTTATTTTCTATTGTCACCGTTAGCCACATCAGCAGTTCCGTTTGTAAAGTGGAGGAAAGGTCTAACTTGGGAAAGGGTCCCTACCCCAAGGATTTTAGTAGGAGAAAATTTACCCTAGGGACTACATTGGGAAAAATATAAACCATGGGGACTAACAGATTAATTTAGCCTAATAAAAAACTAGGAAGATTGAATGCTGAGTAATAATACAGATCTACCTGGACTGAGACTAATGCTAGAATATATGTCTTAGAGCTTATGTTTTTGATAAGCCAGTTTGAGAGACAAGGAAATATTGGCTACCAATGGCAGGATGGTTAAGAGAGTGTTATTATCATCTTGCTTGAAAAATGCAGATTGAAATTTCACGTAAGATACAAACTCAATTGAGACATAAAATTTATGTCTGAAGCACATCAACTTTTGAGCATGTTGCTAGTGTGGTTCTCTTTGTTCCGGCTCTTTTGACTTCCACTGCTCTTTCAATCATTAACTTATGAAGCGAGGTCTTTCTATTGGTTCCCTTCTGTTGTTGCTGTTGATGGTTGACCTCTGGCAGGGTCCTATATTGTTGATTCTCATGTTTGCATTTCTGCAAACATCAACAATCGTGTCTGACAGTTCTCTGAAAGAAAAACATGTACCTTTTGTGTGTGTGTGTGTGTGGGTGGGTTTTTTTTTTTTTGGGGGGGGGGGGGGGGGAAGGGAAGAGAAAGAGATGGTCCTATGAGAAACCATTATTGTTGATTCCGTAGACCTTGGAGAAAATGGTGTGATGCGGTTCTACCTCATGCCTTCTCTTCATCCCATATCACCTGAACGTATCTTAACATAAAAGCGAAATGATGATCCCTAGATCGAGGATTGTAATGTCGCAACTTTCAATCTCAAACTGCTAAATAAGATGCCTGGATGATTTTAAACATGTTAAGCCTCCGCCCGCCAATAAACAAAACATTATGCTTACAATAACATTTTAGCCCATGATTTGAGTGAATTTCGTAGTCCCTTCTGAATTAACTCAATTTAGTTAAACTTATTTTTTTTGTTCTTTATTCTTGTTCGTTGTTTTTTTTTTTTTTTGGGGGGGGTGGGGAGGTTGCAAATGTGATCATTTTGTGTCATTTTAGTTACCACGTCATTTTCTGTTTGATAATTCATTTATCTTCACTTCAATTGTTGTTGTTCTAGAAAATACGGTGCTATGCTATAGTGGTTCCTTCAAGATGTATGGAAGTTCTATTTAGTGATATTAAAATCAACTTTTCTCATTGAAGCAGAATCAAGGCTAAGTGGACTGAACTTTAGGGTGCCTGTCAGCCTGTGTGTGTTTGATTTTTTTCCATATTAAGTGAAAATTTGGACATCCAGAGTTCATCAATGTTTATGGCTGTAGCTGTTCACTTTTTAACAGATTGCTGCAACTTGATTGATGTGGCACCAAGTTCCAAGGTAATCATTTTTCGCTTCAATGTTTTGCAGTAGACTTTCAGTTTTTTAAGTCTGATTGCAATATTTAGATATTTATTCCATCTGCAATTGCATTAAATTTGATATGGGCAGTTAATGCAACTCGTTCGACATGAACAACCTGAAGTCAACATCTCTTCATCAGATGTTTCAAAGTATGTTGTTTTGTTTGTTATGTTTCAGTTAGCAGCTTTAGTTTTTTATGTAATTTATCAAGTTATTTCTTGAGCGCCACTACACGTGGAAACTGTGCTGCCAGAAGTGAACTGTTGCAAGCTATGGACTTGAGGCTTACAGCATTAAGAAGAGAGTTAACTGCGGCTTTTAACAAGGCTGTTGATGACAGTTGGTCCTGTAAAGAAATTGCTGATTTAGCACAATTTTCTCAACATTTTGGAGCAACAGCTTTAAAGTAAGTTGCCTACCAAATAAAAGGTGCTTTGGTCTTCTAATTCAACAATGCATTTATCCATATTTTGCTGGTGACATAGTTAAGTTATCTGAATAGTTTAGTGCAGGTTTCTGACAATGGGATTTCATCATGTGATTCTGCATTGCAGGAATTCTTTGTACAAAGTTTTAGAAATGAACCAGGAGAGCCAGCACATTGATCCTGTAAATGATGAGAAGGCCTCATCAACATGCAGTCCTAAAAATGACAATATGACCAAGGCAGATGAGAATGCTCGGCTATCAGAACCGGCACATGCAGTTATACCAGTAAAATATGGAGTTTCACCTGCAAAAGTTGCAGAGGTTGAGAGGGAGAGCTCGACAGAGAGTGAGGAGTTGTCTGACTCAAGTGATGAGCATCAGACATCTGCAGAAAGAAGTCGAAATCCTATAAGATCCGCATCCCCCAGACGTTTGGCATCTCCAATGCGAAGGATTCAAATAGGAAGAACTGGATCACGGAGGGCTGCTGCCTTATCAATTAAGAGCCTCAATTATTTTCCTGCTAGGGAAAGGGCGTTGTCTCATAGAGATGAGGCTGGAAACAATGGTGAAGACGAAGGATTTGAAGTACCTGCTGGAAAACATGAGATAAATGTACATAGAATTAGTGTCCAAGATGCAATAAATCTCTTCGAAAGCAAACAGAGGGATCACGTTGTGGATTCTCAGAAACGAAGGTCCTTAACAAACATATCCATCTGTGGAAATAAATCTGTATTGAGAAGATGGAGTGCAGGTGTTGGTGAAGCTTCTTCCCAATGTCAACCAGAAATTGTTTCTGAAGACTATGCTCCAGTGACTCTCATAAATGCGGCAGATGTTGATATTTCAGTCTCTTCTGAAGAAGTGATATTGGAGACTGAATTTAGATCTAAAGTTCAGAATCTTGTGGAGACAGATGGAGCTGATGTGGGGTTTGATGAGGAGAAAGACGAAGGATATGATCCAAGATATACTCCAGCAGACACAAATGACTTTCCAGCACATGTTAAAGAAATCAAAGGAGAGGAAATTCATAGAGAATTAACAGCCGCGAAAGAGTGGAATAGAAAAAATGAAGCAGAGCTGGACAAAATAATGGTGCAAGTAAAGGAAAATAAGCCCATTAGGCACGCTAAGCCTCAAACTAGCAGAAATAAAAATTCTTCTTCTGAGCAGAAATGTGGCTTTTATGACCACTATAAGGAGAAGAGGTCTGAAAAACTCAGAGGACAAAATGCTAGAAAGGGAGCTGAGAAAGAAACACAGTTTAGACCAATGCAGCAAATTCTTAATGGGAGTAAAGCTGAAATGGCCTCCAAGAATGGGAATGATGGTAAAAGAGTTGTTATGCATAATCCCCAGGGATCACATAAACGTTCATCTCGACTGGTTAATCCCAAAAGAGAAATCTCAAAGCCATCTGTTACAAGCATTGTTTCATCAAAAGCAACACCCCTGCCTGCTACACGTAAATCATGGCCATCAACACCATCACCAAGAACAAGAGGGACATCACCAGGTAAAACTCCTGGTGGCATATCTTCTGCTGTAACTACACCAACACGTCTGAAATGCCATCCAGCACCATCACTTCCTCAACCAAGCCTAAAAGCTGAAAATTCCCTGCCGCGGCAGAGAAATGTAAAGGTTACACGGAGTGATCATGACAGGACCGTGAAGGGTGTGAATGAGAAAAGGCAAGAAAGAATGCCAAGCTCTAGCAAAACTACCAAAATAAAGTCTGTGAAAGGTTCTGGAGATTGTTCTGGTGTGGTTCCCAAAAAGCCTAGTTTCTATGACAAAGTGCCTAAGAAAAGCAGTGTAGTCCCCCTGGATTCAAAACCTTTTCTCCGTAAGGGTTCACGGACTGTCCCTGGTGTTAGTCCTGTTAACAAGAAAAAAGATTCTCCTCAGTTGGATGAATCTGTGACAAGCTGCAGAAACTTAGGGGAACATCAAGAGAGTGAGGCAATTGTTAGTGCTTCTGACATGGTCAGCCAGCATCAAGGGGGAGATGATGTGTCACTGAATCTTCACGATGGAGCTGGGCAATCTGGAACTCAGATAAATAACCACCAGCAATGTGGTGAGACTGAGACCTTTGAACAAGTTGCTGCTCATGGGGATAACGACTTCAACAATAAGGCAGAGAGTTCAGTGGAACTTCAAGCTGAAGAAGAATCAATAGTTTCCCCCAGTGCCTGGGTGGAAATGGAAGAGCACGAGCAACTACCTATTCCATCTGATCTCAGCATATCTCAACATGCATCTCCAGCCAATGTTGCACCTGTTGGATGGTCAAGTCTACGTGTCCGCCATTCTTTGTCCCAGATGCTGCAAGAAGAAAGTAGTGAACCTGAAAGCATTGAGTGGGGAAATGCTGAAAATCCTCCTGTCATAGTCTGCCAAAAGGATGCACCTAAAGGATTGAAAAGGCTTTTGAAGTTTGCTCGAAAGAGCAAGGGGGATGCTAATGGTACTGGTTGGTCTAGCCCATCCGTCTTTTCTGAAGGTGAGGATGATGCTGAGGAGTCTAAATTGTTCTATAAGAGAAATGCCGACAATCTTCTTAGAAAGGCTGCTCTTCAAGCGAAGAACTTTGCACAGCAAAAGACTTCATTATGTGAAAACCACGGAAGAAGTTTGGATTCTGGTGAACTACTCCCTGGTATATTTTCCACTTCCCTGTGCTTTTTCCCTGAACATTTTTCTCCCCCACCCTATTGTTAATAATCCTTGTACGCCGTAACATTGCATCCTCATCTTCTTGAACTCCTCCATTTAGTCACCATTACTACTAAAAATAGTTATAGGTTAGGTTTTCTTAGTTTGATCCGTTTCTGACCGACTGTGATGCTGTATGTCATGAATGTTCTGTATACAGCTCAATCAAATTTAAGCAAACTCAATGATCACTTTCGTTCTCACAAGATGCAAGAGAGCTGTGACTCAGCTTTGGCCCCCGCCACTAAAGGTTAGCGTTCATTGATGATCTGCATGTCCAAAACTCTTGATCCTTTTGTTTGATATAGGTTCTCTCCATTCCTTGCTATTATTAATCTTTTTCTGATTTCAGTCATCCAATAAGCTTGACTATGTTCGTGTTTCAGCTGCAAGGTCGTTCTTCTCTCTTTCTGCATTTAGGGGAAGTAAACCAAATGAGACAAAGCATCAGTGATGATAAGGATCATCATATAAGATAAACTGTTAATTATCTGCCTTCTCTCTAGTGCAATGTACAAGCAAAGCAAAAGTATCTGGCTCTTCCTACGCTGCTGTACTCCATAATGTTTTGCATGTAGAGATGATGGCGTCATCCCTATGCTTGCAGGTTGCGTTGGTGAGAGAAGGGGGTCTCTGTAACTTCGAACCGTCATGGTATTTGATTTGAATCCCTGTGAACATCTGATTGCTCTTTGTGAAATTTAGGATGGCAAACATTAATGACTTCGTAATTGGTGTACTCCGTGAGAATTTGATCAGGTTTTTTACTTGGTAGATGCCTACTTTAGTGTATCCAATTAGCAAAAGTAAGCTTTGCTTAGGTCTACGTTATTGAGATAGCTCGATTCCTGTATTGCCTCTACATGTTCTTTAATCCCATGGATCCACATTTTAAGCTGCCTCTTCAAGGTCATCTTGTAACTCGACCCAGTTAATACAAAATTTCATCTGGATCACCAACGCTGTGAGAAGTGTTGAGACTCACCCTGTCTAATAAGATTGGTCGCTGGACAAGAGCCTGTATGCTGGTTCGAGCTGTCTCTTAGTTTTGAACACTAATGCCCGGAGGAAGGGGGCAACGAAAGAAAAATTCGGGCCCTTACTTTTAAAGGGAAAAGAAGAAGAAAGACATTCGTGGACTGCTTTCTTGAGCATCACCTTACAGTTTCATTTCTTTAGCTTGCATCGCCAAGACTTAAATTGCAAAACGGTTGGGTGACGATGACACTATTATGACCGTTACTATCACTACTGTTCATAGTATTTTTGTGTAATTATGATAGACTGGAAGGGAAGAGGATACGGCCAACTACCATCACTATCGCTACTGTCAATATAATTATTGTATCATTATTATATAGCTCATATTGTTTGAAATTTTACACTGACATCATTAAATGATATAAGATAGACATCCCTCTCTAAATTGCATGTGTAATTTGAGCCAAGAATTTTAGAGGATGTCAATTTGACTATAACCAACTTGCTGGTTTATGCATCTTGAATCAAGTTGGATAATTTATCTTGAATCTTGTAATAGTATGTGAAGTATTTATTATTCACGCTTACTTTTAAGTCTCAAATTATCAAAACCATTCCCTCGAGTTTTAAATAAAGAATTTCCTTTACTTGCATTATTGCATATATTTTTTCAGGTAGAGACTTTTTCACTTTCGTGTATAAGCTTTTTTGTAGCTCGAGGGCAACAGATTACGAGTCGAAAGACTGGAGACTTCAAAGTCTCTTCTCTCTTCTAGTATCTAATGGGGATTGCTAATGGTGATATTCAGATCCATTGACAAGTCAACAAAAACATTTAAAAAGTTCTTTCTCGTGACTTTTTATTTTTTATTTTTTTTTATGATATCCTTAGTTGATCTCATTAACAACTTAACAATCACCGTGTGGAACTCCAGTTTTACGCTTAAAATGGTTTTGAGCAGTTTCATCGAAACACCTCTTTAAATCAAAATTTAAATGATTTATTGCACGACCCTTTTATCGAGAGTGCATGTGCTTCAATACTTGTGTCACATGACTCAACCACTAGAGTTTTACCAACTTTTACTAGTATTTTATCAACAAAATATGCCAACCCAACTTCAGACCTACCATAAACGTAACTTCAAGCACTGCCCCCAGCTGCTCAAAAACTATCATGTGGGCTCCTAGCATCTCTACAAAACATTGCGCATGCCACTGAAGTAGCCGACTCCATGGCAAGAAAAAAAATTAGAATGTACAAGTCTCAATAGATCAAATGTAACTCACTAGGCAAAACTAGGTCTGGTGATGTTCAGAGCATTAGCCACGACTAGTAGATAGCACTGAAAAAATTTGTATTGTTAGCATTATATTCTCATCTGAAATTTCTCCTGAGTAAGACTGAAAGGACCGGACCTTTATTGAACAAGCTTGTCAGTTTCTCCTCTTAAGGGATGGCAGATATGGGAATATCATGTCTGCATGAGATCCATAATAACAAGAAAATATTTCACTGACTCGATTTATGTTCTTGGCGGGAGCACAATTCCCCATGGATAGCTGAATAGACGAAAGCTTCACAAGTTCATTTCCAAGGACAATGTGATTAGGACCATAGAGCTTTTCCAAAATCTGGCACAAACAAAAGCAATCACAATTTCATATATCAATCCTTTATAGTATATCAAAGCCGTGAGTGAAAAATTGCACCTATCGCCCTATCAAAGCAAGAAATCCTACTTTCCTATTGTACCATGTCAAATACTAAAACGATTGTTTCTAACAAAAGCAAAATAGTAATGTCAAATAAAATGTTTACTGCCAAACATCCATTACCGTCAATGTATGGCTCCCCATGCATCAAATTCTCTTCCATTTGCCAAACTGATAGGCAATTTTGGGGGGAAGAGCAAGCATGACTGAGATAACGAGTAACGCATTGAAGTTTCTCACAATTACGGCTCCTAAGAGAAACAAAGTCGCAAACTGCTGAGATGTACCCAAATCTATCCCTACATGTCTAACCCTTAGCTTCTTATGTAACTGTCCTACAACATCCCCCAACTGTCCACAATGATTTAGCTCAGCTAGCCCCAAGGTCATTGGCACAGAAATGTAAACGGTCAATTGATCCCAACCTTTTCAGAAAATTAATTACCAATTTTACATGTCCAGATTTGACCTTGAGCCCTGAACAGTTGAGTATGCCCAAACTCACTGTGCCTACCTTCACCAAGGCAATATATTCCCTCCAACCAGGACAGATAAGTTCAATGACTTCTGGCAGTGGCAACTACCATGTTATTACAGGATTGAAAACTAGATATTACCTTCTTTACCCTGTTGGAGGGGTAGACCTCATATTATACCAGTATCTCTTTTGGTTGGGCAGATCTTGATGTGCTTGGCTTGAAGGATCGAGCCCATGTTCTAAATTGACGGGTGCACCTATTAACAGAATTTTAAAATATGTGCTCCATGGATGCAGAATGGCTCGAAAGGCCTTTTGATATGGATGAAGTGACTGGGGTGGTGCATAGCATGACTGGTGATAAGGCATCGGTCCGGATGGCTTTTCCTTAGCCTTTCTTCAAGCCTTGTTGGGACATTGTTAAGTATGATGTTATGTTGATGTTCAATGCGTTTGCGCGGGAAGGGCAGTTTGTTAGGAGCCTGAATTCCTCTTTCATTGTGCTTATTCCTAAGAAGCCGGGGGCGGTGGAGCTTAAGGATTTTCGCCCCATTAGTCCTTGTGGGGGGTGTTTACAAGATTTAGCCAAGGTGTTGGCTAATAGGTTGAAGTCTTTTTGACAAGATTATTTCCCCTCACAGAATGCTTTTGTTAGGGGGCAGATTCTTGGATTCGGTGCTTATTGCCAATGAGTGTATTGATTCTAGGTTGAGGTCGGGGTGCCGGGAATGCTTTGCAAGTTGGATATTCAGAAGGCCTATGATCATGTGAATTGGAAGTTTCTTTTGTATATTCTTCGTAGATGCGGCTTCGGTGAAAAATGGTGTAGGTGGATCGGTTTTGTATCTTCGACGTGAAGTTTTCGTGATTGTCAATGGCTGCCCGGAAGGTTTTTTCAGTAGCTCTCGCGGGTTGCGACAAGGGATCCCCTTTCTCCTCCCTTTTGTTTTTGTTATGGAAGCTTTAGTTGCATGATGGGGAGAGTGGTTGCGTTTGGGGATTGAGGTTTGGTGGTGGGGGGGGAGTGTGAGCATCTCTCATTTGCTTTTTGCGGATGATACTTTGGTGTTGTGTGGGGCGGAGGTGAGCCATTTCGGAGTCTTAGATGTCTTCTTTTGTGTTTTGAGGCTCGGGTTCTTAGAATTAATTTGTCTAAGTCCGAGGTTATCCTAATTGGCATGTTGATAATGTTCAAGAGTTGGCTGGTATCTTGGGTTGTGGGTGTCCTCATTGCCTATGACGTATCTTGGGCTTCCTTTGGGCGCTAGTTTTAAAAGTGTTCATATTTGGGATGAGATTATTGAAGATTGGAGAGGAGGTTGGCGGGTTGGAACGCTTGTATCTTTTAAGGGTGGTAGGCTTACTCTCATCAAATCTACTCTCTCAAGCCTTCCCATTATTTTTTTCTTTGTTTCCTATCCCGTTACAGTGGCTAACTAGGTTGGAGAAGATTCAGAAGGGATTCCTTTGGGGTAGCATGGGGATGTCAAATTTCATCTTGTGAAGTGGGAGTTGGTGTGTTCTCCATTTTCAGAATGGGGGGTTGGGGCTTCGTCGAATAGTTGTTTAATAAGGCTCTTTTGTCAAGTGGTTTGGCGCTTTGCTCATGAGAGGGATAGGCTTTGGAGGGTTATTATTGCTGCTAAATATGGGTGTCATTGGGTGGTTGGAGAACTCACCCTTGTCGGGGGTCTTATGGTGTTAGCCTTTGGCGATTTATTAGCAAAGGTTGGGATGTCTTTAGTAATCATATCAGATTTTTGGTGGGTAATGGTGTTAGGGTTCAGCTTTTGGCATGATTTGTGGTGTGGCGATAAACCTTTGTCTTTGGCTTTCCGGTGTTTACTCGCTCTCTAGGTGTAAGGAGGCTTGGTGGAGGAGTGCGTGGGGGGGAATGCTGGTTGTAGTGTGGATGTTCCCTTTGTTAGAGCTGCAAATGATTGGGAGGTGGAGATTTTTCTGCTTTTTTTCCCTTTTGTATGGTTCGGTTTTGAGGAGAGGGGAGGACGATAAGATGTGTTGGACGGGTCTAAGATGGGGTTTCTCGGTTAAGTCTATGTATAAGTATTGCTTGTTGGAATGCTTGTCTTTTCCTTGGAAAGGGGTTTGGAGGTCGAAATGCCCTTTGAGGGTTTCTTTCTTGTTTGGGAGGCTATGGGTGTTACCTTTGTCATGTTGATGGGGAGTCGGTTGACCATTTGCTTCTCCATTGTTCGGTGGCGCGTGGGCTTTGGAATCATGTTCTTACATTACAATTTTTATTGGGTGATGCCTGAGAAGGTGGTGAGTGTTGTGGAGTTGGAATAGGAGGTTCTCTAACCCTTGCCAAGGCTATTTGGAGATGATTCCATTTGGTGGAGTCTTTGGAGGAGCGGAATAATAGATGTTTTGAAGATGTTCCTTTGTCTTTGGGGTCCTTGCAAGGGTTTTTGTTATTTTCTCTTTTCTGTTGGGCTAATGCGTGTTAGGCTGCCCTTTTGTTGATTTTATGATTTCTTTAGTTTTATTGCTTGTTTAGATTAAGTGTTTTTGGTATAGTCCCTTGTACTGCTTTTGCTTTTTCTAATAAGATTGGCTTACTTATCAAAAAAAAAAATATGTGCTCCACTTTGGAATTGTCAAATCACCACTGGTCCCAAAAGTTTAAGTTGATAAAAAGAGTTCGTCTAATTATTTATGTTATGTTTCTAACACCTCCCCTCCCGTAGGATGAACTTTCCTCTAATATGTAGGCCCAACATGTAGAATACATAATAGAAATGGAGATTCAAACATGAAGTTAAGGTTCGAACTTAGGACCTCTACCCTAATACTATATCAAAACTCCACTTGTTCCAAAAGTTCAAGTTTATAGGAAGATATTTGATAATTTTCCTTCTTTTTTTTTTTTTTTAACCAAGCCAATTTTTTTAGAAAAAGTGATAGCAGTACAAGGGACTATACCAAAATCACCAGTTCAAACATGCAACAAAACTAAGAAAATCCTGGAAATCAACAAAGGGACTCCCTAACATCACATCAGCCCAACAAAAAAGAGAAAATAACACAAAACCCTGCAGCTTAGACGAGGATAAAGAACATCCTTCAAAACATCTATTGTTACGCTCCCTCCAAAGGCTCCACCAAATACAAGAGGGAATCATTCTCCAAATAGCCTTAGCGAAAGGGTTCGAAAACTTAGGTTAGGTTTCTAACAAAATGATGGAGATTGCCCTGAAAATAACTGCCCGAACCATAAATCATCCTCCCACATAATGCTAATCGCTATAAAATAAAGCAACTAGTTCAATTGCAGAATAATACGATTGTGATTATGGATATTTTACCTCAATAGATGCTTCACAATGGTCCGCGGCAAGATGTAAATCTCCAACCAAACAAAATGCCTGAGCTAGATTGTCCTCTACCTACAAATATCACATCCTATATTCAGTCATTGATGCAGCCAACAGGCCAAACTAACCAGACCATAAAATTGGTGATAAGATGTTTTCTGTCGGTTCAACAAGTAGCACTCAATTCCATGTTTTGAGAGCTTATATGATGGTCAGTGACTCTTAGTAGTCTTTTGATTAGACACGAAGGAACTCCACATTCGAGAGAATGAAATAGTAACAAATTAGGACCAAGAAAGCCACCTCTGCAAAAATCAGAACAAGAATCTTAATGCTGTAGTTCTTTCACTACAAAAATCTCTAATTTCTGGGGTTCCTCCTTATCAACCTTACATCTAATTGTTGAAGCATCTTTTGGCTGCATCAGTTACCATAACACTTTCAGTTGTAACTTCTGCCAAATGTATGTTCGTGGGATTACAGTGCATAGTAGATGGAGTTATTGTCATATGGTGTTGATCCACACTTTTCAGTTTTCACCACTCAGACATTTCAATAGATCTTTTATTTGCAATTATTGGAAACAATAGACACTACCCTCAAAAAAAGGAGGGGTTGAAAGGAGGTTGGCCATAACTCACTTCTGCAATTTCCTTGTTATATGCATGCAAAGTTGATCTCAGCAGACAAAGAGAACCTAGTGCATCCGTAAGGGTAGTACTTGAGATTTCTCTTGAAGCTATTGCATCCTGCAACCTGTCAGGAATTGTAGTCCCTCAAAAAAACTAGGGGTGGGACATATGTACTTATGGAAACAGGCAAGCAAATATTTATGTCTTCAAACACTAAGATACCTTCAGCAGTAAAAGTAAAAGATAAACTCTTGTTAGGTGATCCGGTAGTTAAAAAGAAGAGATAAATACGCTTTACAACCTCAAACTATAAGGGTCTTAACACTTTGCACCCCAAACTATTATTCTTGTCATATTGCACCCATAAACTATTGATTTTCAAACACTTTGCATCATCCATTAAATTTTTTTGCCAATTTGACCCCTGTTTAGACGGCACAACTTTTTTTTCACTAACTCCAATATTTTTTTATAAACTCCAACTTCTTTACAAACTCCAACAACTTTTTACAAACTCTAATATCTTTTTACAAACTCCAATATCTTTTTACAAACTCCAACAACTTTTTCACCAATTCTAAGAGATTCTACAATAATTCCAACAAAAATTTCACCAGAATATTTTTTTGCTCATACAAACACAAGCCGAATGGAAAGCGATTTTTTGGCAAATGAAAGAACAATTTCATCTCCATAATTTTTTGATAATGACATTTTTATGATGGTAAAATTGTAGGCAAAAAAAAAAGAAGGTTCAATTTCTGTCAAAATTGACGGAACATTTTAACGGAGGGTGCAAAGTGTTTGAAATCAATAGCTTGTGCATGCAATGTGACAGATTTTTTTTTTTTTGATAAATAAGCCAATCTTATTAGAAAAAACGAAAACAGTACAAAGGACTATACCACAGACGCTTAATCTAAACAAGCAATAAAACTAAGGAAATCATCGAAATCAACAAAAGGGCAGCCTAACATCGCATTAGCCCAGCAGAAAAGAGAAAATAACAAAAACCCTTGCAAGGACCCCAAAGACAAAGGATCATCTTCAAAACATCTATTATTCCGCTCCCTCCAAAGACACCACCAAATGCACGATGGAATCATCCTTCAAATGGCCTTAGCGATCGGGTTAGAGAGCCTCCTCCTCCAACACCACAACACGTCCATCACCTTCTCGGGCATCACCCAATAAAAATTCGTAAGTGTAAGAACATGATTCCAAAGCCCACTCGCCACCGAACAATGGAGAAGCAAATGGTCCACCGACTCCCCATCAACATGACAAAGGTAACACCAATCCGCAAGGATAACACCTTTTCTGCGGAGATTATTGGTAGTAAGGATTTTCCCATGCATAGCCTCCCAAACAAAGAAAGAAACCCGCAAAGGGCATTTCGACCTCCAAAACCCCTTGCCAAGGAAAAGACAAGCTATTCCAACAAGCAATGGACTTATACATCGACTTAACCGAGAAAGCACCAGTCTTGGACCCGGTCCAACACATCTTATCATCCTCCCCTCTCCTGACCACCGAACCATACAGGAGGGAAAAGAAAGTAGAAAAATCTCCCGCCTCCCAATCATTCGCAGCTCTAACAAAGGGAACATCCCAAACTACATGACCAGCACTCCCCCCGAAACACTCTGCCACCATGGCCTCCTTACACCTAGAGAGCAAGTAAACAACCGGGAAAGCCAAAGAGAAAGGTTTAGCATCACACCACCAATCATGCCAAAAGCGAATCCTTAACCCGCTGCCCACCAAAAATCTGATATGGTTGCTGAAAGTATCCCAACCTTTACTAATAAATCGCCAAAGGCTAACACCATAAGACCCCCTACTTGGTAAAGTTCTCCAACCCCCCAATGCACACCCATATTTGTCAGCAATGATAACCCTCTAATGCCTATCTCTCTCATGAGCGAAACGCCACAACCATTTGCTTAAAGGGCCTTATTGAACAACGTGATTGTGCGGGGTCGGGTGAACCATCAAGGTGGGTTTTAGAGATGGTTTCATCCTTCGGGCATTTGGTGGGGGTCTCTTGTGCTGGTTATGAAACTAATCTTTTGAATTTGTTTGCTGCCTTGGAGATGGAGAGGGGGCTGGGCAGCAAGTCTCCGGGTAGGTCAGGGGGTAAATTGCTAAGGGAGCTAAAATCTTTGGAGTGTTCCGTGAACTACGACAGGAATGCTTCTGGCTCTAGAAGGAGTAGGAAGGAGGGAAGGGCTCTTGTTAATTCTTTATGACCCTCGGATTATTAGTTGGAACGTGGGGGGGTTGAATGATAGAGATAAATGTAAGAATGTGGGTAATCTTTTACGGGGTTGGAAGGGGGACTTAGTTTGTCTTCAGGAGACTAAGATTGCGGAGGTGTCTCGTGCTTTGGTGTGTAGGTTATGGGGTGGGCCTTATGTGAAATGGAGTTGTTTAGAGGCTGAGGGTGTGTCGGGTGGTATTTTGTGTCTTTGGGATTCCCGTGTGTTGGAGTTGATTGAGACTTTTGTTGGTTCTTTTTCTTTATCGCTGATTTTCCGGAATGTTAAGAATGGGATCCAATGGATCTTTTCGGGAGTCTATGGTCCTAATGATGATTGTTGTAGGAGAATTTTATGGGATGAGTTGGTGGGATTTGCCTTGGTGTATTGGAGGGGATTTTAATGTGACTCGTTTTCCTAGCGAGAGGTCGGGTGTGGGCGGTTTTAGGTGTGCCATGTTAGAGTTTTCGGAGTTTGTTTCTGATCTTCGGTTGGTGGATCTTGAGTTGTTTGGTGGTCGGTTCACTTGGTCCAATGGCAGATCTTCTCAGTCTTGGTCCACGATTGATCGGTTTCTTATTAGTTCAGCGTAGGAGTCTTTGTACCCGGAGCTCACCCAGAGGCATTTGCCTCGCTTGCTTTCGGATCATTTCCCAATTTTGTTAGAGAGTGCTAGTTTTGGGGATATTAAGAAGCCTTTCTGCTTTGAGAATATGTGGCTTAGAGTGGATGGTTTGTGGACTTGGTTAAGGAGTGGTGGCAAGGTTTTGATTTTAGGAGATCTCCGAGCTTTAAGCTTACCTCAAAATTAAAGGCACTGAAACTGAAACTCAAGGTGTGGAATCAGAATGTTTTTGGTACTTTGAGTGTTCGGAAGTCAGCTTTATTGAGCGAGCTTGCGACGCTTGATGCTTTGGATGAGAGGGGCAACCTTGATGAGGAAGGGAAGGATAGGAGGATGGAGGTCTCTAGGGAGTTGAGTGATTTCCTTACTTTGGAGAAGGTTAGCTGGAGGTAGAAGTCTAGGGCTTTATGGCTTAAGGAAGGGGATTGTTGTACCAAGTTTTTCCATTGTATTGCTAATTCTCATAGGAGAATGAACTCCATTTCTAGTTTGGTGGTGGAAGAGGAAGAGTTGGAGGATCCTAAGGAGATTGTGGATTATTATGCCTCTTTATACGTTGAGCCCTTTGATTGGCGTCCCTTTTTGGATGGACTCGAATTTGATAGTATCACAGGGGAGGATGCAGAATGGCTCGAAAGGCCTTTTGATGTGGATGAAGTGACTGGGGTGGTGCATAGCATGACTGGTGATAAGGCATTGGGTCCGGATGGCTTTTCCTTAGCCTTTTTTGAAGCCTATTGGGACATTGTTAAGTATGATGTTATGTTGATGTTCAATGCGTTTGCGCGGGAAGGGCGGTTTGTTAAGAGCCTGAATTCCTCTTTCATTGTGCTTATTCTTAAGAAGTCGGGGGCGGTGGAGGTTAAGGATTTTCGCCCCATTAGTCTTGTGGGGGGTGTTTACAAGATTTAGCCAAGGTGCTGGCTAATAGGTTGAAGTCTTTGTAGACAAGATTATTTCCCCTTTCACAAAATGCCTTTGTTAGGGGGCGTCAGATTCTAGATTCGGTACTTTTTGCTAATGAGTGCATCGATTCTAGGTTGCGGTTGGGGCTGCCGGGCATGCTTTGCAAGTTGGATATTCAGAAGGCTTATGATCATGTGAATTGAAAGTTTCTTTTGTATCTCCTTTGTAGATGCGGCTTCGGTGAAACATGGTGTCATTGGATCGAGTTTTGCATCTCGACGGTGAAGTTTTCTGTGATTGTCAATGGCTGCCCGCGAGGTTTTTTCAGTAGTTCCCGCAGTTTGCGACAAGGTGATCCCCTTTCTCCTCTCCTCTTTGTTTTGGTTATGGAAGCCTTTAGTCGTATGATGAGAAGAGTGGTTGAGTTTGGGGGTATTGAAGGCTTTGTGGTGGGATGGGGGAGTGTGAGCATTTCGCACTTGCTTTTTGCGGATGATACTTTGGTGTTATGTGGGGCGGAGGTGAGCCACTTTCGGAGCCTTAGATGTCTCCTTTTGTGTTTTGAAGCAGTCTCGGGTCTTAGAATTAATTTGTCTAAATCCGAGGTTATCCCAATTGACAATGTTGAAAATGTTCAAGAGTTGGCGGGTATTTTGGCTTGTAGGGTGTCCTCCTTGCCGATGACATATCTTGGGCTTCCTTTGGGAGCTAGTTTTAGGAGCGTTCATATTTGGAAATGTATTTATCCCCAAAAAGAATGTAGCTAAGGATCCTAAAATCACGAAGCTTCAATGAGATCCATGTAACATACCTTCTAATGGAAATCCAAGCTTTATTAATTGTGGTAAATGAAGATTTCAGATCACAATAAGAACCGCACTTCAAGCAATATCCAATATCAATGTGAAGGGGGCCGTTGCTTTGAAGACATTTCAACAAATCAACCTGTAAAAACATCAGAAATTTCAGCAACAGACAAGAAACCTAGACATTTTTCTTTCAGAAACTCCTGAGGTCAAATAACAGTCAAAGCAGATGTTCACAAGTGGTACGGAATCAACTTCATGCATAGACAGAACTAGACTCAACACTTCAGGATTCAACATTCAGCTGCAATAAATTCAAATAACTGCAAGCTCATTTGCCTGCAATCTTTTCTTTTCGTTTTTAATGCTCAACCAGAAGTACAAAGTTCTGGATGGTTAAGCACAACCCTTATTTTTAGGTTTGGATATGATATCTTGCTTCTCAGGTTTTGATAAGAACTTCAGATACAACACAAAGACCATGCTACATCCAATACGCCTGATGGTTAACCATATTTTACATTTTGGAGAATATAAAATACCTGCAAATAGGGCTCCATGCTGCGTATTTCTGTGGCACTTTGGAAGTGCTTAGTTTTCCCTTTTTCACAGTTAACCACACTGCAATCCAACACTATCCCAGGACAATTTGGATTGACACAGTGAAAAGCATTTATAACCAGGTCCGAGAGATTCACTTCTGCACAAGCACTGCACTCACATCTAAATGAGTACTGATCTTCTAGAAACTTACGACGTTCTTTACAGTCCCACTGGCCAACCTGAAAAGACCAAACTGCACTTTACATTTTGAATTAGTTATTTTTCCTTAATATTTAGTGTGCCAAAATGAGACGAAACGGTTGGTTGATTAGCAGGTACAGGCAAAGCTATGACCTGCTTTCTGAGTAACTGTAGTCAAGGCAGAGAGGTCCTACTTGTTAGGAGCGGAAATACCTGTGGACCATAGGACAATTCCAGGGGACACTCTGCTGCGACATACTCCGTTGTTCGTATAAAGAGGGTACGTGAAAGGAAATATGCATCAATATTTGGCTGGCAAGAATGGTTGAACAAACTGCCAGCTCTATAAATAGCTTGACCCACTCTGACCTATGAGAGTAACAGAAACAATAAAGCATGATTAGGGGGCAGTCTTTTCTCCCGCGTATAAGTACATGATCACAGGTAAAAGAAAATTTCAACTATTGCCAACACAGTCTCATAGATTTTGCATTGACAAATCACAAAGAGACTGCATATTGCAAATGGAGAGGGAACAAAAATGAAATACTATGTATACCACCTGCTCCACATTACTAGTTAAAGCCCCCTCACTGTGTGAAGATTTTCTGAACAGATCTGATAATCCATTGACATCAGCTGATTTCATACGAACAATTGCCATAGA
Organism: Morella rubra; assembly: GCA_003952965.2. Taxonomy (NCBI): domain Eukaryota; kingdom Viridiplantae; phylum Streptophyta; class Magnoliopsida; order Fagales; family Myricaceae; genus Morella; species Morella rubra. Next base: position 57,570 of record CM025851.1, read on the forward strand.
ATTCACCCTAATTTGAGATATAAGCATGACAATCTGCATCAACAGGAAAATGAAATCTAACAGCTCTTCAGAAAGATCAAGAGAACATTCATACCCATAAGGCCATAACGACACAGAATGATGTTTACAAGAGTGACAATAGTCGAATAGTATGACATATAAGAAATATGATTGAGATCCTCTCCGACTTGATGCACAAATGAGATGGTCTAATTGGAAAAAAGAAAGAAAGACATAGCATGCATTGAATGCTGTAGGGAATACACAGCCCGGTAATTAATACGGGTAACATTGAATGTCTAAGGGCCCACATGTTGTCTATCTCTCTTTGATTTGGACCATTCAATTTGTGCATTAAATTGGAGAGGAACCTATCCTAAGAAATATGTGTTGTGTGAGAGAAAAAAGTTCTCTCCAAAAGCCTATGTAGAAAAATCAATACATGAAGCACCTTGCTTAGTATTTCGTATGTGCAGATTCAACTCACTGTCATATTAGGGTTTAGGGTTTAGCAGAATTTATTTACGCGTTAGTATTTTCATCCTTCTTTCTCCAGTATTTGCAGGTTAAGGAATAAGCTCAAGTAGGCTGGATGAAGAGAGGTGCATGAATAGGCCTTGCAAAGATGATTTGCAATCTCAAGATGGAAGTTGTAATCTTCTAACCTTCATATTGGTACACAAAGATCCATATGTACAAAACAGAAGATTCACACATTTCCATACACCAAGATATCTAGTGACGCTCTACCAAAAAAAAGGAAGGAAGTGCTTTGACACCTGTTAAGAAGCAAGATCTCACCTGAGGTCTAGTCATATTCCACTAAATCTCTACCATCGGGATTCAGCTTAGTAGAACATGATTGCATTTTATTATTTTATAATTTAATAAAATAGATCTCGATAATATATCTCAGAATTTTATATTCAATACAGTAACAGACAATACAATCACATTGAATTTACATTTAGCAGGTCTAAAAAGGCCAGTTAAAATTTGAGTTTTTAAAATGGCATATATGCTGATGACTGCCAATATTAAATCTACCTACAGAAACAGCATTCTTGTCCTGAACTTGACAGGTGAAATTCAAGGGGATATTAAATTTTCTTGTTTTGCTAGGTAATTAACTCACAGTACACAGGATTTGAACCTGCAACCTCACACACCAACCATCTTTTGGGGTGGAAAGGCCTTTAGGTCCAAAGGGCATTGGAGCTAGTAGATTAGCTCTTAGCTTGTGGATATTGCAGATGGCTGCAACCAAGTAATCTAATATGGAACAAAATGTTGTGTGGGTGATTCTGCACGTCACTGTGGCAGACAGAGAGAAAGAACAACCTGTGCTGTAGAAACCCCATTTATTGGAAGTTCAGTGCCAGAAGATTTTTGAAGACAGCATAACAGTATGATGGAGAATATATGTAATTCCAATTTGCTTTCTGGACGAATATCTTTATAGTTGTGAGAAAGCTTCTGAAGAAAGCAATAAAGGTGATGAGAAGCCAAGTTACACGCATATGATCAACTGAACTGAAAATCAACATACAATGATAGTCATGGAATATACCAACATTTCTGCAAAGTTGGTAATATCCGCAAGACTTCTTTGTGCTAAAGACTTTATTAGCACTCGTCCAGCCAAAACTATGTCAGACGGTAATATTGCAGGCCAGTGTACACCTTGACATTCATGCTTGTGTTCAGGGATATCCGCATCTGGCCCAGAATCATGGCTAAGAGGAATCTCCGAAATATACCTGTCAAGATTATCAGACAGATTTCCCTCAATCCCATGATTCAAAGAATAATTCCTAGGCACATGTCCTCCAGCTCGTATTTGGCAGTGCTGCGAGCAATACAACGGTATTGAACATGACATACACGAGACTTTATCTGGTGGTAGGTCATTCAAGCAGTAATGACAATGAGTTTCCCGGCAATGCTTCAGTATTATCTGCAAGTAGGCCAGGCATTGACTCTATCAACAAAAAAATAATGAGAAAACAGCATGCATTCCTAAGGAATAGATGGGAATGATGACGATGGTGACGATGACAAAGACAACGAAGATATGGTGTATTCATTCAGTCTTATAGAATCATCATGATCATGACAATGACAACAACATGGTTTATTCATTTAGTCTTTCATTGTGCAACAACAGATATAAACATCACAAGACTAAAACAAGAGGTATTACTGTGACTGGATTACTATATTTTCAGGTTACAGATCATCATTGTCATCGTCTTACCCTCATCTTACAACAACAATAGATATGTCATCAGAAGATAAGAACAGAATGTATTTCTGTGTTCCGAATTACTGCCTTTCATGTGGACTTCTGTCCCATGACATAATCTTTTCCCAAATATGGACCCCAATTTTTAATAGGGTTTGTGCTCTCCTTCAAACAACAAGACAAAGCCTTCCCAATTGCTAGTTTCTTTGTGGTCCTTTATCACAACTCTTACAAAATTTGCATTTGATCAGATCCTCCAGAATTTGGCAACACCAAATAAAGTGCCTGGCAAGGCACAACGTAGACCTTGTGTCCACAGTGTTCTCTATTGATCCCTTCTTTCTCCTGGTCTTCAGCCAGTGGCAGGAGCAGCAAAGCAGCCCTGGTGGACACTGGCTACCAGCCAGCTGACAGGACATGCACTTTAAACCATTTCTACATCATTTTTATACACAACTCCATGAAGATGAGGAAGCCTGCCACCAAAGGTAAGTGCTAGGAAAAGAAAGGCAGCAATTAGGACTCCTTGAGAAGGGCTCAAGCACAGTTCGTAATGTAGTCGAAACGATAAAACCACTAGGAAAAGAAAGAGCAACTAGCACTTTTTGAGAATGTAGCTGGTTTTTCTATGTGTGAGTTTCCAGGACAGTCTTTTATAGTTATGATCAACCATATCTTTTTCGCTACATTGCAAATAGATAATCATTTCCTTATGACTCCCCTCTACACTCTAATAAGTGCATCTGTCTAATAGAGTTTTTTTTTTTTTTTTTTTTGGGGGGGGGAAGAATCCAAGAAGTATAGACACATACCAATATTTTCTAATTCTGATTTGGGAATATTTACCGAGACCAACTGCTCGATAAAGGTCTCACCCATGTCTAGTTAGTATTCGTCATTCAAGCTCTCTGGTTGTCTTAAACATCATATCTATTGCAGCGCTCTCTATTTGATTGTAAAAGTATTTTTTTTACAGAAGGAAACAGAATATGACAAGGTAGTAGATCACCAAACACGAATCTTTTCTGGCAACAACAACAATGTATACGGCATGGGTTGCTGACACGCAGTTAGGAGCAATCTTCTGGATTGAAGCACTAAGAATTGAAGGAAACTTAAGAGGTCATGATATCACAGTTGAAACAAATTCTAGCTCATACCATAGCATAAGGTTCTTCAACATGAACCAAGGAAGCTGGGGGGATGTCACTTGGTGATACCATCTCCCTTCCTTTATTTGTTGTGGTGACACATTTCAGTTTTATGTGCTGCGGCTCATCTGTCCAAAAGTTCTCTGTGAGCAACACTGTGCAAATTTCTATATGATAAAAAATAAGACTTATAATTAATGTACTAAAAATGATATAGACAATCTTAAATATTTCAGAACTAAAAACGAGTATTGTTCAATAGAAGCTTATATCTTCAGAAAATGCTTGAGAAACACAAATAAAACCTGAACTGAAAGTCTTATTATGAGCAAACCCTTAAGCATCCATTCCATAAGCTTAGCTAGTAGGTGGATAGGATGAAGAAGTGAATATAATAATGCGGAATTGCCTAAAAGAAACTATTGTAAGCATGCATAAAACAAGATTCCATTATGGGATAGAGATCTCAGACACTGGAAAGGCCCTCCTATAACCATCCTCCATTAAAATTTCTCTACTGCATAGCCAAAACATAAGAAACAGCATCTTGCTTTTGTACTTGAAGATAAAAATTATACAAAACTAAGATTCAATTATTGTTCCCCTGTCTTCTGTCTGTCAAAAACAATAACAAGCTAGCACCATCATCTTCAGCTACCAAAAACAACACAAGAAACAATATCCCCACACCGCCCATCACATCAAATACTTAATCTCCTTCTCTTCCCTACACAAGGCTATCATGAATCTATTTCAGTGGACTTGTAGTTCACGAGTTAGTTGAAGGATAAGAGCAAACAACCTTAAGAAATCGAGTCAAACGCATCTGCATCACAGAGTTTCAATCCTATAGCAGCCTTAAAATGCACTCCCAAAAAGCATACCATCAAGAAAATCACTTGGTGATACCATCTCCCTTCCTTTATTTGTTGTGGTGACACATTTCAGTTTTATGTGCTGCGGCTCATCTGTCCAAAAGTTCTCTGTGAGCAACACTGTGCAAATTTCTATATGATAAAAAATAAGACTTATAATTAATGTACTAAAAATGATATAGACAATCTTAAATATTTCAGAACTAAAAACGAGTATTGTTCAATAGAAGCTTATATCTTCAGAAAATGCTTGAGAAACACAAATAAAACCTGAACTGAAAGTCTTATTATGAGCAAACCCTTAAGCATCCATTCCATAAGCTTAGCTAGTAGGTGGATAGGATGAAGAAGTGAATATAATAATGCGGAATTGCCTAAAAGAAACTATTGTAAGCATGCATAAAACAAGATTCCATTATGGGATAGAGATCTCAGACACTGGAAAGGCCCTCCTATAACCATCCTCCATTAAAATTTCTCTACTGCATAGCCAAAACATAAGAAACAGCATCTTGCTTTTGTACTTGAAGATAAAAATTATACAAAACTAAGATTCAATTATTGTTCCCCTGTCTTCTGTCTGTCAAAAACAATAACAAGCTAGCACCATCATCTTCAGCTACCAAAAACAACACAAGAAACAATATCCCCACACCGCCCATCACATCAAATACTTAATCTCCTTCTCTTCCCTACACAAGATTAACAAAGCTATCATCAAACAACTCTTAACACTTCCAATTTTCTAGCCTCAGTCCATTAATTACAACGAGAGCAAACCATATTTCAGTGGACCAAAGGAAACTTAATCCTTTCCTCTTCCAACCCATAAAATTCTCTAATTCTCCAATCTAATACATAAAGTAGTTCATGAATAGGAAGAGAAACGAGTGGAAAAACTAGTTGAAGTACTCCAGATAAGAGCAAACTTTCCAACCTTAAGAAATCACATCTTCCATCGAGTCAAACATCTCTACATCATCTGCATCACAGAGTTTCAATCCTATAGCAGCCTTAAAATGCACTCCCAAAAAGCATATCAAGAAAATCTATAGGTAATCCTCCAATAACCTTTGTCGGGAGAAAAAGAGAAAGTATTTTCCTTTTATACTCCTCAACAACATAATGCAACAACATTAATTGGTCAATCCCTGATAACATAAGACGCAGATACATTGCAGAGGGCTTTATAAGAGTTCTTTAAAGAGTTGAACAGAAGTTTTATCATTCCCCGCTATCCAGGCAAAGGGTTTCCCACAGGAGGTTTACTATTACTCAATGTAATCATAGAATTTCACAGCAAGAAGAACAATTTTCAAACAGAAAGCCATGCAACAATTATAAACAACCTCAATTCCCAAGAGGAGTCAAAGGAGCAGTTTGAGTCCACGGTGCACAATATCCAGGATACCGACTTAATACAAACAGTGTTTAACTGCCTGAACTTCACTCACACAAGGATAGATTAATCACAAAAAGACACAATTAACATATATGGATATTTAACACCATCTTACCCAAAATCTCCAACTTCTGATCATGTAGTACTGAACTTGCTGAACTCCCATGTTGGTCTGAAATTATTTTGAGCTCATTTTCTATTTCTCTATTTCCACCCAATGACAGCTCAACTTTATGGGCAATATTCAAGTCACGGGCTGCATCTTCATGGTTTCCCAGAGATACATTCACTTTACCTCTCCTATACCAGGCCTGCAGCAAGGACAAGTTATATTTGGAGATGACCACACACTACTTTCCAACAAGAAATACATGCACATAAGCACATCAATTTGAAATCAATAGTCATATGGCTTCCAATAAATATGAGTCAATCATGTCCAAAGTAATGATACAAGCCTTAGATAGAAATCTGCAACGCACTCAAATGGCCTTGTCGACTCTCTTTTAAACTGCATCTAGGTTCCTCGAACACTATGATATCCAACATTGGGAAAATCCTTAATCAAGTTAGCTGACAAGTAGAGTGTACAATCCAGCCACAAGTATATAAAATGGGGATATCTAGAAAAAAGATGTCACATGTACGGAGTATTAGAAAACCAAAACAGAAGTAATAAAAATCCTCAAAATAGTGCTGTGCAGAACCTCACAAAACCAGACCCAATTTAACAGGAGGAATAGGATTTCTTCCCGGGCTGGTCCAAGAAGCAGTGCTAGGAGATACTTCTCAGTAATTGGGCTTAGAAACAAAACAAAGGGAAGAAAAAATTTATGATATGTACCTTATTGTAACTTGGGTAATGAATCATGCCCAACCTCAAAAAAAAAAAAAAAAAAAAAAAAAAAAGAGAAACCAGAGCAGTTGTTCCTCTATTGTGCTTGGCAGCCGTTAAGAAAACAAACTTATGTTCTTGGGAACAGAAGCATGAAACGCACCAACCAAACACCCCAGTTTCCAAAATCAGAGATCTTTTTGCTAAAAGATAAAAACAATTAAAATAGGGAAAGAACAGAAAACTCCTCCGCTGCAGTACGGATGGCAGCTCCTCCATGATGGGGACAATTCTGGGTAGGTAGGATTGCCAAAAGGGAAGAGAAAGAGAAGAGAGAGGGGGAGGGGGGTGCTGTAGCGGGATATTGCCTCCCCAGTTGAGGGAGGGGGAGATCATCCTCTCATGATGGTCACAGGTGGTAATGTTGCCTCTGCAACCAGCAAGGGTGGAGATCTCATCCCCCGCCATTGGCAGGGACCTTGCAGTGGTGGAGATCACCACCTCCTGGGTAGCGGACAGGTGTTTTTTTTTTTCTCTCTAAGTTTTTTAGACAAAACAATATCATCTTTTTCCAATCAGCTGATGAACTATTCTTTTTACCCACCCTTTCTACATAATCTCAACCAGAACAGAACATAAACCAATGGCAGTGTATATTTGATGCCATCTTTAACAGGTGTGTCTAATATCCCAAATTTGAAAGAAAGCAATGACAACATGTCATCTGTCTGAGTGTTGTATCTTGAACATAATTTGCACTTATGAATCATACTTTCATATTTCTATTCCAAAGACAAGATTACAGAAAAAGAACATGAGAAAAAGTTGATATTAGGGTCTGTCTAACAACAACTAGCTTTTTAATTTCCATTGTCTTTCCCAAACCACAACTAATTTATTGAACAGATACACTGAACTCATAGACCAAAGAATTCTTAATGGAGAGATATTTACCCATCTTTAATAGCATCACAGGAAAACTATATGAGAACCTGATGAGAGCATTACCTTGGCATAGCATGGAGAAATCTGAAGAGCTCGATTGCAATCTCGACGGGACTCCTTCAAAAGGTCCAGTTTCTGAAAGATGGAGACAACACTAGATAAGCAAAGGACCATATCTACTTAAAACACGAGGATTAAAATATTAACGCTTTCGGTCAGATAAAAATGATTTGTTCACCAAGGCCTCATTCTCAGCAAGGTCCTCATTTGTACTTTTATATTTGTAAACTGTAAATACTTTCTGAGAAAGAGGAGAGATAGAGAGAGAATTATCTATTCACCAACAGTAAAGAATGTCTGACAATTCTAGGAGTCGGACTCACATGCAGCACAAAAGCCCGATTCAGATACAAAGTTGCAGCTAGATTTTTGTCCATGTCCTCAGCATCAATTGGAGCAAGTCTTAGTGCCTGTTTTTCTTGCGTAGAAAAAAGAAAGCATTTGTAATTCCTTTTCAATCTAGAGAAATCATCAAGAGGAATTCAGGTCCTTTTAGGCCGGTGATTTGATGGCATTGAGTAATCTTATTGATCCAATTAAAATCGCATGAACTAATTAAAATCCAAGCTTCTTGAAGCACCTATTTATATTAGAACAGTCCCTCCTTCCTTATTTTGGCTTCTGAGCTTTACCTTCAAGTAATTCAATACAAGGCAGCACGTCTATAGAATAACGTTTCAGGTCCTTTTAAGCCAGCTCTAGTTACCACGAGGGTGGTCAAGAAAAAACCACCCTATTTCATGTCTATTCTATTCGAGGTAGGATAACGTTTGGGTCTTTCTAGACAATCACAAATCAGCCCTTGTAATAGCTATGGCTTAGGTTTCAGGATTTTTAAACCTATCCAAATTGTTCCTTCATAGTAAAAAAAAATAAGAAGAGCAGATTATCCATATCTGCAGTTCAAAGATTGTAAAATCAACTGTGAGACCTCGGAATAGCAAGTTAAAGCCATGGCGTAATCTTCGTTCAAGAAGCACTGATTGCCCTTCCGCTTCAATTCCAAAGAGGCATCCTTATTCTTACCACAAAGACTCCTTTCCGGATCCGTCAAATCTCTAACCATCTGTGAATACAAAATCTCATTTCTGCTTGTGTTTTTATACCAATAAACGGGAAAACAAAGCGTAATAATAACAACGAGATGAAACAATATGCATGCGCTTTGCTCACCTGGTGAAAGGGTTCCACATCAGAGAAAAAGTCGAGGAGAAAAGAACATGTTCGGGGAAGCTCATCAGGGGTGCTCTCTGACACCATCCGCTTTAGGCTGTCTGGAATGAGGGATTTCAACTTCTCCATGTGTAACGTTGAGAAACCGGTCTTCCTCTGTGTGATTGCGGCTCATAGGACATTCTGCTCCAGCTTCCTTCGCAGCACTAGAGTACTCTGTTGAGTGTTGACTGCAGATTGCGGACTCGGATTCCCTCCTAAATGGGAATTGACCGGTGGGTTACAACGTGCCATTTCACGGATGACAGCACATTAATAAATTCAACTAATGATCTGTGTTAAAATATTTTAAAAAAATTTAAATTGAAAAATAAAAATATTGGATGGGGTGTTAAAACATAACGGGGAGCAAAACTTACCGTTTCACTAAATATTTCTCTTTGCTCTCTATCTCTCTCTGAATACGAAGTTGAATATTTCTTCCCGCCCAGTTTTTTTATTTTGCTTCTTCTCCAAGCTACTTCGACTAGAGATGGAGAGAAAGAGAGACAAAGTGAGAGAGAGAACATCACTCTCAACTTTTCTCTTTTTCGCAGCAACTGTGTGGAGAGAAGAAAGAATTGTGCAGTTGTCGTAGCCGCTGTGCAAGACAGAGAAAAGAAAAAGAGTACTGTGACGAAAATGAGAGGCGTTAGGGTTAAATGACTAGCAACAGTGGAGATCAAATGCGAGGTGAGAAGATATCTCAGCCGTCAAAGTAAATGAAAGTATTTGGAAGTTTGATGAAGAAACATCAATTAAGAATTACTTGACAAACCAATGAAAATACCTTTTTATAGAATCTTTTAATTTATAGTTATTATAATATTTAAAAAATAATTTTATAAAAAATCAAAAAAATATATAATTCAAAAAATAAGTAGAAAATAGTTTCATAAATATAACAAAATTATAAAAATGGATAAAATATGAAACCATTTTCTATATTATAAAAATTATAAAAATAGATAAAGTAGAAAATTAGTTGATATTTTATCTATTTTATATTTATGAAACCATTTTCTACGTATTTTTTAAATTATATGTTTTAATTTTTTTAATATCATAATAACTATAAAAATAAATAATAATATTATTTTATTTAATAATATATAAATCGTTCAATGCCACTACAAGTGCGGTCTTGAATGGCGTGCGCGCGACAAAATTGAATGATATAAATCATTGTCGCGCACGGCCCGCACGCAAGGCCGCGCATGCAGGGTTAGGCGCTGGAATTTCGCACGCGTCCCCCGCGTGCCCCCGCGTGCGGTGTTGGAAATTTCAGCCCCTATCACTCGCGTCCTGCGCACAAGCATAGTTTAAGCTACGAAATTAAGTCTATAACGACAAAACAATATTTATGTCGTAAAAGCATAGTTTTAGCTTTGAAATTAATTTTGTTGCTGATAAATTCATAGGTAAAGGAAAAATCTCTTGTAGTGTATATTGTACGTAGTTGATTCTTAATATATAAGGAGTATATAGTTATTTTTGTATAATCTATAGGTGACGAATCTTGTGGTTTGGCAAGACTTCTCAAAAGTTCTTAGATAGTACTCAAAGGAAGTGAAAACCTCTTCAAAATTTTAGCATTTCACTTTATTGTTTTCTTAAACTTTCCTAAAATTTATTAAATTACAAACCTAAAAACAACAAACAATGGGGAAAATGTTCAGCAATAATATATGTTCTAATATTTTCAATAGAACAAATTAAAATTTACAAATCCATTGATTTTTAACATGCCTAAACAAATGGGCAAAACGCGCAAAGGCGAAAGGGCTGAGGGCCAGAGTGGGGGTCGAGGGAATCAGGATATTTCCTTGGGGGTCTGCGAACAAATGAGGAGGGGGGGACCGGGTTTAAACAAACAATCGTTTTGTTTAAAAAAAAAAAAAAAAACACCACTGGGGTCCCGTATGGGTCTGCGAACAAATGGGGGGGGGGGGGGGGACCGGGGTTTAAACAAAACGATCGTTTTGTTAAAAAAACAAAAACTTCGGGGTCCCGGGTATGGTTTTGTGAACAAATGGGGGAGGGGGGGGTAACGATCCTCGTCAGACCCGGGGGTTTTGATAAACGATCATTCGTCACTTTCTCATGACAAACAACTACATTAACTCGTTTAGATTTCGCCATCTCTCAACACTTGAAAGGTCTTCCCTTTTACTTGGATTTTGAGTAAAGATAAAGTAAAAACTATTATTATTTATAAGTCAAATTATTTATTCTCAAATTCAAACAACGACTACAATTAAAATATCAATCTTACCTCCTGTTCATCTACTAATTGTGGAGAATGCGCAACAGGTATAGAAGCTTCCACCACAACGGTTTTCTGCGTTTTTGCTACATTTTTTCTTTCTTCCACCACCACGGTTATCTTCTTTTTTGCCACATTCCTTCTTTTCTCGATGCCACTTGTAAGCCACTTGTTACTCTTGTATTTAACTTCTCTCTTCTTCAGTCCTCTTACCAATATTTCTTCATCCCCAACTGAGTATATTTCTCCCCCACCATCACAATCATTGCCAGCCTCTTTTTCTATGACTTCTCCATTAGCTACACATTCTTCCAAATCAACCACTAACTGTTTATGAGCACTTTCAAAAAATTTCCAAGTTTTTTCACAATCAATATACTTTGATATAGTCCCGACAAATGTATTACTGTACATTGTAAATCTTGCAGCCTTCTCAAGATGTGAGATTGCCTCAACATCATGCATGGTTTCTTGAGCAATTTCAAATCTTGCTTTCTTTGTCCACCTTGGAAGTACGTACACCTCTGGTATTTTTCTAACCAATTTAGGCTCATTTCTCAAAAATTTTATAATATGACTACATATAACCCCAGCAAACTGAAATTTTTTACAACTGCATACATGAAAATCTCCTAAAGATGTGATTGTATGTTTCTTCGCCATAGCACAGTCGTGATTTTCATTACCAACACAATTATGTACCTTAAACTCAACAATTCCTTCCTCTTCATTTCGAGAGTCAAACTCTACCCAATTAGCCTTCTCATGCTCATCTTGAAAAATCTTGAAGATTGTCTCTGTGTAGATTTCTCTTGCATTTTCTAGAAACGGATCTGATATTTTCACCCTTGGAATTTTTTGAATCATATTGCAATTAGACATTTTCTCATTGTATCGTAAGTCCTTGAGTACCCTTTGAAAATGTCTAAAAAACTGCCAAGTCTGTATCTGACTTTAAGTATTCTCTCAAACGTCCATTGAAGCTCTTCGCTTATTTGCGTACTTCTCTTACCTGCAAAAAAAGGAGTTCATTAAGAGTTTCATAAGGGAATTTCTTTGACTTAAAACTTGAACATAAAGAAAAAATAAGTTCTCTTACCTGCACAGAAGGTGTCTCTCCCAAGTGCCATGGCCCACTTGTACCTTGTTTTATACAACTCTTTTAACCACACATTGTCTTGATTAGACATTATAAGTTTCTACCAAGTCTTTCCATGCTTCATTGAAGTCTCCCGCACACTCACCATCATATAAGACCTCGATTTAAACTATCTTGAAAAACATTTTCTCCCGAATATGTATGAAGGTGGCTCAAGGCATTTTGAATATAGTTTATGATATGTATCGGGCATAACCATTGCAATTGCCTTTCGCCATAGCAGCATCCCTGTCTGTAAAAATTGATTGTGACTTTTTACCGTGCATACATTTAAAAAACATCTCAAAAAGCCACCTAAAAGATTCTGCAGTTTCATCATATAACAAACATGCCCCCAAAAACGACTTGCTTATAGTAGTGATTGATTCCCATAAAAACTCCCAATGGCCTATAATCCTTATTGGTCATATAAGTAGTATCAAACGACAAAAAGTCTCAAAATATCCATAATCAACCCTCATACATGAATACAGCCCAAAATATTTTGCAATTTGAATCTCAATGAATATCCAAACTGAACCCTATAACAGAATGTTCGTTTTCTTCATGTTGACTAGCAAAATAATCTCGAACGGCTTCCCAGCTTCACCAAACTTCAAATCTTGATTCCGCTTCCCATTCAAATACATTTTTCACATCCAAGTGAAGGAATCCCAAATTTCTCTACCTCCAACTTGATTGGCCAAATATTCATGAGCTAGTTTAGGTCGTATGCCCGAGTCATCCGCTTTTTCAATTTCAATGGCTTGCAACTCTGTAATATTTCTTTGAGAGGGCAACATGTGCACATATTCATTGGAACAGTTCATGTTGTGTGTGGTCTCCGAAACATATGTCGAAACTTTCCATTTGGCTTTCTTTGAATGGAAAACGCTGCAAGGCAACCACACCTAGTGTCTCTACGTACTTTTTTCGTCACCATCAAGTCGACTTCTTTTCTATATCCTTGTTTACAGCAAACAAACCCTCTACTGCTCATATTACCTTCACCATCTTTTTCCTTTCCATTGTCGACGAATGCTAAATCCAATCCCTCTTGCATAAGTATTGTACCAATTATATGAATGTTCCTCATAATCGAATTCTAATTCCCACACATTCAATTTTTGTCCCATGTTACTCAAAACTATTTGATCTGTAAATATACAAAATTATATACACATATTAAAAAAAATGGTACTTTGAGCGAAGAAAGATATTAATAGACATACCCATTATTATTTGCTTGGATGACACTCGCTGGAGCTTGCACAATGGAGCAAGAAAATATTTCTGAATGGCAGTGCCCTAGCAACCTCTAACACCCTAACTATGCAATTTGAATATTGATTAGAATAATAGACAAGTGACTAGATGCATCTTTGTTCACTAGCCAAATCAGCAAGCATTCTAAATCAGGAAGAATAAAACATCAGGAACTGAACTCAACTCAAACTGAAAAGACAACCAAAATTAAACAGAACAAATTTTGTATAAAACATCCAACTGAAAGGACAACCAAATTAAACAGAACAAATTTGTCTACATCACATAAACAGGAACTGCAAAGTCAAACTACGCAAAGTGCTAATAAGCTAAATTCACCGGAGAAAGAATGAATTAAAAGTTCCTCAGGTGCATTGTGTGCACACCCGGACACTAACAAGACTAAGCAACCCAATAAAATAAAAAAACTAATTTAAAAAGCAACCTAACAAACAATTCAGACCATGGCTTCATCGGTCAAGGACCAGCACAAACAATTCAAGCCCTCAGAGTGCTACAGTACAAAATCTATAAATATACTTCAATATGAAAAACTAATGGAAAACGACAACCATATGAATACACATGCAGGAAAGAGATAAGAGAGACCCTTAAAATTCCAGGGCTAAGCGGATAAGAAGAGTGTGGAAACGGAAAGGTTAGAGTTCCCTTGAGTGAAGTCCCGAGCAGATAAAGAACACCCTTAGTCAACCCCAAGAACCTCAACCACATCCAGCTATTCCCTCCTGGTTACCTCAGGCATCCGCTGCATCAGCTATTCCCTCGGCAGTTTTGAACTCGGCAAACTCGTCCACGCCCCAGTTGAATCCAACTCCCAACCTAGAGCTCAACCTCGGTCATTCTCCTCACCGCTGTGGAAAAGAGAAAGGTTAGAGTGATGTTGCTCCTCTATAGCTCTTCTCCGCTTCACTGTTCTCGCTAGCTCCTCTCTTTCTTTATCTCATCACTATTGTGCATTCTCTCTCCCCCTGTCTTGAGATGAGAAACCAAAATAGTTTGCTGCTCTGCAGGAAGAAATCTTCAACTTCGTATTCAGAGGGAGATAGAGAGCAAGGAGAAATATTTAGTGAAACGGTGAGTTTTGCTCCCCGTTATGTTTTAACACCCTATCCAACGTTTTTGTTTTTCATTTTGATTTTTTAAGGCATTTTAATACAGGCCATTAGATGGATTCATTAATGTGCTGTCATCCATCCAATGGCCTGTTAAGACTCACTTAGTTAATTCCCTCTTAGGAGGGAATCCGAGTCCGCAGATTGCAAGGGAATAAAAAATAAAATAAAATAAAAAACTCCAAGCCGTATAATATTAAAAAAAAATATTTATCAAATTATCTCCAATTACACCTTTTTTTTCACCAAATTCTAGTGAATTTTTTTTTTCTTATCAATCTTTACAGAACTTTTAAAAAATCCATAAAATGTAGCACTATTCTTAATAATAAAATTTTCTTCATTTTTTTTTTTTTACGCAACCGTAAAGTACTGGGCTGCAAAGACGATCCCTACCTGGGCAAGACGACAACAAACTTCATGTCAACTTCTATTGGAAACCAACATATGCAGCCATGCGTCCAAGTGTAACTGTTGGAATCTAGAGAGGCCTGAAAAGAGTTGGCTAAGATTTGGTTCAGGACCCCACCAACGAAATGGAGGATTAGTCCTTCTAATGGCGGAAAGTGAAAAAATCTTGGTGTCTTGGCCTCTTGGCGCTCATAGACTGTCGAGACTTCCACACAACGTATAGCTAAAGGAGAGCGGAGTTTTAAAACACACCACTCAGATTTCCCTTGGCAGCAGGTGCAATAAGCTTGTTGATATCATCCTTAGTTATTGCTTTCCTGTGAGTTTGTCTTGGCATTAGGAAATCATCATTCACCGAGTCGGAATTAAATCTGGATAAAGGCAATATATTCCTCTTTTTGTAGACTATTTTAGGCTTAATTGCAGCATATTCAATTCTTAGGGATGACTCAATAGTCGGTTGAAATGTCACTGACAAACAAAGGTGGAGAGACCAGGAATATCCAGAGCTCCTAGAAAAACTTGGTGAGCCAGATTTTTCAATTACGAGTTCTCATATTCTCATCATTACTTACAGCATTGTTGTTTACGAATCTACGGATATGTCAGCGGAGGTAGAGTAGATATCAAGCGAATATCTGGCAGGTTCTCTTAGTGTGAGTTCCCCTCCCTCCCCACTAATCTTCAGTGCATCCAAAATCATTGCATCTTTCAGGAATTTTATTCTGATGGTTCATTTACTCTCCCTGGGCTGGGCTTTCCGTGACCATAACTCGTTTTTGTCTTTTTTTTGGTACATCAGCTTCCTTCTCATTTAGTTATGATCCTCTTATCCTTCATGCTTCGGTACTCTCTCCCTATATCACCATAGTCAAGAAAAGTGACGATGAACTCTGTAATATGCCCGTGGTTCACTAATTTCTTTTGAATGCTAGGAGAGAATACAGACTACCCCTACAGGACAATGCTGCCCTTTTACAGAACTTTAGACGAATCATGTCTTTTGCTTTTTCTCTTTTCTTTATAATGACCTCTTATTCTCTCTCTTTCTCTCTCGGATTCACCTAGTCACTTTGCTTTTGTATGTGGACCTTTATTCTCTCTCTTTCTCTCTCGGATTCCCTAGTCACTTTGCTTTTGTATGTGGGATACGTTCTTGGAGTTTTACAAAGTTCCAAGTGCTGAATATAAGCTGGAACCTTTTTCTTTTCGTTGTTCTGCAAAAGTGAACTTTGCTTCCCCCCACCCCTCTCCTCTCCTCTCCCTGAAAAAGAAAAAGGGTGGAAAAAGCTTTTCATAAAGGTAATTTTACCACGGATAAAGAATCTGAGACATGTTCTCTCAATAACTAGAAAGCCTCGCTTTATCCATCTGAGGGTAGGAGGTAGCTTCACAACCGATCCTCTGTTATTCATACGGTGAGGACGAGTATTTTTTAATTGCTTGTATATTTCACTAATTACTTCATTAAAGATCACAACTTTGGATTTTGACTTTTAAGAGTAGAATTATGTAACCAATTTATAGACAACTATCCAAATCCATTATCATGTTTCTACAAATATCGGGATTTATACTGCTTGCATGAATGAACCGACAACCATTGAAATTCTCTGCAGAAGCTTTATAAGTCCTTTTTCCAAATATTGTGTTGATTTCTCGGTGCCGTCTTTTGTAGTTTTCTTTTGTCTAATTAATTATAATCTCTGACAGAAAAAGTACTGACCCTCGATTAATTCTGTAGTGAGTAGAGTATAAGACCTTTCTCTCTGAAAGTTCTGATGTGCTTGCTTCCAAATTTAAGGCACCGTCAGTGCTAATTGCTGAAGAATTTCTCCAACAAACCTACCTTCAGTGGGGGGAAGGACGAACTTCATTCGGCAGCAGCGGGATATTGAGTCATTGGTAACACCGCCTTGGTTCCTCTTGTGCTTATCAGGAAACTGCTCGACTGTAGTCTTCTTTAAGATGGTAAATGACCCCTGCGTCTCCTAAAAGCACACTCAGGTTTGTTTAATGGCGTTTCATCTTTCTGGACCAGAGGAACGTCAAGAACTGCTATAGTCAGACTCGGCGTAATTTCTTCATTTCAAAGAGAACAAATATCCATGAAGCCCCAGTCTTTCATCCAGATGCTTATGTGCTTTATCTTCATATTTGCCATCTTTCCGCTGGTCATTTTTGCCGACCTGAAATCCGACAGACAAGCCCTCCTTAATTTTGCTGTTGCTGTCCCTCATTCCCGAAAACTCAACTGGAATTCTACAGCTCCAATTTGCAGTTCCTGGCTTGGCGTTACTTGTAATTTAAATCGATCCCGTGTGATCGCCATCCATATTCCGGCAGTTGGGCTTTATGGCTCCATCCCAGCCAATAGCATTGGGAGACTAAATGCTCTTAGGGTCCTAAGCCTACGATCTAACTTCCTCAATGGAAACCTTCCTCCTGATATTCCCTCCATTCCTTCCCTCCGACGCCTCCACCTCCAACATAACAATTTCTCCGGTTTGTTTCCTGCCTCTCTCTCCCCGAAACTCAATGTGCTGGATGTCTCCTTTAACTCTTTCTCTGGTAACATTCCACTCACAATTCAGAATCTGACGCGACTCACAGTGCTGAACCTCCAAAAAAATTCTCTCTCCGGAGCCATCCCCAACCTTAAACTGCCAAAGCTCAAGTTTCTGAATCTTAGCTACAACAACTTAAATGGTTCCATTCCATCTTCCCTCGGAGTTTTCCCATCTTCTTCGTTTGTTGGGAATTCTCTACTATGTGGGCCACCTCTTAAGCATTGCTCTGCACCTTCCCCTTCACCTTCCCCTTCACCTTCTGACTTGCCACCCTCGGCAGCAATACTCCAAAACCAAAACTCTATTCTCGACAAGAAATTTGGCCTTGGTTCTATCATTGCTATAGCTATTGGGTGCTCCGCAATGCTTTTTCTCCCATTTCTAATGATCTCAATATGCTGTCTGAAGAGGAAAGATGGTGATGTCAGTGGTGCCTTCAAAGGGAAAGTCCTCTCGTCGTGGGAAGAACGAGAAGCCTAAGGACTTTGGGAGCGGGGTGCAGGAAGCTGAAAAGAACAAACTGTTCTTCTTTGAGGGATGCTCTTATAATTTCGATCTTGAGGACTTACTGAGGGCTTCAGCCGAAGTTCTTGGAAAGGGGAGTTATGGAACCGCATATAAAGCTGTTTTGGACGAGGGGACTACGGTGGTAGTAAAAAGATTGAAGGAAGTAGTGGCCGGAAAGAAAGAGTTCGAACAACAGATGGAAGTTGTAGGGAGGGTTGGACAGCATCCAAATGTCGTTCCACTCCGTGCTTATTACTATTCCAAGGATGAGAAGCTATTGGTTTACGACTACATGCCTGCTGGCAGCTTGTTTACACACTTGCATGGTATGCTAGATCTTAACCCTGTGACATCGTATCATTCTACTTCATTACTGCACTTTCGAGTTTCTTTTTCACCAATTATGCAGCCATAAAATGTAGCGATAGCTGTTTGCATAGAGCTCTTAGCATTCTGTGAAATTTTTGAGGTCCTCCAGGCTCCAGCCAAGTTCTAAGAGAAACTACAGAAACAAGAACTGAACGTCAAAGATATATCATATCATACCCGGTTTAGAACAATTCTCTACGGAATAGCCTCCTTTTTAACTGCCCAAGGCAGAGAGAAACGTGGTTGTACTTGAAAAGTAATACTGAATTTGAACCTTTAATGGAGGGTAAATGAAAACCCGCAACTCACATTACATGAGGAAGCACCATTTTTTCTATTTGACAAACCAACTACAGTTACAAAAAATTCCTACAATCAGCATTGGGTGCAAGATTTGCAATGTCTGTGTCTTTCCTATTGCAATCCTGTGACTTGTTGCGTCACTCTTATGGTTCCACATACAAAATAGGAAACAGGGGTGCAGGAAGGACTCCAATGGATTGGGATTCAAGAGTCACGATCTCTCTGGGAATCGCCAGAGGAATTGCCCACATTCATTTTGAGGGTGGTGTTAAATGTACCCATGGCAACATCAAGTCCTCTAATGTCCTTGTCACCGAAGAACTCGACGGCTGCATCTCAGATGTTGGCTTGACTCCTCTAATGAGCTTCCCCGCAACCGTGTCTCGAACCGCAGGATACCGTGCTCCGGAGGTGGTTGAAACACGGAAAATCACTCAGAAAGCCGATGTTTACAGCTTTGGTGTGGTCCTTCTTGAGATGCTGACAGGCAAAGTCCCATTCCAATATCCAGGATACCACGATGCGGTGGTTGATCTCCCGAGATGGGTTCGCTCTGTTGTTCGCGAGGAATGGACAGCCGAGGTTTTTGATGTGGAGCTGCTGAGACACCCATTTGTGGAAGAGGAGATGGTGCAGATGCTTCAGATTTCACTGGCATGTGTGGCAAAGGTGCCTGATATGCGGCCCAAAATGGATGAAATCGTCAAGATGATAGAGGAAATTCGGCAGTCTAAGGTGAAGAACCGCACATCTTCTGAATCTGAGTATGATTTGCCTACCCCATGATTCCATGAAGGTTTCTAGCATTTGGCCATATGGAGTTAAAAGACTTTTAGGCTATTGAGTTACACCTATATGTGTGTGTGTGTGTGTGTGTGTCTGTGTCTGTTCATCTACGTCTATATGGTTATGGCTATTGGGGAACGCCCAGCGGTAGGGGGTTTCTTCATCGACTTGAGAACTCCTGTGTCCTAATGTTCTCGGTCTGGTTTTAATGCAGACTCGTAGTATTTCATAATTCGTATTGTAGTACTGGGAAACAGTTTTTGCGGGCAACTGATGAGCTAGTCCACCTGAAAGCCTTGAGTTCATCAGCTACTATTTGGGTGCCAACGCCCGTATCATTGAAGTCTTACAAGTAAGTTATAATAAGCAAGATGAGTAAAATAAATCATATGAAAAAAACCTCTTGTATTTTGGAGGAGATCATAAAAGTCGATGAGTAAAACTTGCGCCAAAGCACCAACCTTGCAATTCAATTTCTGAAAAAAAGTGGATTACATTACATTTGCTAGAATGTATGTGTACTTGTGGGAATTTCGCTGTTGCATCGGAAAGGGGATCGATCGTTGCAATTCGATGTTTCAGAGTGGACATTCATTTGCCAGTTGCCACCACAAATAACGGAGACGGACGGTATTCCGAACGTGATGGTCATATAAAATAAAAAATCATGACTTCAATCCGAGCGAAGCCACAGCCTTTGCAAGGAAGCCGAAGAGCAGAAAAGGCGTGGAGAAGAAGGGGCTATGATCACTATCCAAGACATACACATCAGATGGTGGCCACCTCTTTATCATCGCCTCCTGTTGCTCCGGTTTCACCACCCGATCCTGCGCAGTCTTAATGTAGATCCTTGGCACCGTATCTACGACATGATCCTCCGCAAAGCGGGCAGTAAGTAGCGCTTGGATTGGTCCTGGCCTCAGAAGCATCCCAGCTAGGGTGGAATCCTAAAGGGGAAACCCAGTTCCACTGCTTTTGTTCTCAAGAGGACAAAATGATAAAAAAAAACAATATATAGTTGAAGCAGTTGGGGACAAAATTACCTCTAGGGGGCTCAAATGGTAGATGATTTTGCGTTGAAATTCTTTCTTGACGAGAGCACTCGTTGGGGGTTGATCCGGACCCAATCCGAATCCAAACTCGTATACTGCGCCAAATTCAGATAAGTCCGGTGCTCCCTGTTTCATACAAAATTAAGCAGGACAGGTTAATTCCTTTATCGGCAGTCGGCTCCTCCTCTTAAAATTGGGGCAAATATAATGACTTTCGTACTCCTTTGAAAGCAGTTGCATTACTTATCTTCTCGCTTTTTTTGGTCCCCGCATCACGGACTAGTCCGCGATACTTGTCAGTTCGATGTCAATCATTGGAGGGAGATACAATAACATAGCCAAAATGTGCGATTAAAATTTAAAACTAAACTAGGACACGAGCGCTGTCTGTCGGCTGACGAACAGTTCATTCCCGCTTGGCAAAGAAAAAGATTCAAAAACCTAAACTTAAAAAGGTTTGGCTTTGGCTGTCATCGGACGACATGGCATGACGACAAGATATGCCTGGCTAGCTAGAATAATTGTGGAGTGGAATGCAATTAGGGCGGTAGGAACTGGAAAGCGAGTTTCTTGGGATCGCCAAGTACGCCCGCGAGGCGTCATGGAGTCTGGAGATGGTCTCCCAGCAACGGAATTGGCATGGTTATGCCATTTGAACAGATGGACTTCGTCTGGGTAAAGGGTGCAAGGCCTCAGGCAGGTGAGGCCGGCCTGTCAGATTTCTTGAATTCTAAAGTAGCGTTAATTTATCCAATATTTGGTATCGAAATTTTGAGTAAGTTAAATATATTCTAAAATTTTTAATATTTACACGTATTTTAAAAGTTTTATAAATATTAATAAATTTTAATATTTTAAATTTTAAAAATATTCTCTACAAACAACGCTAGACCTGTCTGTGAGGTACGCTCCTGAGGGGACAATGTTGACACCCTGGCCACCTCATCATATTATATTATTAATTTATATGTATATATACATATTACGAAAAAAAAAAAGTGTAAAGGCACTACTAATTGGTAAGCCAACAACCCAACGCGACCACTAGCTTTGTTTAGTTATCGGGGTTAACGGCGTAATGTTTCTGGATTAGCAGAGTTGGTGGATAGGGCCATTTGTTCGTGAAGACAGTTGGCAGCTCTCTCTCCAGTCTCCCCCATTAATTAATACTCTCACCCAGAGGGAAGGAATGACTGACTGAAAATCCTTGCCTGCGTTTCAGTTCTGCCACGCTCAAATGCCATCGCCGAGGCTAGTTTTCTCATGCTAAAGTAACTACGAACTAGTATGGCGCATGACCTAATTACTTCAAATCAAATGAGCTATATATAAAAGAGATGAGAACCAAAACTGGTACTAAACATATATATGGTCAGAAAAGCATTACAATTCTGACGTCCTCATCTGTCAGGCAACCCGATTCGAGCATGGTCGCTGCCACATACACCGCAAGGCGGATTTTCTTTGCGAACTTACGAGTGGCCTGAGTTACGCTGAGTCCTCCTGCACTATGCCCCACTATGATTACCTGCGATTTGCAAAAGAAAGAAAACGTCATCAGAGATTGATCAGATGACTAAACCATATAGTACACGATCCCATTACAATTTAAAAAACCGTATCTATGAAAAAGAGAAAGGCCATAACCTGTTCATTGTCGGGCAAACTAGACATGAAGTCCATGAGTGGCTTATTGTAGTCATCAAACGAAAGAAGCGAATCGGGATCGGTTTGATCTATTCCGGCGCTTTTGAGGTCGATACATGACACCCTGTAGCCGGAATTTTCCATGAGGCACCGGATTTTGTACCAGCACCAACCTCCCCCACTTATGCCGTGCACCAGCACGAAGTGTGGCTTCAAGGGCACCACTGTCTCGGTCAAGCTAACCTCATCTCCCATGGCTTCCTTGCTCGATCTTTCCGCCAATATAAGCTAGCGTACCCAAGCGGCGTCCTAGGACAATCTTCCTCCTATATCATTTTTTCTTCTCTTCCCGGTCGTTGATGTTGTAGTTATATATAGACTTGGGAATATTAGTCACGCGGTGTCATCATATATGCTGGCATCTAATTAACCAACTATTTAAAAATATTTTTGGAGTTTTGTCTACAAGGGCTCATGCCCACTATAAGAAAGTTTCAATCTTTAACGAGGTCAACTCGCTTCTGCGTTGAATTCCGTCGGATGCAATCTTATTGTACCAGGATATTATTTAGTGGTTCACATGGCACCAAATTGCGTCAGCGCTTTCCTCATGATCTAAAGACGTGTTTGAATAAGATATTGAGCATTCTTAGCGAAGAGATCTTTGGAAATGGAGATTTGCCGCTAAGAAGAGGGGGAAGAATAATATTTTGTATTTCTCTTATCCCAGGACATCCTTCATTGATTAATATTGCGTCTGTACGTTCGCTAATATGGTTGTTAATTATTCTTTACTCCAGTTGAAGTACTGAACTTATTTAATTGCTTATTTACAGTTGGGGGTAAACAATATCCTTTTCCTTTTTGCTTAGTGGTTAGTTGAACCTGCAAAATGCAGATTGCAGATAAACTTGATGGGGTTCCTTATCCCTTCACTGTACCCCTTGGCCACAAAAGGACACGAAATGTTGTATTTTCTGCAAACAAGCGGAGGATAGAGACACCGAGCTAAAAAAACAATCCAAAAGATGGAAAACAACAAGCACCTTCTCACTAAAACAACTTCAAAATGAGCCAAAAAAAAAAGGAAACCAGATTTTTTTAAAAATCAAAGTTTCTCCATATTTTTCCTGTGCGCTTTAAAATGTTTATAGCCCTTCAAGTATCCGCTAAATGCTCCGAGAAATCGGGGTGAGTTTCTTAAACAAAAAATTGCATCTTCTCTCTCTATCTCTGTCTTCTTCTCCTTTGACAGGTGACAAATATTTTTTCGCGTGAGCAGATTAAAATCGATGAAACCGCCAGGAAGGTGGGAACTGTTTTGTGTTTTTTTTTTTTACTGCATGTATATGATGTGTCCATTCCAGGATAAGGAAAAAGGTCCCAACAATGGATGGTGATTGAGCAAGGAATGACCTCCTCCCAAGAAAACAGTAAACAGTCCGTGCAATGTTGCGTCATATCTAAAAAATAAGAGAAATTGTCAGTTTAATCCTGAAATTTTTTCCCTTTAGCAGTTTAATCCGTAAAAAATAAATTTTAATAAATTACTCTGAAAACTATCATCATTTAACAAAATCATCTTTCCGTCAGGATTCTGTGTGATTTTTTAACCGAAGAACATTCCACGTTGGTCTGCTGGTCTGGTCTGCAGGTTTGCTTCTATGGCTTGCTGGTATGGTCTGCTGATTTGCTTCTATGGTCTGCTAGTATAAAACATTCTCCCGTTAAAAAATCATACAGAATCTTGACGGAAGGATGATTTTGTCAAATAATGATAGTTTGGAGAGTAATTTATTATGGTTCATTTCCTAAGGATCGAACCGCTAAAAGAGAAAAAATCCAAAGATTAAACTGTCAATTTCCTCGAAATAATTCCGATAAATGTACACTCTTTATTCTGGGGCGGCCAAAAAAGAAGGAAGACGCAACTGGGGGCCTTCATTGGGAACTTAAGCCTTCCGATGACGTGAGCATCCGTGAAAGATGAGTTAAGTTGGCAAGCCATGTCAATTGTAATTTCATTATCATGACTGAATGGAGTTTTATCACAGACTGTGTACGATTTGCTTAAGAAATTTTGAGGCTTGAAGGTGGGAAAATAATTGAATTTAGGTGAGGTGTAGCTTTCGGACGCTGGAGAAGGGAGACTTCTACCAAATTTTTAATTACTCAAAACTCATTTGGACTGATTCATATAGTCGTCATCTTAATAACGGAGTTGCCAACCATTTCCACCGGCACAAACAAAAAAGAAGAAGAAAAGATTTGTCTGCTCTAATTGAGATGGCGACAGCCACTGATTAAATGCAATTTAAAGCTAAGCCTAAACTTTATCCGATGGCGCACTGGGTCTGGAATTGGAAGGCCGCTTGTACGTTTGCACTAACAAAGGTTGAAACGTAGAAGCATAATTTTCTTGCAATTTTAGGCCACATGTAGCGGCCAATTTTGAACTAAAATAAATGTTGACTGTGTTTATATTTGAAACTATTTAAGAAACGATGGATTTATTATGTGGATTATGTTTTTTTATTTGTTCATAAAGTTCTCAAAAGTCAAAATCCCGTAGTGTTTGATATCTTGATAGCATCCACCACGGCGGAAAAGAATAAAAAATTGTTTGATGAACGAGACAAGGCAGGGCAGGTCGAATGGAAGCCAACGATTACCGAAGTGTTGGAATGAACGCTTCCATTCACTAGAAGCCAAAAGAGAGAGAAAGCCGTTAATTTTGAATAAGATAATCAATCATTTAAGCGAAGCGGCTTTTGGCATACAGGGGCTTCAGGAAAGGTGCTTGTTTCAATCACAAAAAAGATTATGGTATTGGTCCCCAGCTCAAAAGTTGATTTAACTGCCACTTAGCAAAAACAAAAACCGCATTCCTTTCCCTTGAGCACCTGTGTATTCGCTTAAGGTTTACAAATCATAGAAAAAATCCTGAAGATCCATGCTTCCCTGTGTCCCCTGTTCGGTGGAAGACAATTTCGCCCGGTACATAGAATTATTTGTCAGTCCACGTTTGATTGTCTCCACGAGTGCGTGACAGAGCGCTCTCTCTTTTCTTTCCTCTACTGAATGCGTGCCAGTGGACTCTGCAATTTGCACTGCCTTACCATAGGGTGGGATTCCCGGAGGGGACCCTGCTCATCGCCTTCAGATCATGACAGAGAGAGATAATACGGGCTGGCCCCTCGATCGGCTCATTGCCTTCGGATCATGGAAAAAGTTTCATGCATATATATTGATCGATAACAAGGCGAAACGTTCTTCCTTGTTCGGCCTTTGCTTCAACAGTTCGACATATCTAGCAGATGTGATATGCCACTTCAGTAGTTTTTCCTAAATCAAAATTGTAATTCACAGGAACTTTTCTATCACAAAAATCACCAAAACTGAATCCGAATAAGAGGATTTTGGTGCTGTTTCACAAAGTATTCGTACATAACAGGAAAGAAATAACTAGAAGGAGAATAAATAAATATTGTTGTTGTTTTCTCCCTGATTCCAAGAAAAAAAAAAAGTAAATGGATTCTTACATTAGTCTTCTTTGTTGCAAGCCTTGAACTTCACAGGATAATGTTATAACAAATCCTAATTAAGATTATATTGAACTAATAAAATATCAAACTCTCTCTAATTTTTTATATGAATTGCACAGTACAATTTAAAAAAAGATAGGATATAACAAATAAACCTCAAGCCCAATAACGAAATCAGGAATGAATTTGAAGGGAGTCAAACTCTTAAAGAAAAGTGACAAAAAAAAATTTTTTACTACATAATGCAAAAAAAATATCTTAAAATTAAAATATAAAAAATTAAGAACTAAAAATATTAAAATATTTTTATGCGAGCTTTGCCTATAGGATTCTTCTTATTAATGAATTGAGTATTGGCATGATTAAAACAACACCATGGTTTGAGGTATATAGAAATTACTTTTGCTGCTTACTCTGTTTTGTTGTTGTATCATAGCCTTCTCGATGCTATTTTCTTCAGTTTTTTTTTTTTTCTACATTTTTAGATACTTGGTGAGCTACTCGGTTTCAGTGATCAGTGAGAGAAGATTTATTTTTGTTTTAAAGTGGAGGCAATTCTTCAATTTTTCCGACTTTAATGTTCTTTTTCTTGGGTAGACTGTTATCTATCTAGACTATCTTAAAAAAAAAAAAAAAATCGGACTATTTGCAGAGGCCAACCCTGCTTCCGCCTCTGCGCGCGCCATCAAATGAACAATATGGTGCATAGTTCATTTGTTGTGTCTATCTTTCTTTAAATTACACCGTGCAATTCAGACAATAAATTGCAGAAGTAGACAAGTTTTTTTTTCCTCTCTTTTTTCTATTTTACTTCTTTTGGGGATTTGAGATTATTTCAAAATTTATCCAATGTGGAATTACCAGGTTTTCGTTTCCTTTTTAACTATTCCTTCTCTTATTGGCCTTTTACTGATAAACATAAAATAATTTCCGAACCACTAATCTTAGGAACCCAAGACTCCAAATAAGAATGTCTGATTAGGCCAAAAAAAAAAAAAAAAACCCCCAAGTAAGAGTAATACTTAAGAAAACAAAAGCATATTTCATATATAAAATTTTGTTTTGTGAAATGTTTTTTTTATTAAGGCCTAAAAAATTGTTTATTCTCAAGATTCATGATGGCTCTATTTTGTAAAAGAACTTCATGGATAGCTCTATTTTTTCAAAGAACTTTTTTATTTTTTATTATATACAAGAGCATTTTTAAGTAATATCTAGTAAAAATTTAATTTTTTATTATATAAAAAAAACAAAAAAGCCTCACTTCCAATTTTTGCCTTAGGCCTCTTTTTTTTTTTTTTTTTTTTTTTTTTTTTTTTTTTTTTTAAATTGAGCCAGTCCTGCTTAGGACCAATAAATTTTCTTTACCTGCCATAAACCTAGGGCTGTAAATGAACCGAGCTGTTCATGAACAACTCGAACTCGGCTTGTATAAGCTCGACTCAGTTCGGTTCGTTTAATAAACAAGTTGAGTTTGAACATCATTTCTAGCTCAAATATTAAATGAGCCAAACTTGGCTCGACTCGATTTAAGCTCGCGAACAAAACTCATATAAGCTCGACTCGGCTCATTTAAAAGCTCGGTACATTTGTATGTATTATAAGTCTCTTATTTATTTGTTGGTTTATATTTAATAGTCACATATTAGTAAAATATGCATTTGATTATATTGATATATGAATGGATGAGTATTATCCATAAGGATTTGTTATGCCCTCTATATATTAAATATATATTGTAGGTCATTTTTGCCAATTAACATAGTTATATATGAATCTAAATATTTTCTAAAATAAAGTTCGCACAAATGTCAAGTGTTTATGATATGTCATGTATAATGTACTATGACACCATATGTCGAGGCTTGATTTGAGTTTTGTTTGTGGTATCTGTGTTTTCTAAGCTCATATTTTCTTGGTTGAATTGAGTTTGAGTTCAACTCAAATAAGCTCGAACTCGAATCATGTATATATTTTTAATCAAGCTCGAGCTCGTTTGAACATGAAAAATTTTAAACGAGCGAGTTCGAACACTCCTGCAGAAGCTCGATTCAAGCTCGGCTCTAGCTCGAACTCGCATATATGTCTAACGAACTGCGTTTGAACAACCAATACTCGGCTCGAATACAGCCCTATTAAGGTTTATTACTGTTCCCGTTGGGTTTGAAAATTTGAATTTGCCGGTCCGGCGTGAGTAGGTGGACCGTTAGGGTCATCACTTGCGCCTTTTCATTTTGAATTTTAGTATGTAAAGGTCTCTTTTCTAAATCATCCACAGATCTCTTCATCCTATTTACCGACTTTGGTTGGCATTTGAGGTCCTACTCCTAGATTGCCCTTTCCCCTCTCCCCGCTTCCACTCAGATTCAGATCCATAACCCGAAAGGTCAGTCAGTACACTTACTCTTCCACTACTTCTATATTGTTCTATTCTTCGCCCATTATCTGTGTTCCTCCTCCACTGATTTCATGATTGAAGAACATCTTGCATGTATTACGGCTATTTTTTTGGGTTTCTCATTTTCCATCGCCACACATACATACATACATACATACATACATATGAGAGTGCGCGTGCGCTTGTTCAGATCGGTTGCCCTTAATTGCACAATGGCTTGTTATTTGCCCTTAATGTTGAATGGCTAGCAACTTAGCCGTCCAGCCCATTTCAATATCGAGATAGTGACGTCCTTTTAATTTTCTTGTACCAGTGATTAGGTGTTCATGTGAGCAAAACCATTGCGAGATCGAACACCCCCAAAGAGTTCGTCCTTTTAATTTTCTTGTACAAATTTTTTTTATCCATAGAAGCCTGCTGAGAGTCCCTATCATGAATGGACGAGGCGAAGAACGTGAACAGGACAGACTTAGGCTGTTACGCATCTGTAAGAGGTGAAACAAGCTACTCTTTAGTACCACGTAGGTTTTGTTGTGAGATAAGTTGGTTTGTCATTTCTTGAGCTCTACTTGTTCGTTCCAACAGTCAGCGCTAGATAGCTGTGTTTCCCCTGTAATTGCAGAAGAATGTCATTTTTCCCGTAAAACAATTCCATTGCAAATCGAGTGGTCGCAGTGGTATTACGATCTCTGTTGCAGTGGTCGCTTCATTGCATCCTGGCCTTTTCTGAGACAGAATCCTATTTTGGTTATTTCCCTTCAGTTTTATGCTGCCATCATCCTCTTGGCTAAAATTCTTGGTCATACCATATTATCAACCACCACTTCTCAGTATTCTTTTCTCTCCAATTATGTAGCTTTTACTATTGGTGCTAGCATGATGCTTACTTTATCATTACTCCTAAATATCTTGCAGTGTGCACAGATTGTAATTTTCAAAGTTGGCTGAGGTTTTCAAATGGAAACAACACAAACAAAGAAGTCAAATTCATGTGGGCAGGAATGTCATATGGATCCCGAGAATTCTGAGTGGCTGGCAGAAAATCTCGAGGGTTAGCAGCTTTTTACTAACTCCTCTTGTTGACAGTTCTCTATTCTGGTTGACCACTTTTCTAAACCCCGTCTAATTGCTGAAATCAAGACGTGACATTTATCTTCTCCTTCTATGATTACAGAGATGGACCAGAGTGTTAAGCAAATGCTGAAGTTGATCGAAGCAGATGGTGGTTATATAGCGCAGAGTGCTGAAATGGAAGGTCAGAAGAGTCAGTTGATTGCTCATGTTGAGGAATTTCGCCGCATGTATCGATTGCTGGCTGACCACTATTATCATCTGACAGAATCTTTTCATGGGACTTTACCATCAGAACTCCAAATGCAGAGTCGTGGCGGTTCTTATTCTGGATCTGGACAAGGCTCTCCACTAATCACTCCTGATCGGAAGCTGGGTTTGCACAGTTCTGGTCCGCAAGCTTTTGCTTCAGACATATCTCTTAGCTCTGGTGCTGGAAGCTCTATTCTTTCCTTGAAGGTGGGTGCTGAACCATCTCCATCGTTTTCACCGGAGTCTGAGTCCTCACTTTTTAACTTATCTGTTCAAAGCAACTTCGGTCCACCAATGGATATTGATGGCAAGAATTCTGAGCTCGAAGTTGAACTTCCTCTTGGGAAAGAGAAGTTCTGGATGGCTGAAAAATACAATAGGGGTAGTATGTTGACGGCTGGAGAAAAGGACAGCTATGAGGGAATGCTTGACAGAATCTTCCCGAGCGAGGAAAAGCTAAAACTAGAGCTTTCAGAACGAGAGATTGCCAGGTTGAATGGCGAGTGTGAGAAAACTGAATCTCAAGCACAGCTGGAACGCATGCAGGAAGGTATCAACACAAGAGAGGCTGATCTTAAATTGGAGAAAGGAAGAGTGGTGGAGCTGCAATATCAAATAGCTGAGTTGGAAACTCATATTTCAGACTCCACTGACCAGATTAGGAGGTTGGTAGAAGAGTCGGAAGAAACAAGAGAGAGGCTTAATAGTTCAGATGAAGAGATTGTGAAGTTGAAGCTTGAACTTGCGAAAAGAACATCCGAAGGTAATCATGAATTTGAGGATGAGCTTATGGTAGCTCGGGAAGAGATAGCTACTTTGAAAGCTGAGCTTGATTCATGTAGAAGAGAGGTTCAGGAGAGTGTTGTAAGGTACGCAGCTCATGTATCTAACCGTGACATTGAGGTCAGGGAGTTGAAGGTTGCATTGTGTGATGCCCAGGAGCAATTTTCTAGGGACAAAGCGCAATTGATGTCTGATATTTGGAGTTTGTCAGAGAGGCAGAGCCAGTTTGATGCTACAATCCAAGAATGGGAATCGAGAGGCAAATCATTAGAACATGAAATAAGGCAATCTCAAGCTGAGAAAGTAGAACTGAAAAGTTTGCATGTTGCTCGAGAGATGGCCTTGCAAAGCGAGATAAATCAATTGAAGAAAGAACTCACTGAGAAAAGAGCAAATGTGGAAAGTTTGAATCAAGACTGTGACATACTCAAACTGAAATATGATATGCAAATGGCAGAGAAAGATGGGCTCAATGCAAC
The DNA here is from genome assembly GCA_003952965.2 of Morella rubra. Taxonomy (NCBI): domain Eukaryota; kingdom Viridiplantae; phylum Streptophyta; class Magnoliopsida; order Fagales; family Myricaceae; genus Morella; species Morella rubra. The sequence goes on from CM025851.1 coordinate 88,271, forward strand.
GCTTCAGACGCTAATAGCAGCAGTAAGCTCCCGAGAAGACCATATCCAGCAAATAGAGGGGCATCTGTGCCAGTTACATGCGGAGGATCTGCAGCGGACTAATGAATGTGAAAGTGCATTGAATGAAGTTCATACACTGAGATTGAGAGTCGAAGAGCTGGAGAAAGAGGTAGATGGGCTCAGAGTTCTAATCTCAGATGGGGCTGAAGAGAAAAGGGAAGTGATACGGCAGCTGTGTTTTGCAATGGAGCATTATAGAGGCGGGTATTGCGAACTTCGTCAAGCACTCATCAGGCACAGGCATCACGCAGTTATGGCTTCGTAAGGGGACTTGGATTTAGTGATGGTCTAGTAAGTATCGAATTCTGAAATGTCCTTCTATTATCCTCTGTAGGCCTTTTCTGTGCTGATGAATCCCATTTTTGGGAAGGATTGGGCATTACAGTTTGGATTCTTCTTGGTATCTATTTAGAGTAAACTGTTAAATTGACGCTTAGGTAGGTTGATGCTTGTGTTATGTTTGGACTAGTGAATGGCGTAGTTATGTTCTCGTCAAAAACTGAAATTTGAGGTGGTCTCAACTAAAATGCATCCCAGTCCCCATCACATTCTCGATCTTCAAAACTAATTGCACATATTGCTGTCTCTAGAATGTGGAATTCTCAATTCCCCTCGTTGATAGGTATTCAATCACTGCTCTGCTCTGAGTCGTCTTTTCATATATCCAAATGTGTAGAGGTCAATCTTTACTTTCTATGTTTCTGTTTTTCGTTTGAAGGTCAACACCCGATTTTGAATAGAGAGCACTATTTTTTGTATTTTCTTTAGTTTTGGACCAAAGAAAATGCTACAACAACGAAGGACTACAGAGACTGTTACGACAAAAGGTTAACAGGGGGAAGAAGAGAACGACAAAGAGAACAAATAAAATCATAATCAACCAGAATTGTAACAGTTTCCGTTCGTCAGAATTCATGGGAGACGTCGTGGTCGTGGTCGTGGTCTTCGTGTCTTGTTTTTTGTTTTGTTTTTGTTGGGTTCTGATTTACTAAGGAAGGAATTTCTGACTTTGGCACGATCTGTTGTTAAGTCCACACCGTTCAGGTCCTTAGAATTCTGCTCTCTCTCCTCTTTCATCTTGGTCGTGTAAGCAGCGATCGGATGGTCAACCTTTTCTTCCACTATCTTCGTTTTTTTTTTTTGGTGGCATTTTAGTATATCAAAGAATTCGGCTTTCCCTCGAAATGTATGAACCATGGAAGAATGTGGTGAAGGTTGAGATAAGAGTGGAATGGAGGAGAGAGCTTTTAAGCTCGATGTTTTCTGTCAAAATGTTGGACTTAAAAGTTTTTTTTTTTTCGGGTAATTGATACTGGACGGTGGACAGTTTTGTCGTAGAAATGGGTAACAGTAGTATTTAAATTTCACATAATGACATGCGAATGCAATGCGTGATCTTTAAAAAATAGAGGAAGGATAATACTACGTCTCATATCTAAGTTTCGTATTTACGTGCAAAAATTAAATTAGATTTCATGATTTTTAATTTTTTTTTTTATATAATCTATAAGTTTTAAAAGATATCAATTCTTGCTTTAAACTCCACTCAAAATGACCTTTCGAGGAAAAAAAAAAAAACACTCAAAATGACCTAAATGCTTGTTTAAGATAAAATTAATAAAAATATAAAATTCTATTTTTATATATATATATATATATATTTTTTTTTTTTCCTTTTTTTGTCTATTTTTCTTGGAGGGATATTCGTTCAATCCACATCTCCGTTTTTTTTTTTATCAGATTTAACAGTTAAATTGAACTAAAGGCAAAGATTGATCTTTTTTAAAATTTATGAGGTGTAAAAAAAAAAATTAAAAATTACGAGATTCAGTTAATTTACTTTGTATCTATAATTAAGAGACATTTTATGATATTTTTCAAAAATAACTATAGTTATACATATTTTTCAAAACCAAAATAAAATAAAATTAGTGTTTTATATGTTCAGATAGTATTAAGTAGCTTAGTAGCAAGGACAAACTATAACAATACATCTGGAATGGGAAGTTTTTGAAATCGATTCGCTTACTGCAATCATTGGCGTTTGAGATCCTATCCTTATTGGGACGGTGATCCTGCTGCAACCATGAAGTCATTCAAGAAACGACTTGAAGCTGGCCCGCCCAGCGGAGTCTTTCCAAAGGCTCCCACCAGGTCAATTTCAATGCGGAGCCATTTCAATTGCCTTAAAAAAAAAAGAAAAAAAAAGTAGCAAGTGGTGGAGAAAGTGCTATCTCTCAGGCTCCAGCTAGCCGGGGTGCCCACCACCAATGACCCTCCACGGTAAGTCGACCCACAAGTTTCCACCATTATCGGCCGGATTGGGTTTGGTTAACCAGCGGAGTGGGGACAACCAGAAGAATAAGTACACCGCATAACGACATGAATACGAAGGATTTTCTTTTTTATAATGCCATGGGATTCTGAAGGTCAGGGAGTCGCACTAAAATCGAAAGATATAGAGAAGAATGAAGGAAAAAAAAGAGAGAGTGGACTTTTGGATTAGTTGCAAATAAAAATAAAGGCCACATCACTGGGAACGGTGGTGGCAGGGAAGGGTGAGAGGGAGAGATCAGAGTTGCAGGAGAGTGCCCACGTAGGATGAGACGTCATTCGCGCTTTGAATGACACCGGCGCCTCTTTCCCGTGTCTCTCTTTCTTTCTCGCTTCTCGGGTCAAAACACGCGCACAGTATAAAGACTTTCGACAGCTCTTTTTCTTTTCTTCTCTTTAATTCCCCCTTCCTTTTTTTTTTTTTTTTTTTCTTTTTTTGGAGGGTCAGGGGTTTGACTGCAAGAGCTTTCTTACCACGAAATATAAGACTACTGAATCTGAAAGACGAGGAAGGAATTCGTAGAGAAGAGATCGTAAGTTTACGGCAAATAATAGACTGACTTCAAGTTTGCAAAGTCTCTGTTTCTCTTTCCTCACAGGTTCGTCTTTATTTCAATTTCCCCGCCTCCCTTCTTTATTATTCTCCTTATTCGTTGAATCAATTACACCTATATTTGCTGCGGCAACTCTCTGGATCTCATCCATCTATCTTCCGCGCTCAAAGGTATGTGTTTTACCCACACATAGGCGCCTAGAATTGGACCCCATCGCAGCTGCTTTCTTTTTGTTATCTACTTCTCCAGTTTTTCTGGCTCTTTCCTGGTAATTTGCCAACTTTTACGACTCCTATCCGATTTTCTATTCCTTTTCTAGGTTCTGTTTTCCCTTCTTTTTGTTGCATTGTTATACAGCATAAATCATGCAGCTGGTTAGTCGTTCTACTTATCTCTGTGTTGAATGTTACCCTTTGGATTCCAAGGTCTGTGTCTCACATTTATGACCTTCGCCGATTAATCACTTCTGTTCAAATTCTAACTGCCCATGCTCTATCACTTCGTCTCGCCTTGATCCAGCATTTTCCATCTTTTTTTATTTTTCATTTTCCAACTTGCTACCTCTATATTCCCATTTCTGTGACACCGGTATTCAGTTTCAACGTCGTTTCACCTTCGACTCCGCCTCCTATATATTTTACCAACTAAATTCAAGTATGTTTATTCAATCTCTGGCATCCTATATCAATATTTGATGTGTGGATCATCTTATTTTCCTACTTTTCTTTCCCACCCTACTCCGATCTCGCATCTCTATTCCTGCCAGTCTACTTTTTGCTACTGGTTGACCTCGCTTAATCCCTTAAAAGAGATCACCACGGTGAACTGAAGACGGCAGCTTTTCTTGTTATAGCTTCTGCTGAGTTAGAGGGACTAAAACAATCTTTCTATGTTTCCTTTTCAATTTATTTGCTAAAGAATCCTTAAAATTCTGAGGTTTATAAATATATCTCATGCCTGTCCTTCTCTGTTTCTAACTGAATGCAGATTTTGAGAACCTGGTAGTTTCTCAGCAAAAACTTTCTCGGACGAATCAGGTCTTGGATATTGAATTTTTCCTCAAAGTGGGTGTTGGAAGCCCAATCTTTGGCTGACTACAACTCCATATTTGGACTAACATGACTAGTGGGGTGACTGCTAAAGTTCGACTAGTTAAATGCCCTAAATGTCGGCAGCTTCTTCCAGAGTTGCCCGACCATCCTGTGTACAAGTGTGGTGGATGTGGCACAATTCTCCAAGGTAATTTTCTAAGATATAAGTAAATGTTATGTAAACTCTCAGAATATAGATTAGTAGTCCATAGCATGCAGGGTCTTGACAACAGCGATTGAGATATCAACTTCAGGAAATTTCTAGAAATTAATAGTGTAGGCTTAGGAAGATTATAGCCATCCACTATCTCAACCTTTCCATGTTTTTAATTATTTTCACCAATGAATATAAGCTGACAGGTGCTGCTATCTGCTTTTTATTGGCATTTCTTTTGCTATAAGAGATTACAGTAATGGGTGATCCCCCGTGTACCTTTACTGCTAATGCTTTCTCGTGATGGACCATCCTTACTATCTGTAGGTTTGATGCCATGCTGACACCATTTTTATCCACCTTTTACATATAATTGCCTCCCTATCTTGCCACTGATTAAGTTCTATAGTCATCGTTCCTATCCTCTTCCTTTGCAGCAAAAAATACAAAAAATGATGTGCAAAACAGGAAATCTGGCTTACATGAACCAGATGTTCCTCAGACAAATACTTTGGATCTTGTTGCTGAAGATAAAGAATCTGGTAGTTCTAGCCATAAAGATCTTCTTCCTTCCTTGGCAGAGTGTTATTCAGTCCAAAACAGTGAGGGGGATCAAAGGAAATCAGAGGATTGCAACACTGAGCAACTTGAACATTTAAATTTGTCAAGTGAAGGCCATAATAATGAGCAGGACCAAAGTTCGTGTTGGAATTACAAAAGAGATGAGCTTGGAGGCAGCAACTTATCAAATCACGACCAAAGCAATGATGTTGATACCATTGAATCTCGTGACTGCAATATCAAACAGGCTGGGCATTCGAATGAAGTCTGTTTGTCGACTGAGCCTGCTCCTCATGACAATGATGAGTCCTCACCTATAGCAGGACCAAATTCAGAAGTAAAGGCAAATGATGAAGGATTACAATTGACGGGAGTAAACTCAGAAGTGGATATTAAGGATGATGATTCTAATTTCAGAAGCTCAGCTAGTGACAATATGGTGGCTTCAACAGGAAGTACTTATGTTGCTGCTCATCATATGCCAGCGAGGGAAAGTATTTCATCAGAACTGCCTAAATCTCCATATGAACAGCTGGAGCAACGTCAGAAAAGTGTTCATGCATTTGACTATTTAAGATCCACAGATACAATAGAAACCACAGAGTTTGCAAAACCCAGCTCTGAGCTTAGAGATATGTCTATATCGCCGACAAACAGAAGTCATTATGCTTACGAGGGCAGTGTCTCTTCTTATGATGGTATAGATGACCAATTCCCTGAACGACATTTACGTTCCTCCAGAAGTACTTATAACGTGGCAAGCTTTACTCTTTCAAAAGAGAGGCACAAAAAAAATGGAATTCTTTCGTCCTCTAAGAAGCATGCAGCCAATAAGTACAGCAAATGGGATCAGGATGAATTGCTGGAATCCAGAACCCAGGGCCGCCCAGTCACAAACTGGAAGAGACGTGATACACAAAATTATCCATCTGGGGTGCCTTTCTATGGAAGAGGTTACATTGCTGGCTATGAAAATGGTTCCCCTGCATATCAAGTGCACAATCAGTTCCTCCGCAATAGTAGCTTTCAATCATATGACAACTCTGATTACGATGAACAGGACAAGATGAAATTGTTGAGAATTGTCTCTGAATTGCAGGATGAACTTAACAAAAGATGCTATCTATATGGGAAGGCGGAGGAAAGGTTTTCCTCTTGGAAGGAAAAGCAAATTCCATCTTGCTATGATCACGAGGCACCTGAGGAGGAGTTTCTCAATGATTCAAATTATCCTAGGTTTCCTGGAAGAGGCAGGCTGGGAAGCCACTCGATTGAGCAGTGCGATTTCTCACGCATACCTTTCTCAGGAGAGGCAACAAGCAGTAGTCATGAAGTTTATCCCGCTTATCTCCATTGCCATCCCCAGCACTGGCAGAGCTCATCACGGTTGCCTTCTCAATCCATCCCTTGCAATAACAAAGGGTTGTGTAGGCTCCATCCTGGTGTCAAGTTTTGCGATTCTTGCAAGTCTTGTCCATCAACTCCCCAGCGGTATGTGGACTCTGAGTTCCCTGTATGCAGTCGTGGAACAAAGTCTGAAGAACAAAGACATAAAGAACATTATTTGAAGAAACAGTATTTGGCTAAGCGACATTTCCGCCCCATTGCAGGCGGAGCTCCTATCATTACTTGCTATAATTGCTTGAGCCCACTGCAGCTACCTGCAGATTTTCTTCTCTTTAGGAAGAGGATTCATTGGCTACGGTGTGGTGCTTGTTTAGAGCTGCTCAAGTTTTCACTTAAGAGCAGAACTCATTTACTGCCTTACGCACTGAATGCTATAAATCCTCCACCAAGTGAGGTCGAGGACAATAGTGATGCTATTGACAGGAGGTTGGTCTCAGCATCTCACGTTAATGCTTCTCCATATGCTGATCCTGTGTCATGTTCTGATGATTACGAACTCTCCTACTGTAAAAGCTGCTCCACTGAAGGAGATCCTGTTCCCTCCACGTCCTTCAATGCCCTCCAAGGTACTGTAGGTGAAAGAAACATGTCATATGATCCTTCCAAGCCTATTGGACAGGGTGATGAGTCTGTTCTGAAGCAGTCTCAAAAGAAGCATGAGAATTTCGTGGAAAAGTATGTAACAGCTGGCTCTTCCTCCAATGCCTCCAAAGCAGAGAAATCATCAGCAGAAATTGAGACAAGATCAAGCTCACCACTTCATCGGCTCATGGGTTATTCTTCTCCGAGCGAGGTCATAAATGGGTCCATTCCATTTGGCACAGGAAGAAAGGCATGATGTCCAGCAAGCGAGGGATGATGCTAATTAGGAGATTATGCGATTGGTGAGGTGAATGCACTGAACATACGTACCCATCTCTTGAAGGTCGAAGCATTGAGCAGTCTTAGAAGTGAACAGCATTTGTTGGTTTCCCCATTACCTTTTGTTTCAGTTGGGACATGATTCTTCTCTTTGCTCTTGAGCATGTGGTAGAGAACCATAGGCTTTGATTGTTGCTCAGGAAGAAAAAACAGACTTTGATTGTTGTATATGTTGATCTTCACCCGAATGCCTATTTAAATTTGTTTGTTCGTGTATAATATAGTTGATCTGGTGTAATGAATATTTTACATTTGTTATATCTATTTGGCATTTGCTTTCAACTATACCATAGCGAGATGATTTTCCTTGTATCAGAAATAATGTATTAAGAGATGCGTTCATTATTTGCAATTATGTTCAAAAAAAATTTGCTTCTCTTTATCAATGTTGCACCTCACCTCATGCATGTTTCGGTTTCGGTTTCGTTTTAGTGTACTTCTAATTAGCATTAGTAGCTATTTGTGCTGCCTATCGAGCTGAGCTTGATACTTTTGAGTTCTGCAAGTTCTTATGATGCAAGGGCACTAATATCCATTAAGAACTCGTACACTACGCTTGAACTTGGAAGGTATGGTCAAGCTTCATATTACCCACTTGATTTGACCTGAAATGACTCAGGTTTGGGTCAGGGAAGCACCATTAAACTCGGAACGCCATAGCTGGGTTCAACTGATATTGATCTGGCAGACCTCTCTGTGCTCTGACCATTCTATCTAGTTTCAGTCCGCAAAACACGATTAGCTTGATATTTATATGACAGAATCCTAGGAAAAATTATTGCCTTTGACTTTCACCTTGTTCCTAGTGGCACGTAACGGAACAACCCTTGCATCCTCAGGATTGATCGAAGGAACTATAACTGAAGGAGTTTGGTTGTTAGGTCTCCGGAAAATAATAAGATGAAAACGGAAACAGTCGGTCAGTCGAGAGAAGAATACCCCTTTGCCCTTTTTAACGTGCCCCTCGTACATATTTAATCAGCGGTACTCAAAAAGGGTCGTCAGGCTTACCGGTCCTCGTATACTGGCAGAACAGTTCACTGATCATTCTAGCAATTTATTGTGTTGCCGTTGCGAAAGAAAAAGATCCAATTGTCAAATGGGATTGGTAATGAACCTCGCATAGTTTGTGATACAATATAGAGAGTAACCAAATTGATGTTCATACAGCAGAAACATCAAAAGTTGTATTACTAAATCGGTAAGCACAATCAATTTTTTTTTAAAGAAAAATAAAAAATCATACATTACAGATCTTTCCTGCTTTCATGTGTATAATTCCCACTCCGGAGTGCTTGAAGCCGTATTTATAGAAGTTAAAACAAAAATAAAGCCTTTTGACCTAGGAGGACATACACCGATATAAATGGGATTCAGTTGAAACCGCCACCGTATTTGCTTCTTCGATTTGAAACAATGGAGATCCTCTGGTCCTGGAGCATATTCAAGTTGGGAGCCAACAACCGGGTGTAGCGGTCAAAATACAGTAGCTGCTTCATAAGAAGTGCAAATTCACGAGGAAATCTCAACCCATATGATTCACTAACTCGAACCTGAGGAACACGGACAAATATGAAACAGTATAAACCCACAGATGTGTCTGGTTACTGATACGGTCAAATTATTATTTAACAGTACCAATGGCTAGTGGGCTACTGACACTTCCTGCCTCTCTCTAAAGTTGAGGCTAGGTTTTGAGTCCTACAAGGGGCATTAATTGGAGGTTGGGGAATAGTTCTTTTGACACATCTCGTTGAATTATACTGTATTATGGAAATAGTTACAATGTAACAATAAGAATTGTAGGGAAAATTTTCATAAGTTTGGTGATTGTGTCCTTGGGTCGGCCAAATATTCTATGTTTTACAGTCCTGCGTAGTTGTATTAATTTTGTAAATTCTTCCATGTAATTCCATATACTTCTTTTTTCTTTCCCCTTACAAAGGAAATGGTCTTAACCTTTTTCTTTTGCTAAGTAATGCTCTGAGCTTTTCTCCAAGTCAAATCATCATAATTTCAATTGTTACTTGAAATTCAAGCAAACTATTTCCAAAAGTTGAGTTTCATCTTCCAACTCTACACAACATAGCAGCACCAAAGCATTATGCAGAAATGCAGAGCTACATGTAGCTAGCAAACTAACGATATTGTTAGAGCATAGATTTATAAGCTGCCACAACTTCATTTGAGATGGCCAGGCAGATGGAACACTATCCCTAAATCCATGGTGTTTCCCCTATCCTGTAGGCAACCGATAATTTGTTATACCCATATGATATTCATTTGCGAGGACTGACATTGCACCTACTAAAACCAATATAATTGCTGCCAAACAAGCCAAAATAGCAGCTATTTGTATTGATGATTTTATTATAATACAGCTTACCACATCAAGAAAGACTGCATTCATTTGCCTCTCGTCAATGACTAGATTAGCAGAGACAGCAGTTGCCCTTGTAGTTGTCCCGGTGGCTGTTTCTACAACTATTTCTGTATCCAAATCCTGCATTAATAATCAAGAGGAAAAAAGGTATTACCCCCGATGCAAATGTGTTGGCCAAGCAGCTTTCAGCTAGAAAACTAGCATAGCACTTCTGTTGTACGGTATTAATCATCAAATTGTGGAAGCGCAGATACTTGGCCAAGAAAGCCTCTTACCATTCATACTCTCTTAAGATATAATGACAACAATAAAGAAATTGAATTGAGCCCCCAAATTGAACTGTTTCAGTCTTCTCATTGAGCACAAGATACACTGATGTTGAACTTCACATTCTTATGAGAATAACTAAACTTCACTCATTTAGTTCATACAACTATATCCTCATAGCATTTCTCACTAGAAATTTTAGAATATTTGTTAACTTTGGACTCGAAACTCAATATATATGAATTGCCTGCATAGAAAATTTCAAGAGCTTGCCTGTATTGATGAAAATATCTTTTCCAAGTCTCTTGCAAAGGCCTTGGCATCAATATTCTTGTTTGTGGCCCCCATTTCAATCAAGGCAGATGCCATTGACTCATATTCTTCAGTTGCAATTGATGCCAAAAATACTTCCATAGCAGCCCATGTTTTTGGGGATATACGCCCCACAATTCCTGTAATTCATATCTATTTGTGTCACAGCAAGAATCAATTCATGTACAAAATACCAAACGTAATGGAGGTTAAAATTAGTTCATAAGTACATGAATGTACAATTTAATTGGTGAAAACTATGGGACGAACAACAAAATGGTAGCCAATATTTTTATTTGTGTGATAAGAAAATCAGTCATAGAATTCATTTTAGTCACCTGAAGTGGGCAAGAGCTAGAACTTACTCGAACCAAAGCCTAGTTGCAAATAACCGTACTAAGGAATCATAGTTTTGGTAAACCAAATGCATCTAAGCTCCTCTGGAATCTGCTGCCTCCAAGGTAGGCATACACTTATCCTTCCACCCCTTTTGTGGGCTGAACCGGCCGGAATTCATATGTATCTCAAGGTACATGATAAAATGCATGACCATTCTTCTCAATACATTTCCCTGCCTTCATGATTCATTTAATAGTCACTAGTGAAACTTTTTTTCTTGGTCCAAATGAAAACAATAGTGTTTAATCTGTAGCTTTCCTATTTGTTTCGCTAGAGATGCATGGGAAGCATAAACTGTTTTTGAGAATAAGTACAAACCAGTCAACTGTAATGTTTTACAGTGCTAAAAATTTATTTCATGAAGTGCAGCGTCATATCATCAAAAGTAAGTTGTCCCAAACTGGCCAGAGGGAATGCCATGGAAAAAGGTCCAAGTTCCGATTTGAGAGCATGTGGGGTAAACAAGTTCACAAGCTAAAGATACATATATCAAAAGATAATAGTTCATTACAACTTCTGATGACTTCTTTGATTGCAGAGTTTAATGTTAAAGCAAAGGAACTATAAATGTCAGTGCTTAGTGTCCTGAGTTTGGAACTCAGCTGATTTAAATCCTAAAAAAAAAAGGAGATTTGCAGTGGGTCAATGGCTAATGTATACTTGCTTGCCATATATTCAGTAACAAAATGTTCCTAAATTTAGATAAGGAAATGGATGCAAGGAATACCAGAAAAGATAAGATAAGGCGTTAAGTCATTCTTTCAAACGTAGGTGTGGATCCTATTAAGGAAAAGAAACGGGAGAAACTTATCATGGTTTAACCAGTAACTGAGCCAGTGAGTTATGTAAAAACAAACTAAAGCATTTGGAATTCATGAGGGCAAAAAATATCTAAAAAGATCATGGCTCAAACAAATTATTAATGACGCTCATCTCTAAAGACTAATGCTTACCAAAATCAAGAAATCCAATACGGCCATCACGTAACAACCACAAATTGCCTGCATGCACGTCTGCATGGAAGGATTCACAGGCAAGCAAACTACCAAACCTGCATTAGCATTTCATCAAGAAAATCACGTTTTAACACCTGGAGTGAAACAAACATTAAACTTGCAAGCACATGCGACACAAATAAGACTTTGATCTTACCATACATTAAGTGCAGTTATGAGACTTGACTCTGGACTGGAAACAAGTGAACTTATCGACTCTAAGTCAGTCAGAGGAACTCCATAAAGCCTCTGCATTGTCAGAACTCGTCGTGTGCTGCAGTGCTGATACACTTTTGGAGCTGTAGCTTGTCTCGTCAGTCCCATGGCCTCCAAATATCTCCTAAAGGACTCAATATTTGCAGCCTCCTTGTAAAAGTCAACTTCTTCAAGCATCGAATCTCGTATGTCTTTGACAATACCGACCTACCGAAGAGAATTTTGTATTACATGGAAGCTTCGAGTGATTGTCATCTTAGAAAACAAATTAATTCAATAAAAAAAAACTATATACAATCATCAGAAGAAAGTTTATGGTTCTTTCAAAAGGACAAGGAAGTAAATACACCACAGCAACAAAACATGTAATTATTGCATTAGATATTTCACTTGCCACAAATTTGGAGAACCCAAAAGTTGAGTTTACATCCTCAACTTGACTGCAATAGTAAATAAAGAAAAAAGGATTGATAATTCTTCAGAAATGATATAATTAGGAAGGGCGTAGAAAAAAAAAAAGATATATATTGGGAAGGTGGTTATGCTGATAATCCAAAATAAGCATCAAAGTAATTAGTTCCAAATTTGTACCAGCGATGCACGGCTGAATTCAGGATTCAGAAACTCCAATATTCGAGCAACAACATAAATGAAATTAAGATCTGCCACCATTATATCCTCTATTCCAGGTTTCAAGACTTTTATAACGACGTCCTCTAGGGATCCTTTGAGCCTGGCACCATGAACCTGACCGTCGTATAACATAGACCTTATCTATATTGTTCAGAAAAGTGTCATTGCAAAAGAGAGAAGGAATTAAACCAAAAAGGATATAAACCTGTGCTATGGAGGCCGATGCAATTGGAGTTGAGTCAACATATTCATAGACACTTTCTATGGGTCTCCCCAACTCCTCAAGCAAAATGTTTTGAATGTCTTCAAAAGGAACTGAGGGAGCTCTGTCGAAACAATTCTGAAATTCTTGGACATATTCTGGGGGAAACAACGTGGGTGCAGATGCTATGAACTACTGATTGCAAGCCAAGGCATTCATTAGTCAAAAGTAAAACCAACCTTGTATACAGAAGATCAACCACAAGGAACACCGAGAATTACAATAGACCAATTACATACCACAGAGACGGAAGGCACTTATAATGAAGCCATACCAGTTCAGCAGCATTTTCCATGATCATATAACTATATATGACACCTTCAGACTCATAAAGCATGCCTTACTTGTGCTTAACTAGAAACTTACCTGACCTAACTTGATATAGGTTGCCCCCATGCGCTCAAACAATCTCCTCAAATAAAGTGGGGAAAGTAGTCCAAGCTGCATTTGAGTTGGTAATCCAACAGACGAATTTGGGGACTACAAAGATGAAAAGGTATTAATATTTGCTTTGATTTATGGAAAAGAAATCGAAACTTCTATCAATTCAAGTTATAGTTGCAATATCCATATACAAAAGCATCGTTAGGATCACAAAATTGCACATACACAAGAATCCCCATTAAGGTAAGAAAAAGACATTCCCGCTCAAACTTCAACTGTATCCGAGGGAGAAAATCTTTCAAAGTTAATTACTGAGGTCAAAGAGGAAGTTATTAATTAAAATCTAGTTAATCATAATTACTCCCTAGTTTCCTATCATATGAATGAAGAATCTACTCTGCATGAAAAACTGAACATCCTACTTCGAAAATGACCAAACCAAAATTTTACACGAGAGAGTGCTTTATCCCCAACAGATAAGCTCCTCAAGACTTTACCACTACACTTCCACAAAGTTGACAGAGCATTGGTAATAGCCTCTGCAGTTCCTTAAAACTGAAGTATTTCTTCACCTTCGAAGAGCCATTCAGTCAAAAGCCATATGACTTTAATAGACACTCTTTTCTAACCCGATGAACATCCTAGAAATGGATACTGATGAAACCACAAGGAGCGGGGATGTAGAAGTGATACCTTTGAAACATCAGCTAGCCACTCGCCACTAACACCAAGAAATGCTCGGATGCCTTGGGCCAGCCGTAGAGCACCGCGTGGACCGGTGTTAATGGATGTCTGGACAATATCCTCCACCAGTTTAGGCAGGCTATCCAAACTATCTGAAAATATAGCGACAAAAAAATTTTAGTTTGAACGTAGAACTTAACGTTTGGATCACAAAAAGTACCAAACCTGAGTAAAGGAAATAATGCTTGGCAATAGAATTTGGATTACCACGGAAATTTGATAATCTCAGCTACTTGCACGCTTCTCGTGAAACATTCCACTCCTCAAGAAAGAAATTCAACGCGAAGGAGAGAGAACTCAGAATTATAATGATGCGGAATTGGTGGCGTACCTTGGAGGCGGCGAGAAGAGAAAAGATCCTGGGCTTGAGAATAACGGGCAAAAAGAGGGAAACGCTTGGAGCGACGAGTATTCAGCTTCCTTAGCCTCAACGAGTTCTCTTTATCAGTTGATAAAAACTGGGGATGACGATGACGATGATAAAAAAATGACACTACTGGTATGCGACCTCCTCTCACAGCTGAAACCGCCATCTCCTTCTTCTCTGGCTCCTCCTTCAGCCACAGCTGCTCTCTGTCGCCCAATAAAAAATCAACAACCTTCTGCTCTTTTCGCCCCTCTCGATTTTTGTTTTGACATTTATTATCAGATTTTCTGACAGGTTTTGGGAGCAACAAACAAGTCGCGGACAAAAAACAGAAAACCAAATCGCAAACGTGGCCACATGTGTGCCTGTACGGCGCATTTGATGTCATGTGGCGGGATCCTGTCGATACTTTTATTTTTATTTATTTATTTTTCTTTTCTAAGCACTTATGTTTTAATTTCTGTCATGATACGCGCATGGCGGCTCCCTCAAGTTCAGAAACAAGGAGAGCCCCGAACAAAGCCATACTTCATTATACAAGTAAAATGAGTTACAGAACAGAGTTAATGCTCATAGAAAAGAAAGAACAAATGAGTTTCATAAAGACAGTCACCTCGGTCTCCTAAATACTCAAATTCATCATTTACCTCACGAAAGTAAGTGAATAAATAAACATACAATACCAGACAAAAAAAAAAAAACAAAGAGCTAGCAGGTAATTCAGCAAGTTCACTAGAGAGATTTCTGAAATATTAAAATCCAACAAAAATTGCAACGTGCGAATTGGACAAGAATCTGATGTTTCCCATCCTTGGATCGCATCATGTTGGTCGGAGGTGTAATCATTGTAATCAAGCTGTAGGCTCCTTATAGATCTAGTTAAGAATCTACATCTGAACAAGAATCTGATTCTGCGTCCAAGTCAAATTCAACTGGTTTGATTCTGTTTGTATTGACTTCAATAGGGGGAAGTCCATCGTCATCACTAGAATCGAGCTTATTCTCTTCTTCTTGTTGAGAGGTCTGCCTATATGAACTTCCACTGGAATCATCCAAGGTCGTAGATCTAAAGATTTCTGGCCTGCATTGAGGTGTAGACGCAAAATATATGGAACGTATAAGCAGAACGAATACACATGAAAGGTTTAAAGAAACTTGCTTGCTTGGGTTTCCCAAAAAATACATCGAGAAAAACAACCTTCCATCTTGATGAGATTTCCATTACTGCTAGAAGCAGTACTATTATTTTAATCAATTCCGGTTGTTGAAATGGGACGAAAGCTCACCATTCAGGAGATTTCCGAAGGGCACGAACTTGTTCATAAAACAGAACTTGGGAAACAAGGCATGCCACTTTGCTACCTGATTCAAGAGCCTTGACCTTCCCACTTATGTCAACAACGACGAAACTACCTGCACAATGACAGAGCCAATCCATTTCATAATCTAGTCCTTGGAAGTCACCAACAAAAAAAACAGATCATCTAAATGCTCACCTAGCCCCCACCAATTTTTTTAATCAAATCACAAAGGACTATCACAGTACCAAAGCCAAATGGGATTTTTAACTCTGAAAGCTAATTAGAAACTTAATCCCGATTCCTCTTTGAGAACCATTTGTTCTCAAATAAAGAGTTGTTAAAGGGCCTGCACATGCTTGAAGGTACAAGGGGAAACAAATTACTACAGGGCATTCAAGCCTGCTGGACAAGGCAAAATTTTTTCTTTTCTAAACTTCTAGTTTTTCTGTTATTCCTCTACCTGATGACCCTAGTATCTCTCAAAAAAGTAGCACGCACTGGCTGAATCTTCAATGACCAGTTAACAAAAGAAAAACCACTAGAAAGGAAAAAATACCAACTAATAGATAACCACAGTCATCAAATGCCATTGAGTTTAAATACCATCCAAGAGTTAACTCAGCCATACAAACGGTTATCTCCTAAAGGTTATGGAAGTAAAGAAACACACATGACCATTGCAATAATTGATCCCCGGCAACTGACTATAAGAAGATATTGTAAATCTCAACAGTAGGGAATGTGGTCTAACCAGTTCCCACAATGGGACATAACTTTTGTAAACTTACATGGGAGAAGGCTAAACAAGTTGAGATTCAAGATATTTCTGATAATGAGTTGAGTAAATGTGAAGCAAACCTCGTTTGATCCACATGCTCTTTTGAAACTTAGCCGGAAACAACGCCAGTGATTTTTCGCCTTGTGCATCCATTACCTTAGGAGATAGAAGAAGGTAGCAGGATTAAAAGTTGTAGGTAGAAGCCTACTGTCTTAAGAGTGAAACAAAACCATCTCATAAAGTGGGCAACAAAGAAGCTTTGCAAGCAGAGCAAAGATTTTACATCTCTATGGTACAATTCCTGCTTGATCTTCAACAAAGCTGATCACTATCGGGTTCTGATATTTTATTTGGACACTCATTTTAGTATGGTTATATCCCTAAGAAGGTCGCCAAAATGAGGCATTTTCCTGTGGAGAAGGTAATTCCTGACAAAGATAACTTATCAAAAAATTCCTGACAAAGATACATTTTTTTCGTCTTTCCAAAATTTGTCCCCCTTTTGTAAGCAAACAATAGCGGTGCTAGTTTCTCAACATTAGGCAGTGTCTAATTCATCAGCTGTTCCGATAAGAATGCATAATATGCATAGATATAAGAAGCATAGTTATATGATATAAAAATTATGAGGGCGGCGATCTTCAATCCGATACGACCCTCGCACCAAGACAATTCACAGTAGCTTTCCTAGAAAAATTCAAGGACCTTGATAAACCTATCTCGTACTTCGAACTCGAAAGCGCAGGACCACCCAGATAGTCATAAAGGCGTTTGCGATTCAGAGGAGGGAAAAAGAAACAACTACATGAGTATGACCAAAAGATCATAAATAAAAGGCAAAGACATTTCTGGGGTTACCAATAATTCAACCCCCACGCACACATAGAGCGCAACTGTAAAGGAATTAGTTGAAAAAGGAAAAGAGAAAAAAGACTTACCTCGATGAGATTAGAACCTCGAAGAGACAGCACTTGCATAATGCTTTGCTCATTCTGTAGATTCAAAAAGTCTTCCTCCGCCGCCCTCTTCAGGTTCTTCCTTCCTCCTTTCATGTCCCTTTGCTACTACTACTGCTGCTGCTGCTTCCGAACGGCCACAAACGCCTTTCACGAAGACAGCAAGCTTAAGGAAACCGTGCAATACTACAAGAGAGAGCCAGCATGCGATTCTCGGAAGACCGTGGAAGGAAGCATCGCCTTGCCCGAAGAAATTGGTTTGCGCTTGAATTGAAGTGATGAGGTCGCAAAGAGGGAATTAGAGCTCCTAGGGAAGGTTGGTTCTGCCGTTTCCTATAGAATGGAAGTAGTCTATGGGGGGTGCTTGTGATAAGCTGCCTTGGATACGAGAATTCCTGCAAGGAAAAAAAGAAGAAGAGGCAAAATCCGGTATTTGATACATTCTTTGTAAAAAAGAGAGGCAAATTTAAACAATTAATGATCTTGGAGATGGAGAATTAGGGTTCGAAAACGGGAAGAGGAGAGAGCCTACCAGCGAGGATTTAAAGTGACGAGAGACGGACAGATCGGAGGGCTGAGAATATCCTTGTCATGTTATTAATATAAGGATCTTCACTATAACACACAAACTTACGTCAAAATATCAAAAACTGTTACAAATTATCAAAGTCGTCACCTTATTGGATAACTCTTAAGGGTATAATGGTAACTTCAAGAAGGAGGGACTTTCTTTGCACCTGTCGTGTTACTTCCATCTTTCTCTGCATTTTAATGCTAACGTTGCAAAATCACAACTCTGCGAACTCTTACCGAAGGACCCAAGTTCCAAACTTCCAGGTTCAAAATCCATAGTTCTTTTCTTTTTCCTTTCAAGCCTGACTCTTCCTTTACCAATTCTTAATATTGTTATTGTTCTTAAATTTATGTTTTTGTTCTTGTTCCCAATTCAAGTTATAATAGGTTCGTTATGTTTCCATGCGTTCTCTTTTTGAAATTCCTAACCAACTTTAGCAATTGAGTCTGTTTCTTTTTGCTTTTTCTATGTTGGTCTTTTGCATTGTGGCCTTTCTAATTTTCATCGAGTACTTGGGCGGCTCTTGCCTACCTCATTACCTGTTGTTCTTTTAATGTTCGCAACAGATGAGTAATTTTTGCTTATAGGAATGGGTAGAAGGAAGCAAAGCCAACCCCATCATTCGGGTAGGGTGATAGTGGAGAGCAATGATACCACTGAAACGAGGCAGCGGAATCTGCAAGCCACCAATACTGAGCAAGTGCAGAATAATGAATCTAATTCAATCCATGAGCCATATTTCGTGGAAGTTCATCAGGCTTCTTGGGTTTCTGATGAGCATCTTGATATTTCGGAAGTTATTCTAAAAGATTTGAATTGGCGGGAGAGGTTGTCTGGTTGTGACTTAAATTATGACTTTTTTCAGGAATCCAAGTATACCTTAAGGTTTAAGGTGTGCCATGTGAATGAGTTGATTGGTCGCATTAAATTAGGTCATTGGCCAGTGTTCTCTTCTAATGCTGTGTCATTAGAACTCATTGAAAAATGCTCGAGAAAGAATATAAAGACGCACTCAGTGATTTTATCTGGTAGTTTTGATGGACCAGATGACGGTATTTCTGCTCTTGTTCACTTAGTAAGTTTGAAGTTTATGACGCTAAGGCCAGTGATGGGAAATATATCTTCATAAGAGAGCATATTATCTCTCAGGTTGAGGGTGGAGATCCTGAAAAGTGCCTTTGAAGCTTGTGAGTCGGTTTTGGAGAATACAAGACAACAATGGAAAAGGAGTATGATGAATGTCATGGCTTGGCTACGTCCAGAAGTAATGACTTCGGAGGCTAGGTACAGAGCTAGTATATCAACGGAAATGGAGACTGATTTGTGAATATTGGGGATCTTCACTATAACACACAAACTTACGTCAAAATATCAAAAACTGTTACAAATTATCAAAGTCGTCACCTGGATAACTCTTAAGGGTATAATGGTAACTTCAAGAAGGAGGGACTTTCTTTGCACCTGTCGTGTTACTTCCATCTTTCTCTGCATTTTAATGCTAACGTTGCAAAATCACAACTCTGCGAACTGAAGGACCCAAGTTCCAAACTTCCAGGTTCATCCATAGTTCTTTTCTTTTTCCTTTCAAGCCTGACTCTTCCTTTACCAATTCTTAATATTGTTATTGTTCTTAAATTTATGTTTTTGTTCTTGTTCCCAATTCAAGTTATAATAGGTTCGTTATGTTTCCATGCGTTCTCTTTTTGAAATTCCTAACCAACTTTAGCAATTGAGTCTGTTTCTTTTTGCTTTTTCTATGTTGGTCTTTTGCATTGTGGCCTTTCTAATTTTCATCGAGTACTTGGGCGGCTCTTGCCTACCTCATTACCTGTTGTTCTTTTAATGTTCGCAACAGATGAGTAATTTTTGCTTATAGGAATGGGTAGAAGGAAGCAAAGCCAACCCCATCATTCGGGTAGGGTGATAGTGGAGAGCAATGATACCACTGAAACGAGGCAGCGGAATCTGCAAGCCACCAATACTGAGCAAGTGCAGAATAATGAATCTAATTCAATCCATGAGCCATATTTCGTGGAAGTTCATCAGGCTTCTTGGGTTTCTGATGAGCATCTTGATATTTCGGAAGTTATTCTAAAAGATTTGAATTGGCGGGAGAGGTTGTCTGGTTGTGACTTAAATTATGACTTTTTTCAGGAATCCAAGTATACCTTAAGGTTTAAGGTGTGCCATGTGAATGAGTTGATTGGTCGCATTAAATTAGGTCATTGGCCAGTGTTCTCTTCTAATGCTGTGTCATTAGAACTCATTGAAAAATGCTCGAGAAAGAATATAAAGACGCACTCAGTGATTTTATCTGGTAGTTTTGATGGACCAGATGACGGTATTTCTGCTCTTGTTCACTTAGTAAGTTTGAAGTTTATGACGCTAAGGCCAGTGATGGGAAATATATCTTCAGAGAGCATATTATCTCTCAGGTTGAGGGTGGAGA
Organism: Morella rubra; assembly: GCA_003952965.2. Lineage (NCBI taxonomy): Eukaryota > Viridiplantae > Streptophyta > Magnoliopsida > Fagales > Myricaceae > Morella > Morella rubra. Next base: position 108,373 of record CM025851.1, read on the forward strand.
TCCTGAAAAGTGCCTTTGAAGCTTGTGAGTCGGTTTTGGAGAATACAAGACAACAATGGAAAAGGAGTATGATGAATGTCATGGCTTGGCTACGTCCAGAAGTAATGACTTCGGAGGCTAGGTACAGAGCTAGTATATCAACGGAAATGGAGACTGATTTGAATATTGGGATGGAAGATGGCAATCCTATTGCAAAGAAACGTGCAAGACTTGATGCTGCTGGGTTTTATGAAGCCATAAAGCCATCCAAGTGAGTGATAGCGTCCTCCTGTTTCGATTGTTCTTTAGTTCAAACTGGCACTATATCAATTTATGCAATACCCTCGTACATCTTCTCTAACTTTTTAAAAGTTGTCTGGTTTAATCGTGGTTTTCTTGGTCAATGACTTATTTTTTCAACAGAGTGGATCCAATGCTTCAAGATGACATACCTGACTTGCTTCCTGAGCTGAGACCGTATCAACGCCGTGCTGCCTACTGGATGGTACAACGAGAGAAAGGAGATTCGGGAAGCTTGGTCGGAAGTGGGAAAAGTTCCTCTTTGTCTCCTTTATGTTTGCCTGTGGATTTTCTCGATACACATACAAAAATGTTCTACAATCCATTCAGGTATCATTTCCCAATTGAACTCAATTGAGCCTGAGCATTGAGGAAAAATAGTTGCATTCTTCATGTTATTTTCACCAAATTTGTGGTTCTTTCTCTCTCTTTGTATGCTGAGCGTGTTACATATCTTTTGCAGTGGAAATGTTGCGTTGCACCCAGAGCAACCTGCACCATATGTCTTTGGTGGAATTCTTGCTGGTAGGCACCAATTCAGTATTTTATGCTGTATATGTCAAAGCTTTGAATCATAATCTTCTGTTTTCTTTCTCTACAATTTCATTCGTAAATTGTTGAATAGTTAACATGGTTCAAAATTAGATGCTACATATAATATTAAACCATGTACCTCTTGAAAAATATAACGTGTTACTTAAAGCTACTCCTATAACTTCACTACTTTCTGGGACATAGTGGTTAAAAGGCCAAGATGAGTGTAGCATATTGTCCTTATGACTGCTCTGGCTGTCACCTTGTTTGTGTGTCATGTATAAGTTTAGTGTTTTGTGATTGTTTGACTATGTGTATATCTACTGTTAGTTTGTTATTTAATTTGGGCCTAAATTTACTCCCAAATGTTGAGAGTGGCATGTCTGTGCCTAGATTTGTAGTATAGAACGTTAAAAATTTGCTTGGATCTGTAATTTCAAGTCCTTTAAGGGTACTAAGTGTGTAGGAATGTGATGTGGCTCTGATTGATTTCACCATGATGACAATGACTCTTATGACTTCCACAGACGAGATGGGTTTAGGAAAGACAGTTGAACTGCTTGCTTGTGTCTTTGCTCATCGAAAGACTGAATCTGAGGATGGCATAGTAACCGACATTCACTCCGTAGTTCCTGTGCACCAGAAATCTAATCTCAAGAGATTGAAAAGGGAGCGTATTGAGTGTATCTGTGGAGCTGTCAGCGAAACTCGTAAGTATAAAGGATTATGGGTACAGTGTGATGTATGCGATGCTTGGCAACATGCAAACTGTGTTGGGTATTCACCTAAAGGAAAACCTCTAAAATCAAGTGAAGTTTCTACTGGAAAACAATGTGACAAAAGGTTGATGGTGGAGTCAAAAAGGCACATAAGAAAGAAAAATTCAGCCAACATAGTTGTGAGAGATGGGGAACATGTTTGCCCACTATGCTTGGAACTGATGCAAGCAACTGACTCTCCTGTTGCTACTGGTGCCACTCTTATAGTCTGCCCAGCCCCTATATTGCCCCAGTGGCACGCTGAAATTACACGGTATAATTGGTGCTTTAACTGTCCTCCCACATATGTAAATCTACCTTGAAAGTGCATTTCAGTTAATTTTTAACTATCTTTGTTTTTTTTTATAAGTAAGTTAGACTTTATTGAAAAAGAAAGAGTGTTAGCAGTACAAAATTGTACTTCTAACACTCTTTCTTTTTCAATAAAGTCTAACTTAACTATCTTTGTTGATGAATTGCAATGATGGGAGTTGTTTCTATAGATTGAATTTTCAATCAATTATTAATGTTCATGAGAAGATCTACTGGTATTTTGACTCTTCTTAGCATTTGACATGATGAGAATAAATTAGACGTGATGAGAATATATCCAATCCCTATAGCTTTCAGGTGTTTTTTTGTCATCCAAGAACCAGGTTTGTGCTAAGGGCCATGAGGAAGGCATTGTAAGGAAAGTTCTAGCTACATGTAGGTCAACAATTGTGTTGACCAGAGCCCATTTGTTTACAAGTGTGATAGAACATTGAATACTTGTACATGGGTGCACACACTGAGCATCAATTTTTTGTCCTTGCTGATACCACCTGTTCTTCAGCTTAACTAGTTGGTTGCACATCTTTTGGAATAGAAATTCATAAATAACCCATGTTGATATCTTTCTTCTTAAAAAACAGAAAAGAAAGAAAAAACAGAGCTTGAATTCATGCCTAGGATGCTTATTAATTTCGATACTGTATTGTTTTTTTTCTTTCAATGCATTCAACTACTGTACCAACTCACATGATATTTCTTGCTTATTGTTCCAGACATACACGTCCGGGTTCTTTGAAAACTTGTGTCTATGAAGGCGCAAAAATTACTTCTCTTTCAGATCCACCTGTAGTAGATATCAGTGAGCTTGTTAATGCTGACATAGTATTAACCACATATGATGTACTTAAGGAAGATCTCTCACATGATTCTGATAGGCATGAAGGTGATCGACGCTTCATGAGATTCCAGAAAAGGTTTGTGATTGGATTATTATGTTTGTTTTGACTTTTTGCAAGTCCAAACTTTGTCTCATGCCTTATTTTTGAATAAGTTTACACAAATTTCTCAGCATAAGTACCAGGTTGCACCTAATGTCTTGTGAAGCTAGTAGATCTAGTATGTCAAGAATTTCAGGTAACTGCCCCCACGGAAACTTCTGCAAATTTGGGAACTACTTCTAAATGTGATGGATGTTTCTTTTATTTGCCCACTTAATGTTTTGACAATCAAGGAGAAGGGCAGCTTTAGAATTTGAAAAAATGTGAAAGATAATAAGCAACAGTCGTAGTTTAATGTTTCATTTGATACTATTTGGTAGTCTTATCAAATTTATTTGCTATTATTCGGAGTTATTATCAAATTCAAAGGTTTTTGCTGGGATTTTATCATCAGCTCGCAAAACTTCGGTATTATTAGGATCTAAAGGTTGTTCAATGATTTACCCTTACCACCCCCACCCCCCGCGGGGGGATTGAGAAAAATCACCACATGTATCATTATAGTTTCTTTCAAATTTTTCTTGAAAACTGAAGTCATGTGACAATCTACAGTAGAAAAATTAATGTATCTTGTGTTATGCATTTATAAGTTAATATTATCAAGGCATCACTAACCACCCCTCTTAGGGAAATCCTGGAACTGCTTTTGATCTAGGGTAAAAGTTTTGGCATCTGGATCTGTGCACTTATTTTGCTTCAGAACTCTTTTGTTTTTTATGAGGTTGCTTATGACCAACACTAGATAAGGCTATTTCATTTTGTTTTTATAATCATTTTATTTTATTTTTATTGTACATTATCAGGTGTTTTCTTTGAGAGAAACTACAAATATCTGTTGTAATCTCTGCTTGTGACATGGTTAGTGTTGCAATTTTTTTGCTCAATAAGTACTAAGAACAGGAGAAGGAGGCATACCTAGGTCAATGGTCAGTTTAAAAAAAAACTCATATTTATGAATGTTTGCCAGTTACTTGTGCTGATACAAATAATCAATAATTGTAAAAGAGCGATCAGTCTAGGTGTTTCTTTTCATACTAATTCGTTGAAATGTTACTGGTTTCATTTGGATTCAGAGCTGTCTGAGCTGAATGTTTCAAGATGAATGGTCATCTTGTTGCAGGTATCCGGTTATTCCGACTCTTCTTACAAGAATATTCTGGTGGAGGATCTGTTTGGATGAGGCCCAAATGGTGGAGAGTAATTCTGCTGCCGCCACAGAAATGGCTCTTCGGTTATATACTAAGCATCGTTGGTGCATAACAGGAACTCCAATACAACGCAAACTTGATGACTTGTATGGACTTCTACGATTTCTAAAAGCAAGTCCTTTTGATGTTTCTAGGTGGTGGAGTGATGTTATACGAGCTCCATATGAGGTATGTGGTTCTCAATGTTTCAGTGGGTACATGGAAGGTGACTGTAAGTGCTATGATTTTAGCCTTGGTACTGCTTTTTGTATGATTTGTTAGTTCTTTCTGCTGCAAAATTTCTGTGTGGTGATAAATGGACTTTTTTCTCCTCTTTTTTCTACCAATTCCTTTGGGTGGCTGAATGCTGGTGTGACTCTAGCACTTGAGCATGCAACAGTGGAAACCCAATCTTGTTCTTACGATGTACAAGTATTGATCAAATAATGGATACTGCTCATCCTTGCCCGACTTTTCAGAGGGCATCTAATTGGAAGCACTGAAGCAGTAGTGTTCCATGACTTGCACATAGTTTAGCCATTTTGATACCTTGTCCATATTGCCATCTTATCATAAAGGTTGAATTGATGGTTAACTATCACCGTTAACATCGATACAATGGATTCAGCCCAATGTATCTTTTTTTTAACTTACATTTTGTTACAGAAACTTTCTGATCCAGAAGTGTCATTGACTACGAAACTGAACTAGTCAAGCAAGGTCTTGTTACAGAAAAATGCCAGCAGAATAGCTATTAGCCTGTCCATGAAGCACAGTTGATAGATATTTATTTGTGGTTTTACACGTGAAACGTACATAGAAAGAGAAGGTCTGATGTCAACAATCTCCCAAGTTATCAAAAACATTTTATGCATGCTTCTCCCTTCCAGAGAAGGGAAAAAAGTGAGGGGCTTTAATCTTTCTCTTGGTAGAAGAAGATAAAGTTTATAGAAGTGTTCTTTTAATAACCAGGAAAGGGTGGACAGTAAATGAACTAAATTCACATGACTCTGTGACATGTCAGAACATTAGGTTCTTAAACAGTTGATGATGGAGTTGGTGCCAGAAGTTGTATGCAATTATACAGTTATAGGTTTGTAGAATAGTGCCATTAAAGACATCTGGAGAAAGCATTGGGTAGTGTGCAAGAACACCTCCTTGCCGTGGTGAAAGTTCCAGGAGAGTAGGCTATGTTCTATTCAAATGTCAGATTTGGACCTCTTCTTATTTGATTGCCTATTTTGAAGTTCATTGGTCGTATTTAGGATAAGATACCTTGCTGAATTTTGTCTCATGGAGTTGGTATGGTTGCTGGTAAACTGGCTTTTGTCATTTGTCATTTGCATAACGATTTGGGAGGATTGCAAGGAGTTTGGGCAAAATCAAGTAGATGGAACATAAATTAGGCAAGAGCGTTGTATGGGACTTCCTTGTCAAAAGAAAAGCATGTAAACATCTAACTCCTTGCCCCGCCCCACAAACGAAAAAATGAAAAAGAAAGTACATGGACCTATGCATTGGCATTCATCATGTTTGTTATTCACCTTTCCTGTTGTACGAATTTCCTCTAGACTCTTTTTCTGGGGGATTATGCAGAGTTTCTTGAGTTCCAAATATGTGTATATTGCTCCAGTTTCTTAATTTTGCTGTTTACCCTTCAGAGGAGAGATGCAGGAGCTATGGAATTTACACATAAGTTCTTTAAACAAATAATGTGGCGTTCATCAAAAAGATATGTTGCAGATGAGTTGCAGCTTCCCCCTCAAGATGAGTGTGTCACTTGGCTCACTTTCTCAGCAATTGAAGAGCACTTTTACCAAAGGCAACATGAAACTTGTGTCAGTTATGCCCGTGAAGTAATTGAGAGTTTAAAAGATGATTTTCTCAAGAGGAAATTTGAAGGTTATTAATTTTTATCCTTGTATGAGAGTTAATTATGCACAAGATTTAGAGTTTGCACTATTTACATGCTGTCTTTCTCAGGTTATGTATCTTCTGATGCTTCTTCTGATCCTCTCATTACCCATGTTGAGGCTGGAAAACTGCTGAACACACTCTTGAAGCTTCGCCAGGCCTGCTGCCATCCTCAAGTAGGAAGCTATGGGCTTCGTTCATTGCAGCAATCACCCATGACTATGGAAGAAATATTGATGGTGGGTACCCTACGAGGAAGTTATAGGTCTCATTTCATAGGAAAACTTTAGCAAGTGGTTCTTTCTGGCTAAACTGATTGTATTTTACAGGTTCTCATTGGTAAGACCAAGATAGAAGGGGAGGAAGCTCTAAGGAGAATAGTTGTTGCTTTAAATGGGCTCGCTGGGATAGCTGTAATTGAGAGCAAATTTTATCAAGCCGTATCATTGTATAAGGAAGCACTGGCTTTGGTTGAAGAGCACTCTGAAGATTTCCGTCTGGACTCACTATTGAATATTCACATTCACCATAATCTTGCTGAGATTCTCCCATTGGCTACTAACTGCTCAGAACAATTCCACTCAGAGGGACAACAGTTCCCTAGGAGCTGGGAAAAGGTCTCCAAAAGACGTGGTATTGAAGAGAGTGATCAACATGTTGGGAAGAGACGAAAAGTGAGTGGGGAAGACAATATGGATTTCACAATTGAAGCTGGGAATCCAACAGATTGTTCCTCCGGCATTTCAGAAAGTAGCTTAAACAATGACGGAGAGTGTGATATCGAGCTCCATGTATCATCCAGTTGCATCAGTGAAAGATCTTTAAGATCAGCATGTGAGAATATAAAGCAGAAGTACTTGTCTGTGTTTAGTTCAAAGCTATCCATATCTCAACAAGAGTTCAGAAAATCTTACGTGCAGGTATCTTTCCTCCATGATGTTCCGCTCAATGTGGGGATTTTTTAATATATGGAATATATATCTTTTGATGTTATTGTATTAGGTGCATAAGAGTACACAGTGATGGTATGACTGTACTATCACCTTGTGTTGCAAACAGACTATACAATTACAATTAAAGGATGGCTCTATATGCCAGTTAGTTCATAAATTGTTCAGTGAAGATTGCGAAATGTATTAAGAATCATCTAAATTTTGTAGATCTATTTGCAATGTTTTCCAATCAACACCAAACTCCTTGAGGAAGCACGTTTCAAACTACCCAACACTGCACATGAGCATGCTATACAGTTGGCGACTGGAGTTGTTTACTATACAAGTCTAGACCTCCAAGAACCAAACGTCCAGCTAATTTAGAAATCCTCCCAACCCAACCACTGGTCTTACCTACCCTCCGACGTACTTCCTTAGGATCCCTAACATTCCTCAGCATTTCTCAAGTGCGTAAGCAAGGGTAATATTTCTCAAATCTTCTGACGTCCTAACTCCACGCCAAATCAGATAAATTCCTACTTGTCACTCGTGTGTGGTGATGTAGAAGAGGCTAATATGAAAGCATAGTAGCCTTTTCTTGTGATCTCTTATTGTCCCTCCTGGTAGCCATTCCTCACCCTGGTGTAATTACCTTTTCTATGAAGTAACCACGCACCATTTGTCAGGAAATAAAAAATAAAAAAATGAAGTAACCACACACCAAAAGGATATGGCCCCCACGCCCATAGTAACTCGTTACAGAATTCTGCTCAAATGGACAGGAACACTAGGTGAGGAAAAAATTTGGCCTTTAGGTGAATCAACTTTGTCCCTATGGATTTCTAGTGTGATTCTCCTCAAAAACTGCCCTTCAGATAATGCGATCTTATTCTGTGCTAGCAAATTATTGGCATATGTGAAAGCAAAAGCAGCCCTGTTGATAACATCAAACCAAACTATTGCTCCTACAAGTGCTTATTATTCACTAAACCTCCTTCATGCAACCCATGACTGCTCTCAACAGCTTGAATTTCCTTAACAATTCATTCCCCGAAATTTTCTTATCATCAACCTTTATTCTGGGTGCATACAGTCAACTATTGTTTGCCTAGTGTTTTGTTCTTCTATTGTCCATGTAACACTGTTTTGTTCTTCTGGTGTCCACATATCAAGAGAGGGAGTAGGTGGCTGAATTGTATGTGAACTGAATCCACATCATCTTATACTTCTTTGGTTTTCAGTGAAATATCTTCTTTTTTCCAAAAAGGGCTTTTGTTTTTGTCTTTGCAGCTTCACATTTTATGAGTTCATTACTTGGCTCAATATCTCATGGTAGTTGACTACTTTTGTTCCTTTTTTAAGTTTCAAACAGTCCAGATATTCATAATGAGATCATGGATTCATGTGTTAATGGTTGTTTCTTGTAGTTTATCTCGATTCACTTTTCAGTTTTCTTTTTTGGAAGGTTTGTAATGCTTTTAGAGACAGAAAAAATCAACATACAATTTGGTGGTTGGAAGCCCTTCATCATGCTGAGCAGAGCAAGGACTTCTCGAATGATTTGAGCAGAAGGATTGAAGAGGCCATCTCGGGAACTCCAAAAAACTTGAGGACATCAAGACTCGCATCCCGGTTAGTTATATTTTGAGTCCTCCATCTGAAGAGGTTCTCATAGCTTTGCTGAGGGATACTGTCCAGTTACCATCATAATTATTGTGTAGAAGCATCCATTAGTTAGTCTTGAATGAGTAACTTCTGAAATGTGCTTAGCAAAGACCAGAACAAACTGAAAATTGGGTCAAGTTATAGTTTCTCAAATTAACTCTGATGTAGTCGTTATTTAAAATGAAAGTAATGTCTGGGTGTCCTTAACCTCGTCTTTCCTACTAAGACTACAGCATGTCCCTGTGCCACCACTTTGAGCGCTAAGAGACTTTTAAGCCACAGGGATATAGTTAGGTTTTACATAAATTTGGCATTAGTTATAATTAGTGACTGTTGTAGTCACAACATAAATAATTATTGATTTAGATCTAAAGGCAGTTGCAGAATGGGTTCATTCATCAAATGTCTGTTTTTCAAAGAGGAAAGTAGTGCTCGAAGTGATAGCATTCCATGGTAATTTGGAGTACACTACTTTAGAAAGCAAAGGTGAAAACCCTTTTCTTAACAGTTTTCTATAGACAATTCAATAGTGAATATAACATACATCAACAATTACATTGCTACTAGATAGCAATTTCTGTTCTTCTGTTCCAGATTTCGAAGCATAAGTTCTCTGAAGTATCATATCCAGACTACTTTGGATCAATTGGAAGCATCTAGGATTGTGCTACTTGATCGACTTCTGGAAATTGATAATACGATGGAGAAACCAAAAGAGGAGTATATCGAACGGGTGAGGTACTGTCGAAATTGCAATCCTAACGGGGACGGTCCTGTCTGTGTTGCCTGTGAACTAGATGGATTATTTCAGGTTTGCTAATCAACTTTTCTGTTGACCTTGGTGTTCTCCTGTACTGCTAAATTTCCTATTATGTTTTTTCCTGGATTGTTTGCGTCCTTCAGGATTATGAAGCAAGGCTCTTTCGTCTGAATAAAGATCATGGAGGGGTGATCACATGTGCTGAAGAAGCCTTAGATTTGCAGCAGAGGAACTCTGCGCGCAACCGTTTTTTCTGGAATGTACCGCAACCAGATTTATCATCTGGTGTCAGAGAGAAGAGAGATGTTGGAAAAAGGGTTGTGGTTAGTTTTTAAATCCCATCTCTTCCTATGTAACTTAAAGTACTGCAATTTTTTGCTCTTTTTTTTTGGGTAAGTAGCAATGTTTTTCTTTCATTATGAAATTCAACATCTTTGTAGGAGTCAGAGCAACAGATCAGTGGCTAGGCTCTCTCTCCCTCTCGCTTTTTCTGTCTCTCTCAGTGCCCCTTTAAAAATTCCTTCTTCTTCTTGATCAAATCCAATATTTCTTTGTTTGACATTTAAAGTGCCCTTCTCCTCTTTCTGAGTTCAGATGCTTTAAAGGAGGATCTCTTGTTATTTCGTTCATAGGTGTAGAAATTTGAAGCAGATTGCTTTGCTATAGTTTACTAGAGGTTCGTATGGTACTCTATTGATGACACTGGACTGTATCATTGTGACCGTTTAAATAGTGTCTTCCGTGCACCTTTTATCTTCATTACTACAAATAGAATATACATTCTCTTGTCTCGTATCTCATATCTCCCCCCCCCCAACAACAAAAAATGAAAAAAACCAAACACCAATGTCTTTGTTATGTTTTTTTTGGTTTTCTGTTGTTGGTGGTGTGCAACAAGCCAAAGCCAAATCAGTGTCTGGAAGGCATTTTAGGAAAATTATTGTTTGTCCTTCCGGAGTTGGAAGGTCTCTTTTTCTGAATTATGTATGACCTCAACAGCCCCCCACCCTTCAATGTATTCCTTGTTATTTATGATGTATCAAATGGTGAAAGGGTTTAAATCTTAATTGGCTTTGTCATCCGGATGAAGGCAAGTGGTTAAGTTGAAACTATCATTATATTCCAATTCCACAGTCCATAAACCCCCAGTATTGTGGAGCAACTACACCTTGGTTTGGGCTTTATGCAGATGCTCTGGCCCACTGGGAATTTAATGAAGGCTGAAAAAGGCATATCACCTATTTACATTATTTCTTCTGTTGATCATGTCGTTGATAGGTTTCAAAATCTGCATCTGAGTTGGAGATTGTTCTTGGAGTGATAAAGACCTATTGCAAGGCTCAGCTTGGGAGAGAGGGTATGTCAGCAGCCAACAAGCAGCTGCACATTCTTGAGGTATAGCGTTGTCAATCCTTTTATTGGCCCCAACTACTTAAACAGCCACCAGACATTAATCCAGGAGCACAGAATGATTTGAATTAGAGAACCCTGCCATACTTCTTACTTTGTGCTTTCATTTTGTTAAGGGCATGCGGAGGGAGTATGGCCACGCAAGGTCCTTGGCAATAGCTCAAGCTCAAGTTCTATGTGCGCATGATGAAATTAAAATGGCAACAACACGACTACACCTAAGAGAAAATGAGGATGATAAAGCTGTTGATGCTTTAAGTCGAGATGAATTACCTTCAGCTAATGTCCAATACTCTGATGACAAGTTTATCTCCTTGGCCTTGTTGTCACGTATTAAGGGGAAGCTTCGTTATCTGAAGGTACAAACACCTTTTACTTCAAAGGTCCATGTCTATGACCGGTTTTCCTCAGTAGATTTCCTTTGCGGCAGTTGGTACTTAGTCTATTGATCATTTCCAGGGATTGGTGCTATCAAAACAAAAATCACCAGCTGAAAGCCCAACTGATTCCTCGTTAACTCAAGAGACAGGTAGCTTGTTGACTTCTACTGAACAGAAAAGCATATGTGTACCTAAAGCTGATGAGGAAGCATGCCCAGTTTGTCAAGAGAAGCTGAGCACTCAAAAGATGGTATTTCAATGCGGGCATGTCACATGTTGTAAATGTAAGTCTTTCACACTTTTGACATTGCATTATTCTTGGTTTGCCTTCAAAACTAGGGCACGGTTGAAAAGGTCTGTTCAACACGAAAAAGCTCAGTTCATTACATCAACATGTGGTTGCTCCAGAAAACAGAGAAATGAAGTTTGTCTACTAAAATTGTTAATCACTTTCAGAAGAAAACCTGAAGTCCTCTTAATTGGAGGTTGTAACATGGTAATTGTACTTCCTTCAATGCACAGAAAAATAAGCTCATGTCGAGCAATTTAAACCATGATACTCAAGGCGTTTGAACGCTTTTCTCTTTCTTGATTAGTAATCCTCTCATATTATGGATTTTCTATATAATAAGCATCAGCTTTTTAGTGACTTCAAATTTGCTTTTTACAGGTTTATTTTCATTGACTGAGCGGAGAGTAAATGATCATAAATTGCAACCTAAATGGGTGATATGCCCAACATGTCGACAACATACAGATTTTGGAAATATTGCTTATGCTGATGATAGACAAAATGAATCTTGTACTTCATCAGTGAGACATACAAATCAAAGTCATGAGAAGCATGAAGCATCTATGATTGTTCATGGTTCATATGGAACAAAGGTATGCAATCTACTTAATGCCTTATCACAACACAATTGGCATGGATGACCTAGCCTGCAATTTGTACTTGACCTGTTTTTGTACGTCAATGATTATCTATTTATTTGTCCCTCCTTGTGTTACTGTGTGCATGTATCTATTCTCCTCTTGTCTCCAGATTGTCCTTGTCCTTTTTCCCTAGGTTTAGTTGTTTCTTTTTCTACTTTGCATTACTCTGGGACAAATAGAGGCTTTACTTGAACTTATCAGTGCGTTTCGACTCCTTTGGTTCAAAAGTTCCACTCAATGTTTGGTCCCGATCGTAGATACAATTGAGTCTACCTGTTGAATAGCATTTTCTGATTCTTAAGGCTTGGGATGAGGAGTTGGTTAGGGTTCTGCCAAGTAGAACTCCCTTACGAGTTTGTGGCATATGATGCCTACTTTTACCTGGTGCAGTTCCCCCTTCTTTTTTGTTCTCTCTTTTACTTCTGGGGGCAAGTCTACTGGCCATTTTGAACATTTAATCTATGCTAGGTTCGATTGCTATCATATTAATTTTTTCTTTGTTATTCTTAAGATTGAAGCAGTCGCAAGAAGAATCTTGTGGATCAAGCATACAGATCCAAACGCGAAAGTTCTTGTTTTCTCGAGTTGGAATGATGTCCTTGATGTATTGGAACATGCCTTAACCGCTAATGACATCACGTGTATCCGGATGAAAGGAGGCAGGTAAGAGATTCTGAAACAACTCGTTGCAGAATGGCATCTGCTGATTTTGTTAATTATAATTTTTTGCTCGCTTTGCTCGGGTCATTTGCATTGCATGGTATCAAATTATACTGATCCAAATTAGTCACAAAAGAAATAATGGAAAATTTAAGTATAGACTGGCCAGTCTGACTGAGAAACTATTCCATCAGTCCCTGTTTGGTTCTGTTCTTTCCCTGGGCTGCAAAAGTGAGCCAGTCAAAATGTGGTCTAATCCTATTGAATCTATAGCTCTTATGAAGTACCAGCCATTCAACTCAGTTAGTGAGGGGAAGCAGATTGGAGAACTGATAATTTAAGACACATGAAGACTACTACAGGGCCTCCAGAAAAATCTCCAGATTATCCAATTACTCGAGTCTTAGTAAAATCAAAGAATCATCATAGAGCTTTGTAGAGAAGATAAGGCGTTATACCTCGAATCCCACATGGAGTAGGAGAGGAAATGAGAAGTGAGCTCTATAAAAGCCAAGTCCCACAATAAGACCATGCTAGATGAAACTGGGCCTTATAATAATTTCGCGAAGCTTGAAAAGCGAATATTGATTAGTCCTTTCGAAGTTAAGTGTAAATGTAGCTAGCGGTTTCTTGAGGCATTATATAAGGTGAAGGCCCCTAGACACAGCCACATGGCTAGGAATCTTCCAACGTGGGCCCCAATCTTTATATTGCCATGTAAGATAGTTTAGAATCAAGCCAATCAGGCCTTCCATTGTGCGTTTATGTTGCCTCTAGCAATCTTAACTTTGGTCCTCATACAGTCTTAACCCCAACATAGATCATCTGACTAGGTTTTTGTTTCCCTACCGAACATAGCAAATTTATATATCTCTGCAAAACAGCATGGACAGATTATAAGTAAAATATATCAAGAAGTCTCTCAATTACATTCAGAGTGGAATAGATGCTCGTTCCTTCCTTCAATGACATGCTCATGTGATTCTCGACTCAAGTATTGATATTAATGAAGAGAGATACAATTATTGCAAACGTTAGCCTAACAGTTGAACCAGTGAGACTGAGCGGTTCCGCCCTTGTCGAGTGACATACTTCTACGTTTGGTTTGGATAGCTCTGGTTGCAAGTGTTTCTCCTGTTTTTTACTCAACCTTCTGGCTTCTAGTATGAGCCCAAGTGTTAAGAGAGAGAGAGAGAAATAAATGCTAGGTTCGATTGCTATCATATTAATTTTTTCTTTGTTATTCTTAAGATTGAAGCAGTCGCAAGAAGAATCTTGTGGATCAAGCATACAGATCCAAACGCGAAAGTTCTTGTTTTCTCGAGTTGGAATGATGTCCTTGATGTATTGGAACATGCCTTAACCGCTAATGACATCAGTGTATCCGGATGAAAGGAGGCAGGTAAGAGATTCTGAAACAACTCGTTGCAGAATGGCATCTGCTGATTTTGTTAATTATAATTTTTTGCTCGCTTTGCTCGGGTCATTTGCATTGCATGGTATCAAATTATACTGATCCAAATTAGTCACAAAAGAAATAATGGAAAATTTAAGTATAGACTGGCCAGTCTGACTGAGAAACTATTCCATCAGTCCCTGTTTGGTTCTGTTCTTTCCCTGGGCTGCAAAAGTGAGCCAGTCAAAATGTGGTCTAATCCTATTGAATCTATAGCTCTTATGAAGTACCAGCCATTCAACTCAGTTAGTGAGGGGAAGCAGATTGGAGAACTGATAATTTAAGACACATGAAGACTACTACAGGGCCTCCAGAAAAATCTCCAGATTATCCAATTACTCGAGTCTTAGTAAAATCAAAGAATCATCATAGAGCTTTGTAGAGAAGATAAGGCGTTATACCTCGAATCCCACATGGAGTAGGAGAGGAAATGAGAAGTGAGCTCTATAAAAGCCAAGTCCCACAATAAGACCATGCTAGATGAAACTGGGCCTTATAATAATTTCGCGAAGCTTGAAAAGCGAATATTGATTAGTCCTTTCGAAGTTAAGTGTAAATGTAGCTAGCGGTTTCTTGAGGCATTATATAAGGTGAAGGCCCCTAGACACAGCCACATGGCTAGGAATCTTCCAACGTGGGCCCCAATCTTTATATTGCCATGTAAGATAGTTTAGAATCAAGCCAATCAGGCCTTCCATTGTGCGTTTATGTTGCCTCTAGCAATCTTAACTTTGGTCCTCATACAGTCTTAACCCCAACATAGATCATCTGACTAGGTTTTTGTTTCCCTACCGAACATAGCAAATTTATATATCTCTGCAAAACAATGGACAGATTATAAGTAAAATATATCAAGAAGTTCTAATATTCAGAGTGGAATAGATGCTCGTTCCTAATGAATGCTTGTGATTCTCGACTCAAGTATTGATATTAATGAAGAGAGATACAATTATTGCAAACGTTAGCCTAACAGTTGAACCAGTGAACTAGCGGCCGCCCTTGTCGAGTCATACTTCTAGTTTGGTTTGGATAGCTCTGGTTGCAAGTGTTTCTCCTGTTTTTTACTCAACCTTCTGGCTTCTAGTATAGCCTGTTAAGAGAGAGAGAGAGAAATAAATTTGGAACTTAGTGCTCGGCATCTATTCTTTAAAGATCAATACTATATTAGAGCATGCATTTGGGTCAGAAGAAAATTGAAACATCCTTGCATTCATGCAATGATTGTTCACCTGGGCATTTTCTTTGTTTTTGGCTTTTCCCCCTTTTTCTTCTTATTGTTTCCTGGACAGCACTTCAGTTTTGAGATTGTTTATAGTATTTACCGGCTTTGATGTATGCACATACGCATTCTTGTGGTCATATTACTTGTGTTTATGGCTTTTTACATACAGAAAATCACATGTTGCCATCAGCAAATTTAGAGGACAAGAAAACAGTGCAGAGGGAATTCAGAAAAGACATGCCAAGAAACGTGCCTCAAATTTTGTTCAGGTGTTATTGATCCTAATACAACATGGAGCCAACGGGCTCAATCTTTTAGAAGCAGAGCATGTTGTTCTAGTAGAGCCACTGCTCAATCCAGCAACAGAAGCACAAGCTATCAGCAGGGTACACCGAATTGGGCAGCAAAAGAGGACACTTGTTCATCGTTTTATAGTACGTGCATCTTCCCATTTATGCGATGCCCATGGCTATCAAATATATATACATAAACCACACACACGAGTGAGAGAAACTTAATGCTTCCACTCACACTCTTTGCACTGTGAATCAAGTGTAGATAAATGCATGAAGAAGTGGTGGCTAATCTGCGTTACTTTTTTGTGTAGGTTAAGAACACTGTTGAAGAGAGTCTATACAAGTTGAACAGAAGCAGGAATACCAATTTATTCATCAGTGGGAACACGAAAAATCAAGATCAGGCTGTTTTGACGCTTAAAGATGTTGAATCTCTATTTGCGACGGTGGGAATAACGGCACATGCGAATGATGAAAAATTGAACGGAAGTCTGAGAAACTTGCCACCTTCTGTCGCTGCTGGTATAGCAGCCGAGAGGAGAGTCAAGGAGCAGCACACATCTTGTTCTTCGTGAGGATGGTATGAGTCTGTGGTATAGCATTAGTTACTTCATAGAAGCGCAATAAAGCAAATATTCTTCCAATCTATGTAGGATATCTCTGTCAAAGGTTTGTCAACTTTTTTTTGACAAACTATTTCCTTCCTTTTTCATGGGCGAAGTATAACCTATTTTGTAGATAGTGTTGCTCTTTAGGAAGAATATTTTTTGAGATGTGTACAAGGACAAGTGGAGAGGCTTTTATGACAGGTTCCATTCATTGTATATGTTTGTCCATTTTCTGTTTCTTGTTTGTCGCCCATGGAACATCTGAATCGCCCTGGTAGAAAATGAAGGCAAACCCGGTAAAGCTGAGATTACTCGTTTCAGGCCTTTCTGAGGTACGAGCTGTGAAGCTGAGATAGAACTGGTTTCGATTGATGACAGAAATTGAAAAGGAAAGTGGATTTCAGGTAATTACAGTGCATGGGCAAGAAATTTGACGATTTTGTCAATATGCATTTTGAAGAGACAGATGATCTTCTACCAAAAAAAAAAGAAAAGGAGAAACAGATGATCTTCTACCAAAAAAAAAGAAAAGGAAGAAGCAGATGATCTTCTTTCCATTAAAACTAATAGAGTGTTAACTTCTTGCTGACAACTAAACCCCTTTCGGTGGTAAAGGCGAGCCGGTAGAATCTAACCAAGTCTGGAGACCACTGAAATAAGTGAGAGTATCGAGGTCGGTGCGGCGGACAACGGAAGAGAGTATTTAAGAAGGACGTGGCACTGACACTTCGTAGCGCGTGCCCTTTTTGGGAAGAGCACGAATCGAGAAGTCAAATAATGGAGTTACACGTGGCCTTCAGTGCATGTCACGTGTGCTTTCAGAACCTAGTAGGAACACGTGGAGAAGCCCGACATCATGTATGAGAATATCGGATCCACCGGAAGAAGTCTCAACTCAACAGCCTAAAGAAAGATGAGGGTTCCTTGCGCGGCCAATATCAACATGGAAGGCTCGCTTTATCACCGCACTAGAACAGCCAACCTGTGTTCTTCTCTTCCCCTGCACAACGAACAAAATCACACGTTATCATCCAACCCTCTGTGCGAGTCCTGGGTGGAATTTTAGGCTTCCGGAGACCAGCTTGACCTTGAAGGCGGGCAACCGGAGGTTGAATGATGGTTTAGCTGTGAGATGTGCAACGGGGAGAAAAATAGAAGCTGAGATAAATCCGGATGATAAAGAAGAGTGGATGACATTAATGGCGGAGTGTGGAGAGAGAGAGGGAGTGGTGGAGCTGTTGGAGTGTTTGGAACGCGAAGCAATAATGGGCGAAGATGAAGGAAGAGATCCTACCGACTACAACCGAAGGGCTCAGATATTTGATAAGAGTTCTAGAGTTTTCCAGGCTCTTCGGGAACGTGACGATTCTTCCAGACGAGTGGCATCAAACTGTAGTGAATGAAGCAATCATGTTCTGATATGTGATTCCATTTTCACACTTATCACGTATTTACCAATCATATGTTTTGATATCTTCGTCCATGCTGCTGAGCGAAGTCCAACCGGACTCGCTATAAGCTGTTCTCTACCATTTTCTTATTCTCTTCCCTAGAGCACGAGTAACAGTATCCATAATCCATCTGTTATCTACTGCTTGCCATTTCCCACAAGCGCACAGCCTCTACTCGCATTTTCCCAGCGTTTCCAAATAGGTATTAAGGTTATTACTGACTTATCACCAGATGCCGAAAAGTACCCATAGATCTTCAGTGGCCAACAGCGGACGTAGGAAAAAAAAAAAAAAGAGTGGCCAACAGCAGAGGTCTAGCGTACAATTTTTCACATATAATGATCCAAATAAACCCGCTGATGCAACAAATTTCAGCATCCAAACAAATAGCTAACAGTCCTACGAAAACATCGCTACAAGCCTACTGATAAAGCGGTCCTCTTCTAAAATTTCAGACTCTTGACTGCACTGCTGCTCAAGTACAACAATACCAGCAGCTTCATAAATTCCCTCATTATGGAAACAATAAAAAATGGCTTCCAGCTGGTAAAATATACGTATTCTAGCAGAATTTCCAATGGTTATTGCAGTTTACACATGTTACATACGTTGTCATAGGCTCATCGGCGCTCCGCGTCTGCATTTGGTAGTAGGTACATTTGCGCTGCCCACATCGGCCACACCTGAATTGATCAGTAGTCTCTTTAGGTGGCGCTCCTCGCTCACAGTCAAATAAAGCTTTCTCTTCAATCTTTTGATTCTCATGTCGCCTCTTATCGCTTGCCATATCTGCCGTGCTCATGTCGACAAGCCATTCAGGTTTGACTTGTCCAAGAAGAAGCCTTCTCCGAAAATCTGGGTTGTTAGCATCCTTAAGATTGAACATTACTGATCTATACTTGGCCTTCTGAGCACCTAGAGAACTGCCCCACTTCTCAAACAAAACAGATTCTACAGAAACAGCAACTCGAATTGGGTCGCATGCATTCACTTCATCCCGAATATCCCCATCAGCTTCGCCAGAAACTTTAGACAAAGCATCACGAAGTAATTCTCGTACTTTGTCTCGTGTGGCATCATTAGATTTAATCATTGCTGTCAGCTTTGGAGGAGCACCAGGACCTATTGACGGTTTCTTCACTGCAGAAGCTTGCTTCTCTTCTTTGGTTATCTTTTCAACCTCAACATTTTTAGGTGAATCAGTTTTCTCAACCTTGCCAACATCGACGCTTTGAACCTTTCTCCCTGCCTTAACAGCATCTGACCTCAAAACTTTCTCCGAGCTTGGCATGCCATTACGCTCAATTTTCTCAACCTTGATGCTTTCAGCCTTCTCAACCTTCACAGATGATGCCTTCATAACCTTCTGGGCCTTAGCAGTCTCTGCATCTACAGTCTCAACTTTGACAGAATCTTTATCATCCAAGCTTTCATTTTTCCTGTTTTTGTTTGTCTCTTTTATAACTATATCCTTCCACATCTCCATCAGGTCAGAAGCAAATGATTGGATTTTCTTCCTAGGATGCTTTGTGAGGTGTCGAAGACGCTTGCCAACCTGAGTTGCATAATAAATAACCCACCAAATCAAAGGCATTACAGCGCAGCAGCACAAAAAGAAAAAGAAGCATAGATCTGAAGAAAACACATCTACTTTCCAAAGAATTGTTAAGAGTTTTGAACATAAAACGCCCATCAAAAGGAAATTTACTTGAGATAAAACTGGAACTACTTCAAGCATCATCTATAGGGGGATCCAATTGCAAGTATGGACAGAAGCTTCACCACGACAGCAAAAACAAACAAAAAAGAGTTGATATTGTGCCGCTTGCTTAAGGGCAACAGCAGCCAATAAAAGGAGTTCTAGGAGAAGATAAAGGAACAACAGTAGAAACAAAATATCACATTATTAAGGACACTGAATATTGGTTGGTTATCGAAAATATTAATAACAGAAAGGAATATAAGCTCCGAACAACTTAGACAACAAAACAGCTGAATGCAGAAGGTACTACTCAGCAATTGTTTTGCTGTATTCGTTTTCCTCTTTTAAGTGAAACCATAGTTGAGCACACTAAATTGATGTTGCTACTAGGGGTGCTCATTTTCACCGGCGGTGGCGGTTTTAACCGCTAAAACCGCCACCGCTACCGGTACCGTAACCGACAAGAGCAGTTATTGTACCTTAGCAGTGTGGTGGCGGTGTCAAATATGTGATTCCGTCAATTTGCGGTGACGGTAACGGTTTTCGCCAAACTGTCACCTACACTACCGTTAACCCCCCTAGTTGAGACTTGAGATGATTATTGATTATGTTACATACTTTTGTTGGGCTTTTATTGGAAATATGTTAGTTGGTTTATGTCACATTGTTTGACACTTTTATTGGACTTTAGTCATTATGGTTGAATATGATATTATGTTGGACTTTTGGACAGCTTATTATATTTGTTATGATTATTAATGATTATGATATTATGTTTGAATAAGTTATGATATTTTTCCATTTGATATATTTATTGATTATGATATTATGTTGGAAATTTAAACAGGTTATGATATTTGAATGATTATATTTGTTGCTTATATATAGGCATCAAATGGTCTTAATGGTCCAAAAAAATCCAAGGAAAACAGCCCAAAACAGTGAAAAAAAAATGAAAGCCCAAAAAAAAGTTTTTTTTTGCCTAGTTATACGGTTTAAGCGGTTACTGTATAACCGTTACCGTTAATACCGTCACAGGCAAGGGCGGTTATTGTGCCTTAGCGGTGCGTTTAACCACCCCTAGTTGCTATAGTACATCTCCCTTGTGGCAGATTGAATGCTTCAGCTTTAGCCAATGACAAAATATGTTAAGGGAGGATCTTTCAGACAAGATCCAAATTCTCTCATGACTAATAAATCAGCTAGAGAATGCATACACGCACATTTTATGAGATTATCATGATTTATTACACTATTTTAATGCATACATAGAAGTAATATCCAAAGTCATCAATAACACTGGCTGTTTTTAAGGGGCAATGTGGAGAGCAGCGAAACAGCTGTATCTAAAAATTTATATTTCTCCCTTCACTATGCTCATGGAATGATCGCTACTGACAAAAAAAAATAATGCAATCGACGGAGGATCAAGAAGGTAATGGAACACAAAATTCCCTCAAAAGAGTTTTCCAATAAATTTGCCGTCCAATACCGTTACTCT
Source organism: Morella rubra (assembly GCA_003952965.2). Classification (NCBI taxonomy): domain Eukaryota; kingdom Viridiplantae; phylum Streptophyta; class Magnoliopsida; order Fagales; family Myricaceae; genus Morella; species Morella rubra. Next base: position 129,292 of record CM025851.1, read on the forward strand.
GAAAAATATTTATCATGTGTCACTCGTGCAATGTTAAAAAACGAAGTTACAATTAAATGTCCTTAAGCATCTTATTATTCTCTCGAGTAACTCACATCATCAACAACGAATCAGATGCAACAAAGAGCAACATTTAATCATCAGATATTTTGGCTAAGAAAAAAAAATCATCAGATATTTTTTGAGACTCCAATTCCGTGTATTCAATGACCCATTAAATTGCATTGCTTTTTCAAAAAAAATCAATTGTATCCATGCAATCCCCAAACAACTGAAAGAAAGATTTTTAAGGAAAAAAGCACCTGGGAGGAGACAAGAACTTGGTAAGTGACAGGAAAATTCTTGAGCTGGTGTAAGGCATCAAGGCATCGACTTTCCTCGGATGCCCCGTCAGCAGAGGCCGCAGCGTCCGCCGCTTTCTTCGCGGCTTCGAACAACTCCACTAGCTCTCTCTCCATAATCCCCAAGATTTTTCGCTTCGAATTTGAAGAGAAGATAAGAAGAAGATTATAGCAAGAATATTATTAAAACTAGCAAGAAATCAAATATACTCTTATATAGCAAGGACGAGGAATAGTAAGAAAAGAACTCTGAAAAACGAATCCGAGTAGATAGTGAAGATTTACATGGATCAGCCGTTGGAGAGGTTAGGAAATTAGCCAGTTCCTATTCTGTCACTCTCCGTTGATTTTAGAAACCTAAGCCCTAGCCTCCGGGCGTATCGGTATTGTGTTTATTTCCAAGGCACCGGCGGAAAGAAAGAGAAAGGTTGGGGGTTCAGTGACACCTATAAGGAAGGTACTATAAGAGAGTTGAGAGATCAACGGCTTCTGTTTAAGCACGTGTAAGGTGGTAGATCGCAGATTGAGGATCAGATGGGTCTTCTAGATTGAGCTTTTGGAACTGGTCGTACTCTTACTCTACTTTATCCTAGTCGTAGGATTTTTTTGCTAAGATTTGACGGATTTAACTCGAAAAAGAAGCAGACCGGCAAGTGTCCCTTACGATCTTTGGCACGTGCCGAGTTTTGTACTCTTGACACGATCTCTGCCTATGGGATGATGAAAAAAAAAAAATTGTTGAAGGTGTTAGAAATTTGTTTAAATTTTAGTAAAAATTTTTATTTTTAGAAAGTAAATTAGATTCTATTGAGATATGGAAAAAAGTAAAAATATTAAAGTTTGTAAAAAGTTATTTAATTTATAATAACAGTGGAGTAACTTGTAAAAAGTTATTAGAATTTAATATAAAAAAAAATGACTGTAGCTCAACAATTTTCATATACATCTACACATGAAAAATATAAATGTGAATACTTTTGTAGTTGGGTAAGTCCCAAACTAAGTAGAGATCATGTAGCCATTTTTGTGCATACCACTTAAACCTACTATTGAGCCTTTGTCTAGACCCGCAAAGGAAGGTTTAAACCAATCCAGGATCGGTTATAAATAATTGTTTACACGAGTTCAAACTTCAAATAACCAAATTAAACGTTTTACATTAACTTGATGGATTATAAATCATTTTTACAAATCAATTCAAATGAACATTTTATGAATGTCGACAAAAATTCTCGGCATATTTTTCTCTTTGTTAAGCAAATCATGTCTTCAATAACTCAAATGCCGACCCAAGTTGAACGTCGCCTTCAAACAAGCAAAACCAGAGCAGGAATAAATTCAAAACGCTGTCCTCTGCATGAGATATTTGGAGTTTTGTTTAATTAACTGGAGGCATACATCCAATACCAATGAAATACGAGTGCAGGGCTGAAATTGAGAAAAGAAAAGGCCTAGAATTCTTACATGTATTATTATATGTAACGAGAAAAAAAAAAAAAAAATCTTTCACAAGACCACGCTCGCTCATCAGCAAACAAGCAGCAGATAATGAAAACAGTCCCCCGGCAATTTTTCATGTTCCTGTTCCGTTCACTACTCCTTCACCATGTGTTTCTCCAAAAACGTCTTGTTGAACCAATTTATTGGCTGCGAAATATGTCAAGAGACAAATAACATTATTGGGCAAAATGGAAGTTTCGAAAACACAGAATCAACTACAAGCGGTGGACGATTTGGTCGTAATTCAATGGCACCGTAAACTTTCCAAAAAGTAAATTAAACTTGAGCAAAAGCCATTTTTTGCAACAAGCTCATACCGAAGATGAAGACGTGATCGCACGTAGCCTGTCTTTCAATAAAACGGCTTGCGTATCTACTCCTGCAGGCTGCAAGAACACGTCGTTGAAAAGTTGAGTTGAGAGGGAATCGGAAACCTGTACGAGCCAAAGAGCGGTGGTGGTTGCAGCGACACTCCACGCGACAGCGGCTTCGATATCAGTCCTTTGGGGACGAAGCCTCGGATTCCGGAACAGCTTGACTTCACCTACCATTTTCTGATCTCAGTTCTGTATTCTGTGATCTCCATGTACGCATCTTCATTTACATTTCTCTATCCCAAATGAAAACGACGGCAACAGCCAAGAAAAGAAAACGACGAATACTGAATCTAACGCAAGCCCAAACTCAAGCCTGTCTCCGGTTATATGGTTTGTTCCAAACAGTTCGATTGGGGACGTTGAGGCCAGTGAGGCCTACTCTCCAGACGTGTCTATAAGAACTTAGGAACTTTCACCTTCTGCAAACAAAACAAAAACTCACGGGTCTCTGGATGTACAAACCAAACTATTTAGTCATATTTATTTGTTTTTGGTTGGTTGTCAACCTATTAATAAGAGGGTCCTGCTTGGAAAAAATAAAACAGAGGGACCTATTTCATAACGATTAGAGTGTAAGCATTTGGCACCAAAAAACATTCGACAACAATAACAAAAGGGTGCATCCGTACGATACCAACAACTAGAAATTAAGAGCAAAAACGACGTTATAACATTGAATATCCTTCTAAAACCACCCAACACGACCATCTATCTCTCAGACCTCATTTTGTGCGCTAGCTAAGCCGAACTAGAAAGCCGGCTAGAATTCCCAACACTACCAGGATCTGATGTTGTTCGACGACCCTGGTTTGGGCCACCAATGACGCCCCACGTCTCGAATTGCCTTTGACGAGCTCGAGCCCTCTCCTTCTCTTCCTCAGATTTCAACGAGGAACAGTGCGGACAACAAACTCCATACTCCCACTCAGGGGCTTCCATGTCCGCATCACTCACCGGTTGCTTGCACCCATAGCAAAGCTTGAAATTTCCCTGTGCCAAACCATGCTCAACCGACACCCGCTTGTCAAACACAAAGCATTCACCCTCCCAGAGGCTTTCCGATTTTGGTACATCCTCAAGGTATTTCAGAATCCCACCTTCCAAATGATAAACCTGGGAAAATTTGAAGAGTGAATGCACAGAATCACGAAACAAAAACCGAATTAGCAGAATATTTTACTTGACACATCATGAACTGAATTCGTGCCAATTCACCAAAATATGACATTGCCATCCTATGTAGAGAGTTTGGTCTACAAATGAAGGAAAAAAGACTTCAGGTGGGTCAAAATAAAAGTCCATTATGATCAGGTTGGTAAAATGTTCTGAAAGAATACAGGTGATGTCTCATCAGCACTTCTATGCTTATATTATCATGTTACCTAGAGCTCAGAACGATACAAGGACCATGGAAATTCAGATCAGAGAAAAAAAGGGAAATGCGTCCACAATTTAGGCTGTTGGATGGATGATCAATGTAGAACCTAAAACTCCTAGAAAGAATTATCCCATGGTAACGCTTTTTTACCATCATCAAGACAACAGGATACTTGCCGTACAAATAATATGTAGCACCCAAAACTCCTAGCAAAGAATTATTGAATGGCGACCCTTTCATACTATCATCACGATCTGTAAGGACCCAAGAGAGTACTAACCACATCTGCACTTTGGTGTCAAAATAACTAGTCAAGGTTGCTTTTGAAGCCCCTGAGAATCATTATAAGTCTCAGTTTTATCCAATAATGAACTAATGTGGGATTTGGCATTTATACCACAAGTTTTATTTACGAACTTCTTTTAGACTACTATGAATTTGAGATTGTTGTTTGTTTTAAATTCCACACTGTTTTCTGATTACGAGACTATTATTTTATTTTGCTTATGTACTTGCTGTGAGATTCCTAACCCTATCCGGGAAGGGGGTTGTTACACGATCAGAAGATATCTAACCTTGTGCAACAATTCACAAAGCCAATAAAGCTGGCAGAAAATGAAGTTCTGATGAATCACCTCTTTGAATCCTTTGCTGAGAAGATAACTTGAAGCTTTCTCACATCTTATTCCCCCTGTGCAGTACATTGCCACCCGTTGAGGCATTTTTGGGTCTGGAGTCTCCACTTGTTTTTTGGTGCCTCCACTTGGACCATTCGCTTCTACCTTCGAATGCCTGTCATCTATATCAGGAACTTGGAACTGATCCTCCACCCAAGATGGGAATTCCCGGAACGCTGTTGTACATGGATCAACTGCTCCTTTGAACTTCCCAATTCTAGTTTCGTAGTTATTGCGCACATCAATCACCATCTAAAAATGTGTGTTCCAATATTAAAATTTGAATCAAAATGTCTATGCAAATGGACAAGCTTTTCCCATGCCTGCTTACAACTAAATTATTCAGGCAGATCCTTTGCATGACAAAGTGAATGATTGAAGTTTAAGTGAGACCACCGCTCTGTATGGCTAAAAACTACGTCATTTTTTTCTTCCAGGAAAACCATGTCTATTACTGTTTTGCTCTCTTTCAAGTGTTGACATCCCAAATTCTTTCAATTTTTATTTTTATTTTTTTAAAACAGATAACCCAAAAGTGCAACATTTTTTTCATGACTTGAAAAAAAAACGTTAAAAAAAGAAGAAAAAAAACATCTTTATCTGTTCACCCACAAAACGCAAAGCACAAAATTGTTGGTAATGTTTTATTCAGCCAGGTTTAGTCCATGAGTTTTTGGGATAAAGGGATACCAAAAATTCCTATTCAATAGCAAAGGTAAGTGTCAAAGTTTAAGACCATTTGGAAAAAACACAAATACAATTAATATCTAATTCGCCTAGTTCCTTAGACCAAAAGGTGATTGACAGGGCAAAGAACTGCAACAAAATTTAAACCACTTACTGTATCTGGATCGCTGATCAATGTATTCCAATCCCTTGGATTCACATATGTTCCAACACTCTCAATAGGAGATACGCTAGGCATTCCGAGAGTAACAATCTGCTTCAAACATAGACAAACGATATAATAATCGCCTGATAGGGTGATGAAGGGAGTGCCTTCAAATTCATATATGCAAATAAAATTTTTTTTTTCTTTTTTTTTTTTTGGGGGGGGGGGGGTGTGGTGTCAGGATTACCTCTTTCTTCAGTTTGACCCTCACATGATCCCATCGGAAGGGTGCATCTTCCCCTGCTGCAAGAGGAGAGCTGCTAGTGTGTCCATGATGGATAGCCTCTTCCTCAGGACTCACGGGTGATTCCACTTGCCTTAACCCCTTAAGGCGGCTATCACTTTGGATGAACACAAGAACTCTTTCCACTGATTCCCGGGTCCCACAAATGCTGCCATTGACTCCTTCAGGGGCCAGTATGATACCACCTGAAACACGCTGAACAGTATCAGGTTGATGAAGATCAGAACATCAACTCGAAAGACCAATAAGGAGAGATTGCAAGTCACTTCTACAACAAGAGAGAGAATTTCAAAGAACCAAAGGAAATTAGGAAAAGAAAACACTGATTCCAACTCCAGTCATTGCTACAAAGAGAGACTTAGTACTTTTTAAATATCAATTAAGCCACTAAAAGGTTGTGGTGTGAATTATGAAATCTTTCTTAGCTTTTGCTCTATGCATTTGGTGCTACATGGACCTTCTCAAAATAAAAAGAGCAATATCAAATCACCCTTTATAAATTCGAATTAGCAAAAGAAATTTCTCCTCGGACAACTCGAATTCCAAACATTATCATCAGGATGTGAACGAGTGAAATTACTCGTCCAAAATGAATGCTTTTCCAAGCAAATGCCATCAGCTGGAATTACAGGTGAAAGAATCAGCTGTCTGAGAGTCGAAAATGTATAGGATTTATAGCATTAAACGCTGAGAAAGCTAAACAGAGGTGTAAAAATCCAACCATCAAGAATAAAAATAAAAGATAAACATGTACCAGCTCCTGGCAGAGCTCCTTCAAGGGTGTTCGCAAGCGGGCATAGTCGGGGAAATCAGCGAACTTGTAGAAGGAGACGACCACGAGAGATTGAGAATCTGGGTCATTTGAACCGGGTTCATGGTTCTGGGAAAGGGGAATAAGGTCGCTGGGCCCAGAGAAGAAGCATCTGGAAATGGTCATGCTTTGAGTTCGAGGGAGGCAGCGAGAGAAGGAGAAGGAAGAACAGTGATGGTGGTGGAAGACGGAGAGTCTGGGAATTGGAGAGGTGCAGGGTAAATATAAAAGAGGCTTAGGGTTTGCGGAATATGATGAGGATGATGATGAGAGCATCCTTAGAGCCAGCACTAGGGGGTCTCTTCTACGCCTCAGCATAGACGCATTTCCGGTCTCTCCCAGTCTCTAACGCTACGAAACGCAGCCATCAACAACCACTGGCTCACCTTCCCCTCCTCAATTTCCTCCTATTTCCACCAATCTATGGTCTACATTTAGCCACATCACCAAAATGAGATCCAAGGGCTCACACTAAGCCATCTCATTTAACGAAAGATCCATCAACTCGCAGTCAACTCGGCCAATGTGCACTACCTTTAAAAACAAGAAACCCTGTTAATTTACAAACCCATCCAGCCGCCATTTTCCTCCGTGCTCCCCAACACCATAACCACCGCTACCCTTTTTTCTTCCCATCTCCGACTCCACCCGCTCTGAACCTGAGCCTTCGTTTCTGCGACCAATTTCTCAACTGGGAAAAAGTGAGTTATTTGCTTTTCTGCTTGATTTAAGATAGGGGTATTCATCGACTTAGTCAAAGTCAAAGAGGCAACATCCGACGGTTAAATCCAGATAAGACTGGCAGATGACTAAAATTTAACGACGGAGTATTCAATAACACACGAGCATACCACTTTAATTAACGAGACAAGTTAGTCTACGGGTCGATTTCAATTGGATTCTCCTCCTTAATCGAAGTGATACGCTCATGTATCATTGGATGTGCTGCTATTAAAATGTGCTGCTATTAAATTTTAATGAACATTAAAGTCATTTAAATTTAACTCGTTTGGTTGAAATTTTTTTTCTTTCTCCGATTTTGTTGGATTCAGATTTGGTCTATTTAGGGTGTGTTTGATTGTTAAAATTTTCAGGAAGTTAAAATTTTAGAGTATTAAATTTGGTGAAAAAGTGAAGAGAGAGATGATTTTTAATATTTATTATAGTGAAAAGTAATGATGTGATGAGAAGAGAGATATTATATTGTAATTTTTTATTATATTAAAATTTTAGAAAGCGTAAAATTTTACACTTCAAACGCATCCTTAGTAACTAACTATCAGTTAACTCTGATTCCAATTCGTCTATTTGGACTTAGGCAGTTCAAAATTTTATTTTATTTTATTTTAGACCCATAAGGGCCAAATACAGTATCTTTCAAGAGGAACAAATATAAATTTTTTAAATATAAGTCGGAGTCAACTCTATAAATTTTAAATCCGACTTAACTCAAGTCTGAAATTTTTTAAATTCTAACCTCAACCAACTCGACTCAACTATATTGAGTAGGAATCGGGTCCAAAATCGGTTTGGGAGTCATTTTACAGAAAATTCCTCTTTTTCTCTACACAACGAGCATTCGTAAACACCCATCACACGAGTTTCCGTATAGTTTTATTATCAATGTAACAATCAAGAGAAGTAGCGATGGGAGAGACTGCGGTGCTGGCGGTTGAGTGTTTAGGGAACTTGGAACTTCCAGAGGAGGAAGCGAATGGGCAGATGGCCCAAGTTGAATGCGAGTCGACCAATCTTTCATTGAATGAGATGGCTTAGTATGAGCCATAGATTTCATTTCAGTGATGTGGCTGAATGTAGACCATAAAAATTGGTGAAAATGGAGGAAATTGAATGGGAGGTCAGGTGAGCCGCTCCCATCGTAATAATAAGAGGGCAGAAATGTCAATGATGTCATCCAGGCCCAGCAAGTTATCTCCATAAATCTTGTGTGAATAGCGAATAATAAAAGCTATTTTATTTAGTCAGTGTCCAGTGACCCGCCGTAAGTAGAGACAAACACACGTTTCTGTCTTTAGATTATGGGATGATAGTGAATTTGACGCCCTTTCGCTACAGTGAAACAGCAAGGTAAGGGTAAGGATGTTCCTTGAGATATCCAGAAGCAGATGATTGGTTGAGCAGGTACAGTACAACTTTTAAAATTATGTCCAGAAGCGATGACCCGAAGAACGCGCCGGTGGGAACTGGACTCAATAAGCACACGCGACAAAAATTATAGCAACTGGGCCATCTTTATCGGCTATAGTGCGAGTAGGCGACTAGGGAATACCATCCTGGATTGGCCCCTTGTTTGAGATCAACAAGTCAAACTTGTTTATCTTCTTAGTAATAAACCAATAAAATAGATTTTACAGACCCATTTTGCTCTTCTTCTCAACTGAATATTAAAAACGTGTACCCAATTGGAGTGCAGAGGCTGACAGGGAAGAAGAGACGAGAATAAATTATTTTACATTTTTCTCTTCCCCTCTTCTTCTCCTCCTCTCTGTCTTTGAGAAAGTGTTAAGAAAATGGGAGTTGCTTGTGCTCGGGATCTATACATGTGTTTATGATTGGAGCAAAATTAGAAATGATTTCAAGATCAAATAGTCATGTTTGGTTTGGTTTTAAAAAATATTTTTTATGTTTATTTTTGTTAAAAATAGTATAGATTTTTTGAGATTGATGAAAAATTTTATTAAAATTATTAGAGTTTGTAAAAAGTTTGTTAAAAATTATTTGAATTTATAAAAATTTTAGAATTTGTAAAAAAAATTAAAAATTGACGAAAAAATAAGTATAAAAAAATTTTGAAATTTTTTTAAAAATTACCCAAACATAGCCAATTCCTCCCTTTCCATATCCAAACTTATGTCATGGGAGTTGATTTGTTTTTCAAGTACGATTTCCTATGCAGGATTTACAACCAGCAATCATGGTCATACCTCTACGGATCATGGGTAGATGTAAATAAAACTTGTATGCAAAGCTTTTCCAACAAACATCTTTACTTTTTCCTTTTGTAAGCCTAAAAAATCTTACTTTAGACTCAGAAAGGCGAATATTTTATTTGGCACTCAAAACAAGTTCTTTTTCGCCCTTTAATTGGTTTATGTGGAGGCCGTTGTTTGGCTAAATATTCAAACATTTTAGTACAGAGAACTCACTTTGCCAGATAAGTTGAAAGCGAAAGACACCGTCAGCCTTGCATCACAGGAAAACGTCACCCTATCTTTGTAAGCATCCGCCATCCGGGTGGAATTTTCTTCCCTGCGTTCACATCCAGCCTCCTTCCTTCCATCTTCCATTAAATTGCATCTCTCTTTCCTCATACCTTTCTTACAGCTCATATAAAGTCCATGCCTTTCTTCTCCGCACCACCCCCACCAAGCCCATCACATAATTTCTGAGAAAATACGCACACACCCAGTAGATAAACATAATGGGAACTCCTTCGCCTGAAAAACTGACAACTACCAGAACAAACGTGATAAAGGAACTAGTTGAAGGCCAGGAATTTGCAACCCAGCTGAGGAACCTGCTCCATAGACCCTTGGAAGATCATGGGGCTGTTTCAGCTGAGGAGCTTGTCCTGAAAATCTTAAGATCTTTCACTGAGACTCTTTCTGTCTTGAGTTCTTGTGAGTCAGGCGAGGTTAGCCACAATCAGGCGGTTTCCCATGCTGATTCCCATTGCGATGACCAAAGGTCTGAAGATTCTGGCGAGAGTAGAAAGAGGCTCGCTGCCAAGGATCGTAGAGGTTGTTACAAGAGAAGGTAAAATTGTCTTCGATCTACTTTACTCTTGAAGTCTGAGTGATCGAAAAATATGTTGCTTCAGTGAAATGTTGGTATGCAGGTCACACCAAGTTAACAAGGATATATTCGTGTTTCGATGACTTGTATATCTCTTACTTTATCTGAATATTCATTGAGATCAGAAAGGATACTTCCCCATTGTAAGGGTTTGGATTGACCTGCATAAAAATGGTGGTATAATATATATATTTTTCTGAGCCATAAATTGTAGATAAGCTTTTCAAACCTTAATAGTCGCATGTTCTTGTTTGCAGGAAAACTTCACAGTCATGGACAACAGTTTCTCCTGTGATTGACGACGGCCATGCTTGGAGAAAGTACGGGCAGAAGGAGATCCTCAATGCTAAACACCCAAGGTATTTATTATTTTGCTCTTATGTTATGTTCTGGGTTCAAAGAAGGGAAAAAACGTCCATGTTATGTAGCTGAAGAAAGAATCTTTTCATCTTGCAATATTTACGGCCTTCGTGAAATTGTATTGGTTAATTTTGCTCTCGGTACTTCTATGAGACTGGTCAAGCTCAGTTCTAAGAAAGGCTGATTGCTGATTGGTGAACTCTGATTTGACAGGAGTTACTTCAGATGCACACGAAAGTACGACCAAGGCTGCCGAGCAACCAAGCAAGTCCAGAGAATGGAAGACGATCCGCAGATGTTTCAGACCACATACATTGGTCATCATACTTGCAAAGACATGCTAAAGGCACCACAAATCGTCACAGATTCTCTTCCTTGGGGACCTTTTCTGGTCAATTCCGACTCAGTGATCCCAAGTAAACAGGATCATGCCCTCAGCTCCTTGACCCGGACCATAAAACAGGAATCTAAGGAAGAAGCACCGAGTGACCTAACTGACAACCTTTCGTCATTGGGTACAAGTTTGTGGTCGGATTTGAAGGCCTTTGAGCTGTCTGATCCTGCAATCATGTCTCCAAAGATGGGTTCTGATAATGGGGATATGGTATCTACCATGTACTCCTGTACGGAAACTGGTCCTCTTAGTTTGGGCATGGATTTCGTGGTTGAATCGGTCGATTTTGACGGTGATTTCAATTTTGATGATAGCGAGTTCCTCATGGCTGACGCCTAAGCTGTAAAATTAAGTTAGGATCATTTCCTGTACCGTCTGACGTTAATTATTCCCACTTGCTTTGAAATAACCATGTTTATATTAGAGAAAAGCAAAAGCCCAAATCATTTGTGGTTGCATTTAATTTCTTTAGTAGGTGGGGGGGTCCAGGAGATGGTCGAATTTCCAAATATTTATGGAAAATTTGTTTAGGATGGGATGGTGGGGTCACCACAGCTTGCGAAGGGCTTTTTATATCCAATGGAAAAACTTGGATATTTCCGATTCTCTGGATAGCCTGCCTCAAATTTTTGACAAACACAGGATACTTGTGGACTTCACGTCTTCACTTACCATTTGATTAACTCGATCGCCGGCTGTTTTTCTACGAAGTTGCTGGTGGACGTAGCTCGGTTCAGCTTCTGAAAATCCAAAAATGAGACAAAAGGTGTCCAAGTAAGAAGTGGGTGGGACAGTAGTGTCTCCAAAAAGTTTCCAAGGACATTAAAGAGGAAAGTTGAAGATTGGCGGAAGACGACAACACGACGAACTACAACAACAAAGGCCGGAATCATCTCCTGATTCTAAAGTGGCCAAAGATTACTCGGCTTCGTGCATGCATTATTAATCGAAAGCATTAATAAGGTTTGGTTTGGTGGCTCAATGCAGAATCCACAGCCCAAAAACTATGCAGTAGAGCCTGCATATAATATATATGTCCTATAGCAAGCTTGTAACTACGGATCGAAAGTATAAAGGCCGTTAATTTTGAACCCCAAAAAAGATGCAACTATAGATAATGCCAAACAAAAAAATTACCCAAATAGTAGTGTGCATCGCAAAAGCCTCACATGCTTAATGTATCCCTGACAAGTTCCATTAATCGACCTATCAAGAAGTTGCCGTGGCCAGTCCGGCAGGTTTTGGATATATATGGAGCTAGCTAGCTTATTGCCCCACCTCGTCTCATCGGTTATAAGGTGCGAATTAGCACCTAAGGTTGCACAAACAAGCTTCCAAAATTTTGATATGCCTATACATCAAATTAGCAATTTATAATTTATGGTACGTATGCCTATTTTCTGCTAAGGCTGATAGAAAGAGAGAGAGAAAAAAATCAGTTATTTCAATAGTCCTGTCAGTCTATCAACTTGGTTTGTCCCCTGGCTCTCATTTATCCTCGGCGGAAGTACTGAAGATAAAATCCATGCTATTGGTACTACTGCTGCCGGAGTTAAACATTGCATCAGCCATATCTGCAACCGGGTATTCAATTTCTTTGCCGGATCGTGTGGCAGATGGACCCGCACCTTCGGGACCACCAATAACTATGCCACTGGCGATGCTCCGGCCTCCTCCAGCTGATCCTGGGACGTTGAAGTTGTGATCCATTGAGAGCCATCTGCTTAGAGGAACTGAACATGGTGGAGGCTGGGCAGAAATAAGTTGGGCCATTTCTTGGTTCATTTCAGCCGCGCCTGGTGGTGGTGGAATTGATGGTGCGGTGGATGACATGTGGCATGTGTGATCTCCTCGATATGTCACTTCAAACGTGTAGGGATCATCGTCGAGCCTCTGGACTTGCTTCTTAGCTGGGCATTGGTATAACTTTTGATGGGTGCATCTGTAGTAACCTCTGACGAACGTAGTCCCAACATAGAAATAATTCAGATAATGGCATCGGATTATTTAAAAATTATCCAAATAAAGTAGGTTTCGTAACCAATGTTATGAGAAAAAGTTAATTGTTTTATCTTTAACATATAGAAATCGGTTTTCCACATTAATTAAATTAAAGCAATATAACGTATGTCATGTATCAAGAAAAATTGCGGACAAATTTTACATATTTTGGATGCCTACATATAGTCAGCAAACATAACTATATATAAACTAAGTGTTTGTGTCTTTATTCTTTTTTACATCTACAGCTCATGATCAAGTACTTTTTCAGTTCTAAAAACTTTTCATAGCATTATCAGATCAGAATATAGAACCTTTTGGTCTGTCCCTTTATTAAGTAGAGAACCTAAAGGAAAGACTACTTTATTTTTCCTAAATAAGAAACAAACTACAACTTAATGAATATTATATATATGGCACTTAATTAAGCGCTTTAACTGTATCGACGTTAATTAGATGATTTCTCAAGGACAAATGTATGCTTTTAAATTTAGTTGTATCAGTTTAATGCAATATGTTTTCACTAGCTAGCTAGATTAACTACCGGAGATTCTCTAAGTACAGAGTGCACAATATTTGGCCATTAACTGGCTTCTCCTTTGGCCGGCTTCATTATAATTTATAGTACCAGCACTGCACGCAATAGATTGATTGCAATTTCCAAGTAATTAACTGGAGTAGTCTTTACTTCACAAAGGCTCAGTCAAACTTTTGGAACCGGAGGCATTTGACCAAAGTCTAAAAAGCTAAGTAAAAGCTACATATAACAATTATCGTTGACAGCAATTTATGTTGGAGACAAAAGATCTCTTAATCCCAAAGACACTACGCACCAGTTTAATTGATGCATGAAGGTTTGCTTTGAATTGTTCAAAGATTATATTGTATTGAAAGTTATGCGCAATTGACCTGGTCAGTGTCTTAAGAGAAAGGTAAAAGCTAGCTAGCATGAAGAGGTCTTGATTATACAGGAGAAAGAAAAAAGCTATCAAGCATCGACAGTACTACTGTTGCAAAAGTTGATCAAAGACGACCTTCTCTATCTTAATCCAATTAATTATGCACTGACGCCGTGGAAGCATGGAATTGAAAGTGTCAAATAACCTAGCTAGATAGCAGCTATATGCATATGTATTCCAGGATATGATATCCAAAAATCTGAATTGCTTATATATATATATATACCTTGGGAATCTTGAGCCCAGTATCTCTTTCTGGCCGTATTTTCTCCAGGTGAAGCCGTCCTCTGGTGGAATCTCAGTGTTTCCGATGCGAGGTGCAGCCATCTTAAATGTCCGTCTCTCCCCATCATCTTTCCTGCTAATTATTAAGATTAATGTTAAGCATGACTATATAATAGCTAGGTTTAAATGACAGCATAGGCATCTTAACCATGTAGAAAAAACGATTCATTAGTTCAGTCCAAAAGGATATCCGGCTTGCCAGTCATAGTGAATCGAGCTAGCTAGATCTGTCATGAACTACGCTTCAGTTTGGAGGCCAAATAAAAGGAAATGTCTAGAACAAAATCTATATAATTCTGCACGCACATCTATAATTGCTAGGGGTCTTCTTATAATAAGAAACTACTTGTGCCTATTTTACTTCTGAGACATTTTCGATCCGTTGGGTAGCGATTTCCTTGTTTCTAAAGGCGTGCAAGGGTGCCTGCCTAGCTACCTCAATTGCCTAGGAGAAAAACAAGCAAAGAATGTGCAGAGGCAATCCACGTACGTTTACCTCGTATGATCGTTAAATTAGTTTTCAAGGAAGAACTACGAATAAAAAACAAGCCAGCCAAAAAGTTCAAAAGAAAATTAACGTGTACACTGACCTAATCATGAGTCAAATGCGTACAATATCTTCCAAGTTTTCAAATTTCTCACCTTCTTCGCTGTCTTTGCGAGGATATTGACCCTATATTGCCAGAATCTGATGCCTCAAGGGGCTGAAGCTCTCTTCCTATGCTCCTCGGTCCAGCAGAACCTTCGACCTGATCTCCTCCACCCAATCCAGCGACAAGGACATTGGATCCCGACTCCTGCATATCGAAGGTTCTCTTTTCGGCTTGAGATTTCACTGGGAACATGTCCTTAGTGTAACTAGGAGTACTTATCCATTCGGGCAAAGTACTTGATTCTTGTAGTTCACGGAATATCATCATGCTGCCAGGATGTGCAGTACTTGGGTCTTGAGCGGACAGCCGTTCTTTTGCAGTTAGGAAAACCCGGATGATCTCATCGCAGGACCTTGAGAGCACGTTGGGCTGGTCGCTCAAGTTTGGCAAGCTTGATTCAAGTCCTCTAGCTAACTCACAACCACGATGGATTAGCGCCAATGTTGTCTCCTCCATGGTTTCTGAGGTTCTGTGCTTTGTTTAGTTTGTGTTAGATCCGGACGTACGAGATTTAAATGGACTTGATATAGCCTTGTGATGGGCTCTATGCTGGTGCGGTGCCTCATATTCAGAGAGAAGGATTCAGGAAATTATTCCAAAGCGTAGATGTTTCTTTTCCACCGTAGAACGGAAGTTGGAAACAGATGACTTAGTCATAGTCCGCAGAGGTTTTCAAACTTTTTCCCTTGGAAGTCTAGAGGAAGACCTCGGCCCGTTGAATCCCATTAACTTAATGTACATGTTCAACCTTATAAAGAACTTTCTGAGCGTTCAAACGATGACCATAGCACTCATAATATGTGATTGATGAATCTAATTGGGAAACTTCGCTAATCTCTAGGCTCCATTGAATGAGGAATATGAGGGAGCTGGGTCGATGGTTCCTTCTATGTGGATTAGCTGCAGAGCGAATTGGTTCAGCCCTTCACCCTACGTCTTGGTTCATGACCAAATTCCTGGTCTCCTCCCTCTGACGTACAACAACCATTCCCGCCGTGGTCAAGATTATTCCTGGGTCCCAAAGCACGTAAACGGTAATCCCTTCTTGCACTTTTGAATCAAATATACGTATCTACGTACGTGTTTGTCCGGCAAATACAAAGACAGAGATCGATTACAATTAGTTTTTGTCAAGTTGGGTGTGTTTGTTTGTAAAATTTTGAGATGTTAAAATTTTAGGTATTTGATGAAAAGTGAAGAGAGAGATGATTTTTAATATTTATTATAATAAAAATTATGATTTGATGGAAAGAGAGATTATATTGTAATTTTTTATTGTATTAAAATTTTAAGAAGTGTAAAATTTTAATATCCAAATGTAAATTGTGGATATTGGAGCTAGCGTGCTTTTATAGTCGTAACGTTATGATGCATAGCGTGCCTGTAATTAGTAAATGAACATCGACCTCCGAAAATACTTAATTTTTCAGACAATTATATTCTTTGTGAAAATAGCACTCATATAATATGTTTTTCATTCCCCATGTTATGTACCAAGGGAGATATATATTCATTCACCATTGATAAAAGCAAATTAGAGAATAAGTGAGCTAGCGCATATTTGGATATCCAATAAAAGTGGAAAGGTACAAAAAAAAGAAGAGACGTGCTATATATATATATTATATATATAGCTTGGATTCCTCATTAATTGATTCCCATGTTTATGGTCGTTAGCGCCCTCATATGCACAGATATCGCCTTCATCAGTTGCCTTGAATGAATATATGTTGAACGTAACGTACGACACCTCATTTGCCATCGGCTGTTTAATTACTTAATTAATACAATATTTATCGGAAGAAATTGTCTCTAGCTAGCGATTACTTTAATTCATGAACTGGCTGGCAACACATTTTATAACCCTCGAACCCAGAAATGGTTCTATAAGTTTTGCATTGTAAACTGCTTTTGTCGTAGCGAATAATTACTTAGTTGTTTTATTAACCAGGAAATGAAATGATTCCATAATTTCGTTGCCTCCCATAGAAAAAGATGGAAGTGAATTCTGAAACTTCATAGTTAAAAAGAGTACAGAACGTCTGAATTTTTTAGTAATACCGTACGTAGTTACAATCGAACAACCAATAAAAAACATCATCTAATCAATATTAATATCATGTTACCATGTCGTGAGTGCCTCTTAATTTGTATTTCCTCAAGGCTGAGGCTTCTTCTCCAGCTAGTACGTGCAAGTGGCAATATTTTTAGTTTAATCTCTTATGTGTCTGTTCTATTTATTTAGAAATATTTCAAGTTTTCATTGGCAGATTAATATTTAATTAATTATTATTTA
Source organism: Morella rubra (assembly GCA_003952965.2). Taxonomy (NCBI): domain Eukaryota; kingdom Viridiplantae; phylum Streptophyta; class Magnoliopsida; order Fagales; family Myricaceae; genus Morella; species Morella rubra. The sequence continues at coordinate 146,276 of CM025851.1, forward strand.
TAAGGGTAATTACTATGATTTCAAAGATCGCTGGTTTCTCTCAATCAATTGGAGACACATGGAAAGTGCAAGACATTTTCTCTCACAAAACGGCCGACTCTAGTACCTTCCTCGAAATCTCTGAGGAGGAGACAAACGAAGAGACGTACGATTGAGAAATATGATGATGTAATATCCCAATAACAAATATCCGATCACAAGCAACTCACCCATGGTAGAAGAGCGTAACGCGTTATTGGAGTTAAAACTGTTCTGCAATGTTGTAAAATTTTAATAAAATTTTGTGTCAGTGTTAAAAGAAAAATTGGAGGCGTTGAAATTAAAGAATAAGAAATGAAAATAAAAGTAAAATTTTAACGTGAATATGTTAGGGTAAACTTTTGTTAAAATTTTTGATACAAACGCTGTGTTAATGTTTTGTCTCGGAAGTGATTTTATTGTTTTTTTTGGTTTTCTTTGTTACTAGAAGAAAGAAAAAAAAATGGGCTCCCGCTGCATTAGCGAAGTGGGTGCTTCCATCCACGAATACCACACCGAAGCTTTCACTCCTGGCTCCAATTCCTCTTCTTCCGTGGCGGTAGTGAGCGCCTTTTCGTTTCCAGACCTCCCCATTCCCCTCCTCTCCGAAATCCCTTTTTCGAAGATAAACCGTTCGCTGGCAGGTCCTTCATCAGGTAATATCGATGCTTACGGCTGACCCAATGCATGCTACTTCAATTGTTTTACTTCCCCTGGAGGAACGATGGTGTTTTCTTTTGTCAGTTTCGTTAAACCAATAGGATGTCTAGCCTTCACTTGCTGTGTTTGTCTCTGTTTTGTAGCACTGAAATGTGCAAAGCTACCAAAAAGGGATCAGTTTTATGTCGTTAAAAAAAAACTGAAGATTATTAGTTAAAAAAGCGGGAAATCTATAAATTCTTGTTCGATTATACATTTTAATGAAAGCGATTGGGAAGGGAGACATTCATGTCTGCTGTATAAGCAGTTGTGAATACACATAAATGCATAATAATAGTTCATCCAAAATAGGATCTTTATCTATTTTGCATGAGATTGGGAGTTTTTGGTTGTAAAAATCACGTTTGAGGCGATCACCTTTCACAGAAAGAAAAAAATAAGCCGAGAAGCAGAAATTATGCAGAAAAGAAATGGCTTGGTTGAAGCTGTCATTGTTGAGTTCAAAGACAGGGCGAAGGGTGGGGGTTCTTATTTAAATTATGATTGCATTTGCTGCACCCTTGATCATGCCAATGATGGCTTCTGCATGGTAGGAAACCTTATCATCCATCAAGACCCATATAAGCTCAGTGGGCCAATCCGTACTCAGACCTTCCTCGAAAGGAAAAATGATGAGGCCAAGATGGTGCTTCAAACTATTGAGATCAACAGGAGGGGAATGTATTATCTATAGTTCATGATTTGTGATCCAGAACTCATGGAGACGTTAATTCGCTGAAGGACAGTTTGGAGGAACCTGGTTATCAACCTGGAAAGATGGCACCAATGATGACATTTTTCGGCTACATGTCATTGACTTACCTTGTTCTGGGCCTCTTCTGGTTCCTGCTCTTTGTACAATATTGGAAAAATATAATACTCTTGCATTACCACATCACAGCATGATTGGTCTAGGGATGTGTGAAATGGCTTTTTGGTATTTTCTATATGCTAACTTTGATTCCACTGGAAGCAGACCAATGGGAATTACAGTATGGGTAGTTGCCTTCAGTGCTATTAAGAAGACTTTCTCCCGACTTCTTCTTCTAGTAGTTTCAATGGGATATGGTGTCATTCAACCCATCCTTAGCTGTATAACCTCAAAAATACTCCTCCTTGGTTTGACATACTTTGTCGCTTCCAAAGCACTTGAACTTCTTGAACATTTGGGGTATACCAACGATTTTCCTGGGAAAGAAGACTCTTTCCGGTGCTACCCATTTCTGTACTGTATACGTGCTTTATTCTTTGGATATTTTCATCTTTATCGAAAACTCTGGAGAAGCTTCAGGTAACCTTGACCTTTTTTGTTTATTTTCTTTTTTCCATTGTCCCTCGTGCACATCTTTTCCATGCTATTACGGTGGAGAAATTGACATGGATCCCTGTCTCTTGTTGTTTGTGGCTCTCAAGGAAATGGACTAGTTCATGTTTCCAAGTTGGGCGTGTGTGTGTGTGTTTATGGGCATATAAGTCTTGAAGATGTCATATACAGATCAGACACGGTATGGGAATCTGAATGTGCAAGTATGTTGGTGATTAAATAAACTCAAGAAAGGCTTGCATGTTGACCATGTAGCTCAATCTAGGTCCACAGAATAGATTGATCAGAGGCCATGACAGCTCATGGCCGTGATGCATCTGTGATAAAGACTTAACGAACAGAGTTTAATAGAATCTAAGTTAGAGAATTTTCTGCACTTCACTGCATCACTGCCTAAATATATGGTCATTATGTGATGAGAATGTATTCAAATGTTAGAAACAAGTCAACAGCAATATTTTTCAGAGAATGCTTACTTGGGGACCATAGTACCCAAAGGGGATGTTCCTTTGCTTCCATTACATGTGATGGTGTCCTACATTGACGATTTCTTGCATCATGACCACTCTACTCTTTCTGTCTACTCTATTTACAGATTCGTAAAAGCATGGTTAAAGTTGAGCTCTACCAGAAATTCGCCAATTACCTTGCAGTATCATTGCTGCTCTCTGTTGCTTGAATTAGTTATGAGGTGGTCTTTTTTGTTTTTTATTTTTATTTTCAGCTCTTTTGCTTTTGCTTTTATTTTTGCCCCTATCTGTTGAATTCACAGTGTTATCTACTAATTATAAGTAACAAGGAGTTCATGTTCAGTGAGCATCCCAAAGTTTCTTGTCTGTGACAATTTCCCTGCTGGAAAAGCCACATGAAAGTACAACTGTAACATTTTGTAGCTCTTTGAAAGAGTCTTTTACATATTCATCATTCACTATAAAAACTTCTTCTTTCCCCGCTTTTGAGTAGAACAGTACCACTTAGAATCAAGCTTCTGATATTTGTTGGTTCAGTTGTAATTTAATGCGACGGACCCATTGAGTGAACTCTGGCGAAGAGCTTGGATCATCCCAGCTTTCTGGGCTTTGCTTGTGTTCATACTGCTAGTGGTGATATGCACTCTCTGGGCTCCAGCACCTAATCCAACTAGGTACGTCCAGGGTTCTGGTGTGTTTTCTTTTCAGTAAATTGCTGTTTTCTGGGTTTATTCTAGAAGGCTTTTGGCTTCACTATACACTCTCACAACAAAACATGGAATGCTCTGTACTTTATGAAACTTATCATTTCAAATGGTTTCCAACATTGGAACAGGAAAAGCTTTAAGATTATTGACGTTTTAGAGATCACAATTGGAGCGAAGCAGGCTAGAAGAACTCATTATGGAACTTTGATTTTGAGATGATTCAGGAAACAAAGGTTAGGACAAAAATGCATTGTTCTCAGTGGCATATCTCTTGAGTTTATAACGAAGTCTGTGATTATGTCCCAACACCCAATCATGCACAAACTTGAAATGTTGAATGCCATATTTTTCTATTCAAGATTCTTTTTGGCTCAAACGGAAATTCCAGCTTTTGTAGAGATCAAGCAGGGCAGAGTTTCTCTTTGAAAATTGAATTACAATAAGGATTTTATAGAATTGGTTCTTGCATTATTGAATGTTTCTGTAAATTTAGAGTGTGATCTTCAGGATTAGGGCCCATAGCCCTTGGGGAGTAGAGGGGGACTGAGAATAAGTTTCTAATCTCTGAGAGTTGAGTGTCTGAACCAGACACAGGAATGGATGGGACTACTCTTAGACAGCAGATTGGTATTTTCAGAGCAAAGTTGTAGCAGCTCTGTGGATTGGTGAGATTGAGAGCACGCATATGGTTGTTATATTCATGATATAAAGACTTCGCTTGCATGATCCACTTGCATTGACCTCGTAGTTTTGAGATTGCCAAAGGTTTTTAAACATCTTTTGCGTTTACAGACATTGGTGCACCTACATGCGCCCAATTTTTTCAGCTATGATTGGGTATCTCAATCAACAATATAAGGAGATAGTCATTGCTAAGGACTCAATATAATTGCTAGCGCCAGTAGGCTACATTCAGTTTATGCCACAAGCTGTCTTCTTTTGGTTACCTCTTACTACGTTGAATCAGTTTTCTCGCTCCAAGAAGTGGCTAGCTAGGTTTAGAGATGGAAGCCTGGAAGGCTTACACTAACACACCCAATGAATTATATGTATTATCCGTTTCTTCTTGATGGCTTGTGGCACGCCTTGGTGGTATTATTGTTACTTTTAGCTTTTCTCTATATATACCGTGTGCTGAACTCGAAACTTGGCTCTAGCGAGATTCTATATAAACATTGTCTCTTGGTTAAATACCCAGTACATATGCTGTAGGGGTGTCAGGCACTTGAGAGAACACGCTTGACGACTTGACGTATTGATCAAATGCAAACAAAATTTGAAGTTCTCGTCACTTTTGTGTGGGTTTTGTTTCCCAATTTTATTGTTACAATGGATACCATTTATCATTGGCCTACACTAGTCTATGGTCATTAGAAAGACTGACCTTTTAGAATTTCATTTGGAAGCTTTGCATCGAAACTTTTTCCGGCAATAAATGCCCAAATTGCAATGAACAACCTGAGTTCCGCAAGTCTACTAGACGGATTGTCTTTGTAAGTGGGTGACTAGATGCATTACAATGTACATCTAGTAGGGAACAGTGTGTTTTGGGGAGGTTGGAAAAAACAACCTCGGCATTCCGATGTTAAATGCTTCAGCATTTGAGCAGAGTTGCTTTCTTTTAATCTTGTCTCAGAATCGGACCAAGTATAGCAGTACCTTTTAACGTGCTTCAGCATATCCGCAATGTTACTTTTTCTTTTCTTTTCTTTTTTAAAGCATTCACACCGAATACCAAAAGTCAGTACAACGGAGGAGGGTGGGCACCTTACGAACAGCCCCAGATATACGCAATGTTATTTCGGAACAAAAACTATGGTCGACGGTCGTGATATCTGCCCCTCTACTTAAAAAGATTGTCGTACATGGGTCCACGTAGTGCTGTCTCTGTCAGATCCCCACTGTCCTCGAGCTGTTGAGCAAGTGGATCATACTTTCTTACAATGAAGGTCTTAAGCAAGACTGCAACTACCCTTCAAGGCCCAAATGCTGAAATTTTGATGTTTGGGTAAAAAATTTTAATTTTTGAAATTTTTTTAAAAAAATTTCAAATATTTGATATCCAAACGTTGTCGGGACCACTTTAGAATACATCCACCCTTAACTAACTTTAATACCGAAAAAAAAAAAAAAAAAGGAGTAAAAAACAGTCAAAAGGAAAAAAAAAAAGTAAAAGTAAAAAAGCTCACGAAATCAGTGGACTACATTATAGACTGCCACGATTGGGGACACATGGCATATTCTCCTCTGTGGAGTTGCATCTGTAGTCTAGTGTAGGAGCCACGAAGACCACCCTATGCCGTTTACTATTGGGTATTGTCGTTTATTCTTAAGCCAAACTGGCGATCAGGAGAACAAACCCTAGCTACTCCGAACAACCACCACCGTTTCAAGAGAACAGGAAACGATCGCATCAAAGAATGGAACTTCCGGAAGATATCTATGCGGGCATACTCAAAAGGCTACCAGTCAAGTCCCTCGCACGTTTCAGGTGCGTCTGCAAATCCTGGCACCGTCTTATCACCTCTCCCAGTTTCATCCAACTCCACCTCCGCTTCAATAGGAGGAACCGTATCATTCTCTCTCGCTTTTGCGACACCCTTTTATCCTTGGGCCCTGAAGACACTTCGGCACTGCCACCCACTCCTAACAATAATACTATTAGTGGGTTTGAAGAGGCAGTGGAGCTGGACTTTGATCTGGTCCGGAATTTGCCTTACTACGTTAAAGGTCAGTGTGATGGCTTGCTATGTTTGGTTATCAAGGACGGTGGTGACGGTGCCCTTGTTATATGGAACCCGTGTATTCGAGAATACAAGAGGCTGCCACTACCGCAAGATTTCCGTTCTACCAGAGAGGTATTGGGTCTCGGTTATGATTCTTCCACCGGCGATTATAAGGTTGTTAGGGCCCCTTCTAATTACTGTCGAGTGAAATGCCGTGATTATCAGCCTCAGGTGCAAGTGCTGTCGTTGAGATCCAGTTCTTGGAGGAAGATTCCAGACCAAGACACCCCACCTTTTTTTATTGAGCATTTCTTGCAAGCCACTGCTGTGAACGGTGGCATCTATTGGCTTGGGGAGCCCGAGGGTGCTGTTCTCCGATGGGAAATTTTGCGTTTTGATTTGGCTAAGGAGAAGTTTAAGGTGGTGCAACCACCTCCGCGTGAGTTGGATAGGAGGAACTCAATACCATGGTTGGGGCCTTTAGAAGGATCTCTTTGTGTGGTTCGCACTCAGCGTTTGAGCTTCTTTGATGTATGGACCACCAAGGATGATGAAACTTGGACCAAATTGTTCACCATTCCAAGCATTCCAGGACCAGAGGCTTACGTGCTTGGACCAGAAGCTCACGTGCCGTTGTGTTTCACCAAGAGTGGTGCGGTATTGATCGGTGTTCGAGGGGTGGGGCTTGCTACTTATCATCCAAGTGAGAACAAATTAAGGCGACTTGCAGTTGATGGTGTTGATCGTTGGTTCCAAGAAATTGCTTGTGCAGAGACTCTGGTTTCACCCCATGCTACTGCAAGGCAACTCCAAGAGCATCACAGGACTTCCCACAGCCTCTGGCAACTGTTTAATGGCTTCAAAGACGGCATCGCTGGTTATTTCTCTTGTTCTAGTGGTGAGATGAGTAGGCTCCGATAGAAGAGGACACAAGCCACGGACACCGAGGCACAAGATAGTTGGTGATAAGTAGAGTATACGTACTCATATAGTGTTGCTTCCCTAACCAGAGAGTCTGCCATGGTAGTCATGGCTACTCTCCAGGTCATTGGGTCATGGTACATTTGTAGCTGCTGATTTGTGCCATTTCTAATGGGAGCAACATAATATCCAAACTATCCCTGCCTCCCCGGTATATTTGTCAATCAATAGCATGTATTCAAGACAGGAAATTAGATGACATCAAAAATTGTACTATGTTTTGTCATATCAAGAGAAAACTCTCATTTTCAAGATCTCTCTTTATGGGAAGTATTCGTGACTGCAAAACTTTTCATGACAAAAGAATACAAGTAAGAGCAATAACGAGAGAGAGAAAAAAAACTCGAACTGTATACAGCATCGTGAACTTTAGTTCTTTGAGTAGCTTGATATATGTCAGCATCTTGAGTTAATAATGACCATGGTGCTTCGGCCCACGAAACAAAAATTGTTCATCGTCTTGGCAGAGTCCTGCGGTTTCACACTTCTTCAACCTGCAGTTAGAAGTCAATATTGTAACGTCTTTCCTGATGGCAGAATCTCCAAATCGAAAATCAACATAGTTACCTCAAGCACAAAACTTTCCACTTAGTTATACTGAATAGTGACTGAGAATGACCTGAGGGAGGCTCATCAACTCAAGAACAGCCTTTTCTGGAGTCAGTTCATTGTCTACAATTCGTGCAACTGCCGTCAAAACCGGCATCTTAACATTATATTTCTGGGCCAAAGCAATAACTGCTCCAGCTGTGGAGACACCTTCCGCCACCTGCTAAATATGGACGCTAAGCAGTCACATCAAACAAATATCTCAATTAGCATCGGATGTAGGAAGAAGATTCAATCACCTGATTCATAGAACTCAGTATATCATTCAGCTTCTCCCCTGAGCCAAGACGGACACCAACTGTTCTGTTTCTTGACAAATTCACAAAACATGTGAGCATAATATCTCCAGTTCCCGATAGGCCTGTAAGTGTTGCCGGCTTTGCACCCATCTTCAAGATATAAATTGGAGGAAAAGTGACAGCAATGCAGCAAACAAAAGATTTTCAGGAGTGAGCAGCATAAATCATACCAGCAACTCTCTTGGAACTAAGGCCACAACCAACAAAACAAGGAACTACGAAAAAACAACCGAGCCAGAAAATGCTTTTTTCTATTATTTTGCCATAATTTCGAGAAAACAAAGCCAACTATGGAGATGTTGTTCAGGTCACTCCAAGTCGCCAAGGCTATCATGCGTGATATCTCCATTGTTGACAGGACAGTAACCAATATCTAAATGACTTTTGCAGAGCAGAGATTTAGGCCATAGGCATTTCATGGATAAAACAAGTGTTGTTAATGACTTCTGCCACATGGACAGCGCATGTGGCACAGAAGATAAGATACCTTTGTTGCTAGCCATCGTATCTCAGAACAACCTTGTGCAACAAGAGCCGCCATAGAATTATAACCAAGATTCATCCCTTCGACAATCCCTGCTGCTATTGCAAGAACATTTTTTAGTGCACCTGCAATTTCCACCCCTGTAACATCACTGGAGTTATCAGAGGTTAAGAACGTGTGTCAAACACATAAGTATACAGTTGTTGATATTCAATCAAGCATAATAATATCACGTTCTAGCAAAAGACTTGAGATGGACAGAAATAATGAAGCAGGGAATGTATGTATACACGCAACTTACCAATTGATGAAGGGGCGGTTTAGTGGATGCAATGATTAATGGTCCAATACAGATAAATGAAAAATGGATGACTAACTAAGTGGGAAACTCGGAATTGTTGGTGATGGATTTCTTTTTTCCAAAAAGGCCGGTGGCAGAGGTAGAGGAGGAGAGGGGATTCCTCATATTCTTAATTCAGTGTATTTAATGAAGATCATCTACCTTGAAGTGCTGATTCTTAAATGATTAGACGCTAGTAGCTGCTGAGTAGCTTTTGCCAATCTCTTGTCTTTTGATGCCACCACCATTGCTGCAATGAGCAAAACAGGAATATTAGCTTCCTTGGAAGCAAGAAAGATCTAAAAGGTGTATATTTTGCAATGGTAATTGTTCATATTCCTCAGAAAGAAAAACCCTTTAAAACATCTAACAATGTTATATTTTATCCAATAATGTCACCTGTTGGTAATTTATTCATCAATTCTAGAGCAAATGAAGGCCCTGATAGTGCAACAAAAGGTTGACGAGTATTCTTCAATGCTCGGGGTATAATCTGAGACATCATCCTCAAAGTATTCAGCTCTAACCCTTTGCTAAGAGATATGAATGGCAAGCTAGGGTCGACATGGTCAGCAATGCCCTCAAGAAAATATGAGCTGAACTGCAAGAAAAGAGATTAGAATCAGGCGGTAGCCTTTGCTTTTGACAAGGCTAGACCATGACCAACAACCTCATCATTTTCTGTGATACATAGCATCTGTAATGAGAGAACATCAGGTTTCAATATGTGTAGTGCCAAAATTTAAAATCCAACACACTCATTAGATCCGAAATATTGAGTCCACAGCAGTAACAGAGAGATGAAACACCTGTACAGGGACGGCATGAAGACAATAATCCGCACTGACCAGAGATGTTTTGGCATCAGTTGTAGCAGTCACATTTTCGGGTAATTTGTGTTTTGGGAAGTACTTACTGGAAAAAAGGAAAGGAAAAAGAGAGAGAAAAAAAGGGCAAACAAATTACATAGCAGTCGTACATACACCTAAACGCGAAGGTAATGGTCACTTTGTTAAGGCTGCAATGCAAAGGTTTAAGGGATGCTACAGAAAGTGAAGAGTTACCAATTACAATGGTCCTCATTAATAGACCGGCAAACTTGAGGATCACGTACGAGCATGGTCACTTCCAACTCAGCCTTTCGCTCCGCAAGATGGGCAGCCATTGCAGTGCCAAAAGACCCACCTCCAAGCACCACCACCTATAAGACCAAACTCGATCAACATGCGATAAACTGTTGCGAAAGAATTATGAGCTATATTACTCATCATCCATGACGCATTGCATAAAGCATCACTCTCAAACACGGATGTACTATTTACTTGACTTGAATCCCTTTTGGCAATTACGTAAATGGACCGGTACAGGAACATCCAACCCCAATGTTTTGGGGGAAAAAGAAAAAAGAAAAACTAATACTGGCTTCTTCTTTTGTTCTTTTCTAGGCAACTAGTATCGACTTCTTGATCAAGAAGGAAGAGTATGATACTGTCGAGACTCGAAATACTCGACCTTGTTAGTGCGTTCAAGAACATCGGTCTTGGCCTTGGAGCGCCAGGAGCGGGACCAGCGAACCAGCTTCTCCCACTCCAATCGGACGGTCCTGCGCCGATCACCGGCCCTTTCAGAAGTGGTTTCTGGGGCTGGGTCAGTAGGGTCATGGACGAATGGCTGAGTGGTGGAAGTGGAACTGGCGGGAGCGTGAAGGGAGAGAAAGATTGGCTTCTTCGAGGAAAAGAGTAATCTTCGGGATCCTATGGGATTGGTCGAGGGGAAGATAGGGTTCAGAAACTGAGGCTCCAACGTCGCCGCCATTTGTCAAATACACAGAAGCGGAGGGCGGGAGGCAGGCAGTAGAAGCAGCACCTTGGTTATCCTTTTTTTTTTTTTTCCCCCCACTCAACTCAGAACTTTCATTTAGGAACTACTCTGCTAAAAATAGCAGGCATCCATTCGCCTTCTTACAAGTCTCCAAGTGCCGGTAAGAGCTCCTCGTGGCCGTCACGTGCTTCTTCTAAAGAACGCGGAATGCGTACTGCGCTAGCCTCAACTTACGACGTCGTCGCCCTTCAAGCAAATGAAGACGTGAGGGTTTGACTATGTGTATCCACAAAAGTGGACCAATATATATATATTTTTTTATTAAACAAGTGTTCCGATAATTTGTACATAGAGAGCGCTTTGCTGGGATAATGCATAGAGAGTCATTGTAAGAGGGAGAAATAATAAGGTTAATTAAGTTCCTAATATTAAAGGATGGTCGGGGATTTACAAATAACAGATTTTGAAATGAGGAACAAAAATAGTTACCAATATCATCTCGTAAATTCAATCATTACCCTAACTCTGTTTTCAGTCTATTAATATAATTGCAGCGACTTCTGATCACTATAGGCAGGTGAAAATTCGAATCGAGTATCAAGCTCGGTTGTAGCAAACCATTGCACTCTAAATTTGCTCCGCCATTATTCTTCCTCATTTTTCAACTTATCTCGTAAATCAAATTGCAACTATGATTCCTTCCATTACTTCAAAGTGCACCGATAGTTCAAGGGATTGTAACCATGTCAACTCAGCTCAATAGAACTTTATCCGATCCTGCAAATTTTGGTTCGACAAGGGGCTTGATATGGGTTCAAGGATATGTTCCCATTATTTTATAGCTTTTGCTGTGTCAATTAACAAGTAAAATATACTGCGAAATTGTATGGATTATTAGATCTGTACTCTGTTCATTTCTTTTGAAGAAGTAGTGCCTTCTCCTCGTGTACGTATTGGAGAAGGCAATATTGTTATGCTTGCAATTTTGCTGCTACTTCAAATCTTCTCTTCTGAGAAGATATTCATTTTTAGTGCGTTTGTCTTCTGTCCAACAGGCCAGAAAGAATACCATATTCTTGTGCAGGTCATAGGCCTATGAAGCATTTTCCGAAACAGCTTTATGGGCCAAAAGAATTGACATCTCAAGGACAGTAAAAGCGAATAAACAATATGAAAGACGAGAGAAGGATATTGTGAGTTTCAAAGATAACAATGTCGTCATTGAAACCCTTACTGGATCACACTCAGTAACGGAGACTCAGATTTCGAACCAATAAAGAAGAAGGATTAATTAGTAACGAACGCAAAATTTATTTCATCTCAGTTAGATTCTGCTCTCGATTGAGCGGCTTCCTCTTGTTGCGGAATATGGGTGCTTAGCTCCTGCAGTTCGTCAGTTGAGATCTTAAGTCCTTCACGTCAGATTGTTTTAGGGGCTTTAGCATGAACATCTGAGCTCCTTCCTCTAAGCACCTGATCAGAAAAGTGCAATTCTTGAGACAACGGAAAGTGGAACAGAAAAGAAGAGAAGAAGCATCGTGTGGGATTTACTTGTTAATACGAGTTGGGACGTTCTCAGATGACATAATAACCACGGGAACGTCCTTCATGATAGACGATTCCTGCTTGCAGACCAATGAAGAAATAATGGTCAACGATGATGTCCGACATAATTAGAGGGCACGTAGAGCATTCCATTAGGCTTATTAATTCCTTATCGTCACGGTACCTTCACTTTTTTCAGTAGCTCGTAGCCGGTCATTCCCGGCATACAATAATCTGTAATGATCAAATTTACCTTTGAGACCTGCAAAACGAATATCAAAACCTTAAATGTGTTCATGAGTGACTAACATCAAATTCAAAGCTTAGGAAAGTATCCCTATTTTCTTACCCTGCCTTCCAAGTTGGTATGTTGACCGTCTCCCAAGCCCAAAAACTCCAACGCCCTCGGCCCATCTTCTGCAGTAGTCACTGCAAGCGGCCAGTCATGAATCATTTGCACAGCACCATAGGGGTAGTACGAAGTTAAATTTGTCTTCCATATTTGTTTTTTTTTTTTTTTTTGCCTTTTATTATGTCATGTTAATTATCCATGTCTATCAGTAACAGGCTTCTTAGTCTGAATTTATAGCCAACGAACAATAAACCGGAGATTAAAGAAAAAAAAAAGGTGACAAAAACCCTGGAGACCTTTGAAAAAACGGAAAAATGTGGTTGCAGAGTTTTTACCTTTACAGGAGGAGTTTTTGAGCAGCTTTTCAACAACTTTGCGATCAATGAGATTGTCATCCACGGCCAAGACATGAGGTTGCTCCCCACTTTCCATCAAGATCTTTGGAGACGAAGAACCTCCGGAACTGGCATCCATGTGCTCCATATCTCTACCCAACCTTAAGGTCCCCACCACCCAAAAGACAACAACAATAACGATAAAACGAAGTTGTATAGCAGAAACTAATAAACACAGTTGCAATAAGAGACTGCAAACAGATTAATGATACAAAGACCAAACAGTAGAGGCTTCTCTGACAAAAGTAGAATATAAAAAGATCTCACAGGAGATGTATGAAGGTAATGTGGTCGTATTTATTGAGTAAGGTTCTGTGGGCAGGAATCTCAGCAGTGATAGAGAGAGAGAGATCATATCAGTCACAGATATTTCGTGATCTTTTTTGGGTTGCTACCAATTCGATTCGGTTTTCTTCGTCCCACCGGATCTCTTCAGATTTCAGAAGCAATCTGCGCCTGCATGAGACTGCATCTTTTTGCGATATCGTATCCCACTCCGTATAAGGCCAGTGCACTAAAGATGTGGACCAGTTAAAACTTATAAAACCATTCCAAAAGGTGTTTGAAAAAATTCTACTTTTTCTCTTGTATGTTCTACTCTTACTGTGGATATAAGACGTGCATTTTCTCAAAGGAGGAGAGAAAAAATAAAGCTATTGAACCAACTGATGAATAGAAGGAAAACAAACTCAACCAGCTGATACTCAACTGAAACTTCAAGTTTTGTTACCGGTAGTTGGACTCCTCTCTCCAAAAAACAAAGAAAGAAAAGAGAACACGAAATGCGAGATAAATCAAAAGAGAATAAAAGATTTGCGAAAAAAAAAAAAATCTTCGATTTCCATGTAGGAGGAAGGCCGTCTCAGTCTAGGATATGATTTTACGTAGAAAGGGGGGGTGTCCCTTTTTCGGTTCTTGGCTGTCTCCATTAATGTTGAGAGAATCAACGAGTCTTCTGTCGAAAGGGTAGGATCAGACATGACTCCGAATCTCTTTGCAAAACTGTTGCCAAAATATTTTCCGTTGGTAGAAGAATATAATATATAGGGCAGGTGCTATTTTCAGGATCAAATGAACTTTCACGTGTTGAAATTGGTGCGACTTCCGTCACTTCGATTTGCACAACAGAAGTAACTCTTGCCAAGGAAGCAAGAGTAGCTGTAGCCGACAAAAGAAAAAACGTAAGACTAGTGGTGTTGCAGCCGATGTAGCTGGCAAGCGATCTCATTGCTTTAAAGCAATTAGGCTTTTAGAGGAACTAAAATTCCCTTTGATTTTATGATCCCAAAAGATTAATCATTAGACTCGGAAGACCTAAATTTGACAAGAATGAGACATGTTTGTTGGCAATCAGAAAATCCCCGTTATTTCAGACACATTTACTATCCAAAGTAAAGCATAATGTTGCAGACGCCCAATGACAAGCGCGTTCTTTCGTTGCCTTCAGACTTAGAATTGAGACTTGTATTATCAGATTCAAATTGAATCAGTGTGAAACAGTTCGTTATAGCTGTGAGAGCAACACGACACATTTTCCAATCAAGTAAAGCATAATGCAAAACTCAGAAAGTGAATTACATTGTTCTTTGGACGTAATATACAATCTCCACTATTTGATGCTTGCCTTGGGAATGGATGATGAACATGGTCCTCCAGATGTCATAAATGGTATTCCCTTGAAAGTGGCCACACCCTTGTCATCGGTGAAAAGATGCTGCAGCCGTGAAACACAACAATTATTTCTCCATAGAGGGAAGCATTCATTCACAGAGCATATGAAAGCAATTCTTAGAGGCATCAATGATAACAGCAACACGAATGAAAGACCTTTGACAAATTCACCACAGCCTTAAAAAAAAAATACAAATCTATAGAAAATAATGTCCAAGTAGCAACTGATAACTGGCATATCAAAGGTTATAGTATGAGTAATTCATAAAACAGACCACTACCGACTAGTAAAAGAGATACAGATACATACCGGTGTTATCTTTTCCAACTGTTTCTTTTTTGGGTTAAGGACGTCTTCAGGCTTTCCATCAATCCTAGACAAAATACAAAGAACTACATAAGAAACACCATACTTAATTAAGTAAAATGTATGATAAATTTGCCACTATAGTTATACATACTATGAAGTGGCCCAAAAGTAACTACATCCGGGATAAATTTGCCACATTTATTCTATGAGTGCCAAAAGTAACATCCGGGTGACAAATTGGACCCCCAGCAAATGAAACACGCTCCCCAATTTTGGCCCCTTCAGGAGGGAGGAGAGGCTCTACACCGGTATGATCTTCATTAGAAGCACATAGCACCTGGAAAAAATTTGGATTTACAAGGATGCACATCAACGTCAGTCCCCTATAACTGCAGTCTTCAAAGGAGTAGTCAGAAGAATGAATCTTATGCAGCAATGATGTGCTTCATTGATGAACTCATGTAAGAAAAACATGAGCATAATTTGGTTAAGAAAAAAAATCCAAGAGCAAAGTACCAGTCCTTCTGACATCACATCTCGTAGCTTTCCAGGTTTTACATTTGTAATCAGCACAACACGTCGGTTCTGCACAATAGATGCAAAATGGAAAAAAGTCAATGGAAAGAAATGCTAAGGTCTCAATACCTAGTGTCAGGACATAGGGGACAAGACAGTGTCAGGTAACAAATATGAAGGGGCTATAATTTAAAAAATCTGACAATTATGAAACTAAAACAGAGCACAGGTAACTGAAAATGAATGCAAACTGATTATATCTTATATCTTACTAATTCATGCAGCAATTATTACCGTTAACTCTTCTGGACTGCAATACTTGGCCAAACCACTAACCACCTGACGCAGTTTAGCATCTCCCACATCTATCTCTTCAACAAGTAAACTGCGTGATGAATTAACAACAAATGCATAATGACTTATTTGTAGCCTCCAGTCATTGCAAAATATAGACCCCAAAACTTGCCATATTTCAATGGGTTGCAAGCAATTCCGATCTTATCTAGTGAACAATGGCGCTCTTGAAGAGAAAGAGAAGATGTTACTGCCATACCTATCTGCAGATGGATGCTTCCAAGCTTTGCAAATAAGACCAACCTGTATATTGAGCAAACTGACACTAATTTCTTTGTCTTTCTCAACGGCATCTGTTCCAGATGACTTTTTCTTATCCTGGGTAGTTTCTGTATCTCCCATGCCCTTTTTCTTGAAATCCAGAATGAAGAGGGTGACTATGCAGTAACTTACAAAGATGAAAATCTAGGAAGTAAAAAAAAAAAAAACAGCCTCGATGCAACTCTCGATATCTAACCACATAAACCTCCAGCCAGACAAATACAAAAGGGACCGTGTCTAACAAAGGTATTAGTTGTAACTTATCAAGGTCAAAATTTTAAAAGGCTCACCCCAGCATCACGTTTCTTAATACTCGCATCTGCCTCTGACTTATCTGAAACTTGTATGTTTTGTAATGTCTTTTTTGCATTTGAATCTGTCTCCGCCTTCACCGTATTTTTTGTTCCTTCCAACTAAAATTAACAAGAATATAAGAAACCCAAAATCTATCCACACACTACAAGCACTTAAGAAGTTCTGCAGTGGAATTTAAAGGGATGTAGGCATGCAGAACCTTCACTGCCTGAAGATTGGGATTGATACAAAGATTCTAAAAGGATATGATTCGACAGAGCCTTTAAAGTTTATTGTTACCATTATAGGCCAACCAATTTATTCCTCTTTTAGCCATTTAGGCAGCCTCTGTTTGAGGTGTATAATGCGTCACTCAGGGTAACCCATATTTCATTTGCTTCAATATGTCTATATCAACGGTAATATAAGCCTGACAATGAACATGGAAGCATATCCAGAAAATCACTCACTTGTGGCTCAAATTCAGACTTCTTGAGGAATATCCTCTCAAATAATTCCCCAAAATCCTCCTTGCTCTGTTAAAAGAAAATACAATAGTTTGATGAGCAACCAATTAAATGTATATATTTGCAAAAAATATAACAACATACATCCCAGTCAGCTTTGAAGGTAAGGGGCACAGAGAGCAGAGCACAATTCTGATGCATATCTAGATGTCATACGGCAAGACCAATGTGGTGTACACATAGGCTAAAAACACGACAAGATAAGATTGCATCATTGCAACAAGATGTCGCAGCATACAAGTCCATATAGCAGAATTGCACATCATCAACCACGCTCTGCCTACAGATATCAAAAAACTCGCCTACAGTTTTTGCAGAGAGGTATTTCAAAATAATGCTTATAGCAGCAATTTTCTTTTTCCTGCATCTACTCACTGCAGAAGCAGCCAAATACCTGGAAAGCAATTTTTTTTCTTTCTGAAAGATTCAAAAGTGATGGTCAACTAATGCCATGTCCAGGCCACAATTAAAAGACTCTGGCATCTAGCAACTAATTAACCAACTCTTTTTCATCTAATAATTCTTTATTACTGAGCAAACAGGAATATATTAGGACTACTCATTGGCTCAAAAATTTATCATCGCCCTTCGACGAGATGTAGCCAGTTTTCTCTAATGTATACCTGCAAATTCCGGTTTAGACCCTATTAATACCTAGAGGGGAAATTTGGTACAAAATTTTGTCAGCACTCAAACACTAACAATAACTGTAACTCAAACGACTGAGAGACAGCCTAAACATTTCCATAGAGTAGAGGTTAGTGCATAACGACTGCTCACTTCATTGACACCTTTTTTACACTCCCCATATTTTTGTAATCAACAAACATTTTTATTCCTCAGATCATTGCATACAGCCATCAAGCATGGGAAATAACTGAAGTGGGCCCCATTCATAGCACCAAAAAATTGCTAAACAAATGAGACAATATATCTGTATCTAACGAGAACATTAGGTAACTAAATTTAGGAGGCTATCAAAAACGTATAGATTGAAAGAACTGAAACTAATCTGGATTTGGCCCTACCTGGATGTAATCCATCCATCTCATTACATGCGGTAACTTTTCCTTCTCTTCATTCGGAAGGCCGATCTAGCATTTATAAAGACACAGAAATCATTAGAACTTCACTTCTGTAAGGCCAAAGGCCTTTAAGCTGAATGGAGTGTCAAATTCCCTACCAGCAAAGGATGTAGCACTGAAAACACAATAACATCAGCTTCGGAAGGTTTTAGTCCATTCCCCAAAAGTACAGACTTCAAAGACAAGTCATCATTCAATCCATTGAGAACTCCAAAGCATGACTTAGAATCTAGTGGAACGCTGTCGGCAAATGCTATCCATTTCATCACCTACAAGCAAAAGTCATTTTTTTGAAGACAGACAGACGGAGAGAGAGAGAGAGAGAGAGAGAGAAGATATGGCAGTAAGAGATCCAGCAAAATCAACACCAGTGCACTCCAAGATGTCTAAGCAACTCTTTCTTTCTTTTATTATGCATTGTTTTGCAAAATCTTGGGATGCCACTCACATAGCAATCTATACAGACACCGAGGAAACTAATAGGACAGATTCTAGTAACATTAGCTTGTGCACCAAAAGCTTTGACGTAGCACATTCAGTATGCAAGACAAATTACTTTACCTCGTCATTGGCATCCAAAGAGGCCCCAGCTGACTTGCGTATGTTTGAGTACAAGTTCTTAATATCCTTCTCCATAGCGTCCTCCAAAAAGATTCTCTGCAAAAATAAACTTTAAGGTAAGCAAATTATCGTATTTCCAACAACGTAAATGTTAGAAGACAATGTTTATTTATATTGAAGGTGATTTTGCATGAAAACACGTTTCCAAATTACACCTGCACAACTTTAATAACTTCTGATCTATACAGTACATGAAAGTCCAGTGAAAACAGATGCTGAAGGAATTGCAAGTAGGGAAAAGGAAATTCTCAGGTGAAGTAAAGAAAGAATCTTGGTCAAAACTCCAACAGATTACCGGACGATATAAAGAGTCTCCATTTCCATAACACCCAGAACTACACAACAACTTAAGAACCACGAATTATCCACTCAAACCCAAAGGAACAAACTGTTCACATTTCAAGCTATAAAAACCCATTTCATGTTCAAATGCTCGAAATGAATCTCAACAAGCCAAAAACACAAATTAGAAGAAAAAAGAACACTTCACTAAAAGAAGTAAGGGGAGACGACCAAGCAAAAAGGAAGAAAATGCAAACTTGTGGTAAAAATAAGTTGTCAGTGTAAGGGAAACGATCAAGTGACGGAAAATGTCAAGTCACAGTAAAACTAACATTTGGAACGGTAAGGTGAAACAAAAAGAATCATAGAAATTAATAAATGGAAAAGCGAGGGCGAAGAATGGTGGCTCACAGGATCTAAAGAGAAGCGTTTACAGAGAGACAACACTATCTTTTGCTTTGTATCGAGACCGAAGCTTCCATTTGCGGCCATCTCCTTTTCTTTCCAAACTCTCTTCGTCTACTGCTGCTTCCAATTTTTCTCACGAATGCACTTTCACTCAAAAGACCCTGAGAAATTTTGATAGGGTTTTTGGACGTCGGGTGTTATGGGTCTCGCATGTAGTCCACCTCTAAAGGAGGCCCGGGGGCCAGGAATAATATGCCATCATGAGTGGGCTATGGCAGAAGAACTCTCTTTCGTCTACATGAGGTAGGCGGAGATCAGCCCAATAACAACTAAAGAGGCCCAAAGAACAGAATCCATCATGCAAAATTTTGGGACCTGCAAGATTGCAGGTCTGTTTACAAACCACAATTTTATACTTTTTAAAATTTTAACATAATAAAAATTATAATATAATCTTTTTCTTCATCAAATTATTATTTTTTATTATAATAAATATTAAAAATTATCTCTCTCTTCACTTTATTTCAAATTTAATATCTTAAAATTTTAACTTCTTCAAAATTTTACAAACAAACAGACCACCAGCAGAATATGAACTGAATGAGTTGGAAATTTTGTCCCGTTGTCTTGTTTGGTTAATTCGAGTTGCCGGTGTATCGCCGAGAAATTCCTGCCAACTATGCACGTTGTAGATTGACCAATGCTCGGGAGCGCATGCGTCAAAACAAGATGGTAGCGACAAGGGACGCAGGGAGACCTCGTCGTTTTACTGTCTGAACTTATTCTACGTTGGGAGAAGAGAACGATATTTTGAAAAAACAGTCATATCGAAAGTCAGAACTCGGAGCCAATGGTGTCGCCGCTTGCAGGGATTCCCTTGGCCTTTTCTTTCATTTGCGTCATTGGAATTCGCAACCGTTTAAGGGTCACACTGACAATGTTTCTTTTTAGTACTCTTGACTCCTTTGCCTGGCTCCACTTGAGAACGGTGCTTCAACCTACTGACTTCCAGTTTTATCACTTCTCTATGAGACTGTGTAGCACTGTTTGTTCTGTAGCTTGCCCCACAAAAAGTTTTTTTTTTTTTCTTGCCCTTTTTTTTTTAAACAAAAAAAAAAAATCAGATTTGGACTCTCAACAATCATTGAGGCGATTTAACTTTACAATAGTTGTCAATCCATGTGCAGGTAAAATGGTGAGCTTCCTTCGGGGGGGCAGAAGCAGCTCCAGAACAAAACTTGAGCCTCCAAAAATCTGCAATACAGAATGGATGATTCCCTTGGTTGTGCAGAAAGTTCCAAACCTTCAATATAATGTCAAACAGTACGCCACCAAGCATAAAGGCAAGATAATTTTGATGCCCTAAACTCGACGGGATCAGCCCCTCAAATTCCAACAGACTGGCTGATTTAAGGGCGTGCAAGATAGAACAAGCCAACACTTATAACGGGTTATTTATCAAAGATTTTAGGCTCTGGTGGCCACAATTTCCATTGTCTAGTCTTTTTACATTGAACCAAGGAAGTTGTCATGAATTCATTTTGTAATGAACTTGATGCAGCACAGGATAGTAATCACGACAGGAACAGGTTCACTTGCATCGCATTGAAATCACTCACTGACAAAGATATCAAACCTTCTTTTGCATGCCCTGTAGTTGTTTAATACGCTGAAGACGCAAGGCCTCTCTGTTAAGATTTCAGAGCTCCATACGTCACCCAGACGCAGTAATTTTACACAAAGGGAGCAGAGAGGTCTATTATTAAGGACGCAATATTTGCAGTCGGGGGTTCAATGACCGGGCAAAAGGTAGAAGGACCAACGTGAATTCAAGAGAACCTAAAAGCAAAAGGTCTGTTCTGCTAGTGCTCGGTGCCTCTCGCCTCTTTAATTCTACATCACCCGCTGTCCCACCACCATGGACCCCCTGCACCTGCACCTTCACCTCCAACTTTCTTTTATTACACCACCTACCCTGGCCACGTACTTATTTTCCTTTATTACTTCTGATCTACTGCTTTCTTTTGTCCTTCCTTTCACTCAACCCGCCATTTCTCCTTCCCCGTAGTTCGCGTGCCCGGGCCCTTCTTTAGAGCCAGTGCTTTATATTATACATCTTTAGCCGACGGAAACTCTCGCACTTCACCGGAGCTCCCTTTTTTTCTCTGTTTCATTGAGCCAAGCAGCTCCAATTTTAATGATATGATATATTTGCGTCGGTTATTTTCCCATTTTGCCCCCCTGCGACCGCTGTCTAGATGCCTTTCCACAAACACATCAAAGAATACTATAAAGCTGTGCCGAAATAATAACGTGCAACAGAAAAAATAAAAGCAAAAAGTATTGAAAAATGTCAAAACAGCAATTCCCAGCAAACACGGGGGCGATTCCAAAGTTCGTCCCCAACTTGCAAACATTACCAGCTCAGCTAACGACTCGACGGGATCGGAGGCCTCCTCATGCCAATTCCAACAGACTGGCTGATTTAAGGGCGTGCAAGATAGAACAAGCCAACACTTATAACGGGTTATTTATCAAAGATTTTAGGCTCTGGTGGCCACAATTTCCATTGTCTAGTCTTTTTACATTGAACCAAGGAAGTTGTCATGAATTCATTTTGTAATGAACTTGATGCAGCACAGGATAGTAATCACGACAGGAACAGGTTCACTTGCATCGCATTGAAATCACTCACTGACAAAGATATCAAACCTTCTTTTGCATGCCCTGTAGTTGTTTAATACGCTGAAGACGCAAGGCCTCTCTGTTAAGATTTCAGAGCTCCATACGTCACCCAGACGCAGTAATTTTACACAAAGGGAGCAGAGAGGTCTATTATTAAGGACGCAATATTTGCAGTCGGGGGTTCAATGACCGGGCAAAAGGTAGAAGGACCAACGTGAATTCAAGAGAACCTAAAAGCAAAAGGTCTGTTCTGCTAGTGCTCGGTGCCTCTCGCCTCTTTAATTCTACATCACCCGCTGTCCCACCACCATGGACCCCCTGCACCTGCACCTTCACCTCCAACTTTCTTTTATTACACCACCTACCCTGGCCACGTACTTATTTTCCTTTATTACTTCTGATCTACTGCTTTCTTTTGTCCTTCCTTTCACTCAACCCGCCATTTCTCCTTCCCCGTAGTTCGCGTGCCCGGGCCCTTCTTTAGAGCCAGTGCTTTATATTATACATCTTTAGCCGACGGAAACTCTCGCACTTCACCGGAGCTCCCTTTTTTTCTCTGTTTCATTGAGCCAAGCAGCTCCAATTTTAATGATATGATATATTTGCGTCGGTTATTTTCCCATTTTGCCCCCCTGCGACCGCTGTCTAGATGCCTTTCCACAAACACATCAAAGAATACTATAAAGCTGTGCCGAAATAATAACGTGCAACAGAAAAAATAAAAGCAAAAAGTATTGAAAAATGTCAAAACAGCAATTCCCAGCAAACACGGGGGCGATTCCAAAGTTCGTCCCCAACTTGCAAACATTACCAGCTCAGCACTATACGATGCCACTTGTGCCATCCACGTCAAAGTAAAGCTTTCACTGACAACGACTACGTGGACGCCACGTCGGAATAGGCTCTCGGCTATCATGCCACGTGTCTACAACATCTTTAATTGCCCCTCGGCGACCTCTCTGCTCCGCTTTTGCCGTTGATAAAAACCCGGTTCGCTCTCTCTCTCTCTCTCCCTTCAGTCCCTCTCCTCTCTCTCTTTCTCACACACAGTGCTCACACTGACACACACCTTCACGCAGAGAAGCTCTCTCTTCTTTCTCCTCTTGAACCCCAGGTGAATGCTCCGTGATACACCATTTCCGGCTAAACTACTGGCGAATATTTTTGACGCCTTGTTCTCTTTTACTCTAATCCAAGGCGGAGTTCCTGGCGAAGCCGTTCGAGTCTCCGGCGAAACTTTTGAGTTCCGTGCTCTGCATTTTTTGTGAGTTCTCAGTCCTCTAATAGAAGGGCTTCCTTCCTTCATGTCTTCTGAAATCTTTCTTTTTTTATGAAGCTGAATATATTGGTTTTTCCGGGAGATTGCTAGGGTTTTGCACACTTTACCTTCTCAACTATCTTGCTTATCATGTCAGCTATTTTTGAGTCTGGGCTTCCCATTTCGCTAATGCCACTGCTTTTCTGGTATCTCTTCTTCTTGTTTTCCTAAGCTCCAAATCTAGCCGTTAGGAAAGAAAAAGTTGCCCTGCTTAAACAATTTTTGGTAACCTGATTGGCTTTGTTTGTTCACAGTATGAGCTCTTAAAAGTTCAGTCTCCGCGATTTCTGTCTCTCCTGCGTCGGTGTTCTTCTGGGCAGCACCAGCTTCTACATGACCTCGATGGATCTCCTAGTTTACTAAAGCAGCAGACAAAATGCGAGCGTCTTTTTTAATGAAAAGCCAGCTAATCGTCGTCTTTGTGTTCGTGCTGGTTGCTACAGTCCCGGATCTCGTGAGATCCTTGAATCCGTCTCTGAACGACGACGTGCTGGGGCTGATTGTGTTCAAGGCCGATGTCCGAGACCCAAACGGATATCTTGCGTCTTGGAACGAAGACGATGATAGCGCTTGTAACTGGGTTGGCGTCAAATGCAACCCCAGATCCAACAGGGTCACCGAGCTCAACCTCGATGACTTCTCTCTTTCGGGTCGGATAGGCAGAGGTCTTCTCCAGCTGCAATTTCTTCGCAAGCTATCGCTGGCGAAGAACAACCTTACTGGAAGCATAAGCCCCAGCATTGCACGGGTCGACAACCTACGGGTGCTAGATTTGAGCGAGAACAGTCTCTCAGGAGCTATACCGGTGGATTTCTTTCGGCAATGTGGGTCTCTGAGAGTTCTTGCTTTGGCCAAGAACAAGTTTTCGGGGAAGATACCAGAAAGTTTAAGCTCATGTTCCGCTCTTGCATCGGCTAACTTGTCGTCTAATCAGTTTTCAGGCTCGCTACCAATCGGCATTTGGTCTTTGAATGGGCTGAGATCCCTCGATTTGTCAGATAATTCGCTTGAGGCTGAGATTCCAAAGGGGATTGAAAGTCTGAATAACTTGAGAGCCATTAACTTGGGCAAGAATCAGTTTTCTGGGAAGGTCCCAGATGGCATTGGAAGTTGCTTGCTGCTGAAGTCCATTGATTTTAGCGAGAATTTGCTATCTGGGAGCCTTCCGGAGACATTGAGGAAGCTTTCGTTGTGTAACTATCTTAATCTGCGCAAAAACTCATTTCGTGGGGAGGTTCCAGACTATATTGGGGAAATGAAAAACCTTGAAACTTTGGACCTCTCAGCCAATAGATTTTCTGGCTATGTCCCAAGTTCAATGGGTAATCTTCAGTCTCTGAAAGTCTTGAATTTGTCGGCTAACCTGTTTACAGGAAGCTTGCCCGATTCTATGGTTAAGTGTGCAAACCTCATATTATTAGATCTCAGCCAGAATTCGTTAACGGGTGATCTTCCTGCGTGGATTTTCAACTCGGGATTACAAGAAGTTTCTTTGTCAGAGAATGACTTGCTTGGAAGCACGAAAAGTCCCTTGGGGAACTCACTTGGAAAACTTGAAATCTTGGATTTGTCCCACAATTCGTTCGCTGGGGAAATCCCATCCTCGATTGGGAATTTGAGCCGCTTGCGGTTCTTGAATCTGTCCGGGAACTTTCTTGTTGGGCGTATACCAGCGACAATTGGGGAGTTGAAGGCCCTGGATAATCTTGATTTGAGCGAGAATCAGCTGAACGGAAGTATTCCTCTGGAAATTGGAGGAGTTGTTTCGCTGAATGAACTGAGACTGGAGAAGAACTTCCTTTCAGGGAAGATTCCGTCTTCAATTGAAAATTGTTCTTCTCTAACGACCTTGTAAGTTCTCTCTGCCGTCTCTTATATGGCATCTGTCATTTACCATCGGACTTTAAGAGCTTGTCGCCTGGGCTCTGGTCGTTTAATTGCCTCTTGTCTAGGAGTTTTAAGTATAATTTCTATTAGTATTGTGAGATAAATCTCCACTACTAACATTTTCGTTTCTGGTCAAGTAATTTGATGTTTAAGATTATATTGGATGCACAAACGTGATCAGATTTGATTTCTGTTTCCCTAAGCAGTTGAGTGATGATACAAGTTATCTTTCTTCCTAGTTTCTCCGCTGGTGGCTGATATAGAAGCTCTTTCATCGTGATTAGTCGTATCATGATGACAGGTTTTGAACTCTTGTTTATGCTCTATTGGTTTTTTTGAATTGTGCAGGATTGTAGCCCATAACAGACTCAGTGGACCTATACCTGCTGCAATAGCCCAACTTACCAACCTACAAAACGTGGACTTGTCTTTCAACAACCTTTCTGGAAGCCTGCCCAAGCAGTTGGCCAATCTTCCCCACCTGCTATCGTTCAATATTTCTCATAATAATCTCCAAGGTGAGCTGCCTGCTGGTGGCTTTTTCAACACCATCTCGCCTTTCTCTGTCACTGGAAATCCATCTCTCTGTGGCTCTGTGGCAAACAAGTCTTGCCCTATGGTCCTTCCTAAACCCATTGTCCTCAATCCTAACTCCTCTTCTGACACCGCTTCTGGTTCATTACCTCCAAATCTTGGTCACAAAAGAATTATCCTTAGCATTTCTGCACTCATTGCCATTGGCGCTGCTGCAGTCATTGTCGTTGGTGTTATTGCCATCACAGTACTTAATCTTCATGTTAGGTCATCCGCATCTAGATCTGCAGCAGCCCTCACATTATCTGCCGGTGATGACTTCAGCCATTCTCCCACTACAGATGCCAATTCTGGCAAGCTTGTCATGTTTTCTGGTGACCCTGACTTCAGCACAGGAGCACATGCTTTGCTCAACAAGGACTGTGAGCTTGGCCGTGGTGGCTTTGGAGCAGTCTACCGAACAGTTCTTCGAGATGGGCATCCAGTTGCAATCAAGAAGCTCACTGTCTCGAGTCTTGTCAAATCTCAAGAAGACTTCGAAAGAGAAGTGAAGAAATTGGGAAAAGTTCGGCACCCTAATCTTGTGGCTCTTGAAGGCTATTACTGGACTACATCATTACAGCTGCTCATCTATGAATTCATCTCTGGTGGTAATCTGTATAAACATCTCCATGAAGGAATAGGTGGAAACTTCCTCTCATGGAACGAGAGGTTCAACATTATCCTTGGGACAGCGAAAAGCTTGGCTTACTTGCACCAATTAAACATAATCCATTACAATATAAAATCGAGTAATGTCCTGATTGACAGTACGGGTGAACCTAAAGTGGGAGATTTTGGCCTAGCAAGATTGTTGCCAATGCTTGACCGTTATGTTTTAAGCAGTAAGATTCAGAGTGCTCTAGGGTACATGGCACCTGAGTTTGCTTGTCGCACAGTTAAGATAACCGAGAAGTGTGATGTGTATGGGTTTGGGGTTTTAGTTCTTGAAGTGGTTACAGGGAAGAGGCCTGTGGAGTACATGGAAGATGATGTTGTGGTGCTCTGTGACATGGTCAGAGGAGCACTGGAAGAGGGCAAGGTGGAGGAATGTGTGGACGGGAGGCTTCAGGGTAAGTTCCCAGCTGAGGAGGCAATTCCGGTAATGAAGCTAGGCTTGATATGCACATCACAAGTGCCATCAAACCGGCCAGACATGGGAGAGGTGGTTAATATATTGGAGCTGATCAGATGCCCTTCAGAAGGCCAAGAGGAGTTAGAATGAGCTTAGCTAATCATATGAAAGATTGAGAGAAGGGATTTAAAATGGGTTATCCGGCGAAGAAGAATCCGGGGTGTCTCACTCATCGGAAAGAAGAAAAGATTGATTGTTGGAAGATTATTCCCTTTTTTTTTTTTTTTTGGTTCCTGTTGCAGTCTTTAATGTTTGTTTCTTGTTTATGGTTGTAGTGTCTCCTCAGTGTAATAGCCAAGTTCCGGATTCCTTTTCACCGGTCCCCATTGGGTTCCCTAATGAATACTGTTGCTGTCTTACTGATCACTGTCTTGTGCATTTTTGCGGCTTAGTTGTGAGCTGATTTCGGCAGTAATTTCTGAAAAAGCCTTGGAGGGAATTTGAGCGGGACGGTAGTTTTGTTATTCAATCCGCAAGGCAAAGTAGTGGAGCTCATTATTGGTGTCATTTGTTTGGACACCCGGTTCGTGCTTTCTTTCATTAGTTGATTCACTCCACTGTTCTTGGTGGTGAATATCTCGGTAAGCAGGACAGACAAAGCTGTGACTGTTATTATTATTATTGCCAAGGAAGATGAGTGTTCTGGAGCAACATAATGCTTTGTACGGGGGCTATGATTTCATTTCAGACAAACTGATACACCCTAATATTTCAAAATCCTCTCATCAAAAGGGTGAGCTAATGGGCTTCGTAATAAAGGGCAAATCTGACTTTCAATGCTCCGGTTTGAGAAAGGTCGTCTCATTTTTCTAGACAATGAATTTCCAAGGACAGCCAGTGGTCTAAGGTATTAGAGTATAGTCCTTAAGTCAAAAGTGACTTAAAGAGCCTGAGGACTTCCCTAGATTCTTAGCACCCACTTTGAAGCAAAATAATCTAAAGTAGTCAATAGAGTAATGGCAAGGGGAACAACCACAAGGGGAAAAGTGAAAGATAGGGTAAAGAAATAAACAGCCAGCAGGGGCCCAAGGATACGGATGGTGATAATTTGGAGAAAGAATATTGCGCACTGTGATACTGATGCTGTCGGAATAGAAGCAGTCTTTTTTAATACTTGGTGACCCACGTCCCTCGGTTTTATTCGCGAACTTTCTTTCAATACCTTCTTTGTTTATTTCATTCAAACCTCTCCCTGCTCCTCTTTCCAACGAGTCATAGAGGCACCAAACTCTCGTATGGATTGCCCTTTTTCTTTTTCTGTTGTTCGTTATTTTTCTTTTCCCCATCTTGACATAGTTGCAGACTTGCAGTGCACTCCAAAATCAAATAATTAAAAACCACCCTCTTATGAGGTGGGGGAGTCGAGGATATAATTATCGTAGCCATGTGCATAGATTATAAGCAATGAGTTGTTCCCAGGGCAATTAGCTTTAAGATATTGAAATGGTGTTGGGCCCAAGAGAACCTAATAGATTGAAATCGCCATCCTCAACCAGCACATGTTTCGTCGATAATCTTAAACTTCTTTAGAGAGAGTCTGACGGAATATCCGAGTCCCCCTTGATCTCTGGAAAGTGACAGAAAGAAAAACCTACTCTTTTCATAATGCTTGTTATTTTCTTAATTGTAGCGTAAGTTGCCTCCAAGATGGCAATATGCTACTTTTCGTGGCCCAAAAGATGCAGAGTAGCGCTCAGCCCAACCAACTTAAGCCATTTCTCTGGCCATTCCTGCTATCAGAGACGAGAGATAAATAGGGCATTCGAGACTTCAACTTCAACAGTGGTATGTCAATTTTACTTTCCCTAGTTTACAATGAGGGCCAGCACAGCAACAGCAACAACAAAAAAGCTACAAAAGCGTCTCGTTCATTCTTTAGAGGAGAGAAAAGCGATAAAGAAGGACATTAAAGCACTATTGACACTATAGGATTAGGATAAAGTGTTGCATATGGCTTTCGTATTTGTTTAGTTTTTTGGGTCCTTGCTTGCTTTGTCGAGGGACAAAATGATACCTCTCATCTTTTTGGTTGCGGTCATGGAAATTGAGTCCTGACTGAGAGCATATGGTGGTGTTGGAGTTGTGTATCTGAAAGACAAAGCTCGCGCATCTCCCAATAAATACCCACTTGAGGTAATTATGTACATGAAGCGGGCAGTGCAGGCTTTTTGAAGTCTCTACCATGAGAACTATTGGATCGGCGTTGAGGATATGTTTGGCAGGGGACTCGACTCAAATATAGCAGGGTAGGCAGATGGGAGTTGTTTTGCGTCTTGGTTTTGAGACTGCTACTGTGACTGATCATGGACAAATCACCTTCCACACAGACGAGACGAGCGAGGCTTTTTTTTTTTTTCCTTCATTAACGATAAACTAGTTCAAAACATTAGAGAAGTACAGAAAGGTCCACGTCACATGACTGGACTACAGAAGGAATACGAGAGTCGTCACGCATGCCAAACATTCTCTGATTCAGTGAGCCAACTGATTTTGAGCTCCGGGAATCCAAGCGAAGGTTCAACCCGGATGCTGCTGCAGATAAGCACGAGGGGCACAGATGAGTTCTTTTATCAGAGGTCCAGGGTCCCCAGAATTACTCCAGTCCTGCCATAACTGTTGGCAATCGGACTCAAAATCCACTTCTTCCCACTGAAGATCTTCAGCAATAGGCTCCGTGTAGACTGTAGAGAGAGCAATGGGAGTCTCTAAAAGAGACAGCAATGCTTGAGTATTGCGAATTCACAGCTACATCCATATTAATATTGCACTTGAAACGACCTTGAAGAGGGTGAACTCAACGCCTCCACACCTCTGCATCTGCCTGTCTCCAAGCGGCCGCATATCTACTTCGCACATTAAAAATAAAGGATGGCCAGATAACATGAGCTTCCCCCTATGCACAACGTCATTACGCACGCCAACTGTATTGTATTTGTATGATCGGGGTTGATGCGGGATAAGGTTTATAGCGTCATTTCCAAAAATTTCCTATTATTGTGGAATCTGACTTTCGAATCTAAATTAATAAAAATGGTTTTTATCCGAAGCTCATTTTTTAACAATATTATGGCCGAAGGAGGGAACAAATACCCTTCAAATTTCGAATTAAAACAGGAGTCATCCACGTGGCGTAACCCAAATCTACTGGATTTAGAACTAGAAGGGTTTGGAAATTGCGTAACCCAAACCTATGTCTTCCGATGTCCTGCAAAGTAAGGAGATCTGTGCACGGGATCTGCTTGGGTTTTTGGGGCATAGGAGCAGGAAAGTAGGCCCAATGGGTAAGGCAAAGTAGCAAGGGAGGCCAAAAGATTCCTTATTCGTTTCCGTAAACTGCTCCAGCTCGGGTCAGGAGTCCCCTGGCCCTCCTGCTCGTCAATCGTCATTTGAGAAGAATAATAGGAATAAACGGTGAGGATTGTGATTGTTTTGGATCTTTTGATTGGAAAAGGACGCCACTGCCAGAGAAATAGAGTTGTAAATCTGGGCATCTTTGGCTACGTTTAGTTTAGGTTTCAAAATAATTTTTTTATTTGTATTTTTTTAGAAATACTGTAGATTCTTTTAAGATTGATAAAAAATATGTTAAAAATTATTAGAATTTATAAAAAATTATTAAGATCAGTAAAAATGTATTAAAATTGATAAAAAAATGAATATGATGAGCGTTTGAAAACGTTCGAAACACTACGATATATGTTTGGAGAGCAATTTTATTTTTGGCGTCCCGTCCAGTCCAACGTATCCATAAGCATGCTTTTTTGAAACTTATATAAACAAAAAAAATATAAATAAATTAAATAATAAAAAAACAGATGCAAAGTAAAAGAATTTTCCCCTCAACCTCTAATTATTAAATTACGATCACCAATTCAAGTTAAGCAAAGTGATTTGTGATTTGCTTTGTAATAGAGAATCAATTCCACGTAAAACCCCGAAACCCTTGACTGACTCCCAATTTCCCAAAGCAATGCCCAATTCCAATTCCCCAAATTAAGGGTTTTCCATTACCAGTTATCCCTAGCGAATTCAGAAAATGTCCTCCGAGGAAGTAGGAATGGGTCCCTCCCACTCCCACTCCTCCCACTCCAACCAGCTGGTCTTCCAAGACGACGCCTTGCCCTTGCGCTTCAACTGCTCCGCCACCCAGCGCCGGGTCGGAGACCCGGGCTCCAAGACCCGAGAGCTCTCCTGCTTCATAGACGACAAGCTCTTCTATTCGCCACCCCAAGGGCCCCACTTCCGCCGAACCGACTGGAACGGGAATGGCAGCGCTACCACCCCCAGCGCCGAAGATTCCGATGAAGACGAAGACGACGACGACGACGAGGTCGACGACGCTGACGGTGAAGTTGAAAGACTTGTCGCTGACGTTGACGAAAGCAACATCAACCATAATTCTGGCAATCAAGTTGATAGAAGTACCGATGCCAATACTGCTAATGGAAGTGGCAGCGTGCATGGTGGTGCGGACAAAATGGGAAATGGGAACGCCAAGCACCACCATTCTACTTTTGGTACGATCTTTGGGAAATTGCAAATCTTTCGTTTCCAAATTTAGGACTTTCTTTCTCTTTTGCTTTTGGTGGCGCTTTTTTTTTCTTTTTGTTTTTTTGGTGTGATCGTGAATTGGGTTTGGTGATAGGGTCGAGTTGTGGCAGAGAAGTGTTGGTGAAGGATGGGAATGTCGGTCAGTCGGTGAATGAAACGACGAGCGAGAATCATCACCATCATCAGCAGCAGCAAGGAAGCTTCAGGCTCGGGGGTTACCAAAATGCAGTTACGATTGCAGAACCTGATGGGGTGTTGTATTACTCTCAGTATTTGCACGGCACCGAGGGTTCTGCTGCTGTTGCTGCTTCTGCTTCTCCTTCTGGGCACAAGGACGCAGTAGTAGTTGTAGACAACGGTTGCGGGTTTAGTGGAAGAAAAGATGTTTCCTTGTCGAGCGAGTCCGGAGAGTCTCTCAGGGCGATTCTCTCGGACCCTGTCACGTAAGTTCGTTTTTGTCTTTGATCCTGATCTGCTTTTTGGTATTGCTTTATCTCTTATTTTTGATCATTTTTTGCGACTTAGGTTCAGCTGAGATGGAATTAATTTTAATCACTGTGTTCCAGGATGCATTCATGATCTTCATTTTAGTTACTGGTTAACCGTAAGCTATAATATCCCGTGGAGAAGAGAAGAGAAAGAGAGAGAAGAGAGAGGGGGCGGGGGGGGGATGAGGCTAAATTGTTTGGCTTTTCTTGTGATTTTGACTGTCAAGCTAGATTATTTTTTATGCTGAAAATCTTCCTTAAATGTCATATTGTGGATATTCTGACCACCACAGCCTATATGGGAATAACATTAACTGACAGTGGAGGATTTTTGGTGGTAACTTGGGTTGAACCCAGGTGTATCAATAATCTCTTCATCTATGTTCAACTGTGCCTTAATAAATGATTCCATGGGTTAAATTAATGTCATTATATGTTGAAAAGAAAAAAAAAAATAGATTTGGCGAGGTCTTCTATAACGATATTATATGAATCTATTTATATACATATGAATTTAGTTATGTGCACTAGTGCATGCCCCTGAGCGTTTTCCCTGATGAATCTTTCTTGTGGCCTGTTTTAATTTGACTTTCGTGATGATAGTCATTGCTGATACTTCAAACTTACATATCTTTTACTTCAGGGGAGCTCTCATGGATGATGCAATGATATTGCCTTGTGGGCATTCTTTTGGGGGTGGTGGCCTACAGCATGTTACTAGGATGGTGAGTTATTGAGAGATTCCTTTTGGAAGTGAACATTTCAACATTATTGAAAAATTGTACGTAATTTTCTGGTGCTGAGTAAAATTCACCAGAATAGTAGTTTTGTCTTTGAAGTGACCATCGATTTAAGCTTTTGCCCTCATACTTTTTTGTTATCTAGGTTGGTAATGATTATTTACTTGAAAAATCCTTTAGCTGAGGCATAGAAGTGAACATATGTGCTGAAAACACCTTACTTCCTCATAGTTTGCTGTGACAATATGCGAGATTGGCTCATTTTATGATCCAATACAGGCACTTCATTTACCAACTTCTGTGCATCTTGATCATTCTAAGCCATGTTTTCTGGGTACGTTTTCTTCTGGTGTTACAATGGCGAGAATTATATTGCTTCATCAACTATATTTACAATTCTCAAGCATCCCCTTTTCGCTTGCTGTTGCGTATTTGATTTCTGTGGACAATTAGTTTCGGGCATCTGGTTTCCTGGTTTGGAAGTATTTTTCATGGGTGTACTAGTAGCAGTGCTTCTGATTATGGTTGTGACACTGTCCTCTAACTAAATTGTATGATGCATCTTCAGAAAGCATGCTACAGTTGTTCTCAGTCAATTACGGAAGACTCAATAGCTCCAAATCTCTGTAAGTCTACTCATATTATAGAAGATTATCGTAATCTACTTACGGTTTTGGTGAGCCATGGTCTATTTTTCTAGTGCATCTACTTCAGTTAATGTCAGAAACACTCAGACAGCCAGAATAGAATTTTTTGGTTACTCAATTACACACGTCTGACTTAGTTGCAATGGCAGAACCTTTTTCATTCTACTGAGGCTGCAGGATGCCTTGACCAACAACAATCTTTTTTGTCGTAAAACACAAAAAGTTTGTTGACACATTAGATGTCTGGATTTGCTGCTACAAGCTCCAGAGTTGGTACTTGATGTTTTGAAATGAATTTATGATATAAAATATCCACTCTGATGAAGATGAAATTGGATCAAGTTAAAGGGCGGTCGGGGGAAGAATCCAAACTCCAGAGAAGAGACTGGAATCTCCTTCCTCCCCCCACCCCCTCTCTCCTCCCCTCTGAGAAGCTGTCATTGTTATTTTGGTGAAAAGTAGTCCACCTGTCATAGTGATAACAATTAATGACATTCTTACAATTCTTAGGGCTGCAAGATTAGAGTGTCAGTATTTTACTCATTCTGATTATTTTCTTCTTCTATCTTGGTTGGCTTTACATGTTCAGCTCTGCGAGCTGCAGTGCAGGCATTCCGCCGGGAAGAAGAATTACAGTTTTATCGGTCATCCAAAAGAAGAAGAGAAAGGTTTGACCAGGTAAGGCTTTTCATGCATCAACGTTGGTCTGCCTGGAGAGTTGACAGCCTGACTGCTCACAATTTGACATTCCTCTTTAAGTGCCTTTTGTTTCATGTAGGACAAGGGTGGTTTCTGTGATTCAACTCTCATGGATCCTCCCAGGGGTAGAGGCGTTCAGTTTCCATTTGCAGTGATGGACAGGGTCATTATAAAGGTTCTTTATATATCTTTTTAATGAAGATAATGTATGAAGCTGTTCTTGTTTTTCTTTTTTAATAGTTTGTGGAAACTAATAATCAGTGGGAAATGAATTAGGGGAACAAGAGGACACCACAGCGCTTTGTTGGACGTGAGGCTATTGTAACTACACAATGCTTAAATGGATGGTCAGATGTTTTTCTGTTTCTCTTTCCTATTCCTTTGTTGATTTTCCAGTGCTTGAAATGCATTAAGATCCCTTTCTTAGCATCAAATTTGTCTGAATTTCAATGCTGAGTAGGAGTGGATGTTAGGGCTCTATATAGAGCTAAAAAACAGGAAAAAATCTATGTTGACTAGTTTTGATTGATTACATTTCTGGGGTGCGAATTTGAGTCTTCATACTGTGCTTGGACTGGTCACATAGGATGATTGAGTGAAGTGGGTACCAACTCTGACAATGCATTCGTGGAATGCTGGAGAAATGTTGAGCTGGTATTATGGTAGTTATAGTTGGAACCCCGGGCTTATTTTCTGGAGTGTCCCGGGGCTGATTTTTCTGTAGGTATTTTGATTTCATAGAGGAATTTGGGTCAGATCAATACCCTTTTTTTTTCTGATATGATCAAGATGATAACCTTCTCTATACCTGTCATTGAAGTTAGAGTGGTCATTGAATATTCAGTAGCTTGATTAGAGAACAGTTGAGGAACACATGGGCACACTTATTTCGAGTGAGTCAATGGATGTATGATTCTGCATTAAAATAGATGCAAAAGCAGGACAGAGAGAATTACGGGAATGAGACATCAGAAAGAGACCTGTTTCCCTTGGTTTAGCTACTCCTTGTATTATAGTAGAAGACGGCTTATGTTGAATTCTTCATTCTGAATGGAAAATGGAAACAAATTACATGTGCCTTATTACTAATGCAAACTATCCATAGGTATGTTGTGAAGACATTGGACAATGCGGAGAGTGTAAAATTGCAGTATCGATCACTTGCCAAGGTTGACGATCCATCCTCGAAGTCGATGTCAAGTAAGATGGCACCAAACTGGCTCTAGGATTGCAGCATACAAATGGCACAATTCGACTGTGAAATGTAGTTATCAATTGCCCATTTGAAATATCTATTCCAAATCAGAGGGTTGTTTTTTGTACTATATTGTATTTCTTACAAGACTCGAGATGTTCGGGACTTGTAAATAATGGAAACCTTGTCATTGCTGGTGAGAAGAAACCTGAGGGAGAGTTGAGGTAGGAACAATATATTAGTAGGCATTGTTTTAGTTATGTGAGTAGCTGTTGTAATATTTAAGGAAAGCTTGAGCTTGTGTACAAAAGGGAAATGAACGCGTTGTAAGCAATTTTGGTTTATAGAATGAGTGGTGCTTCAGTTTGTTGCTCTGCAAACACACGCTCTCTTATTTTGTGCCCAAATGCAGTCTATGCAAACGTCTGATTGTGTAGTAGGAATTTCGTGATTGATTGCTCGTTTTGGAGAAACAGCTTTCTGAGGAACTCAAATTTTCTATACGTGGAGAGATGGAGCCTGCATTTTATACCATACAATCCACAATAAGTGGAGAGTACTGAGTATACGAGTGAAGCACCTTGAGCTTGGAAAAGGAAGTTACTTGTGATCTAAGCCAAGAAACACAAGGAAAGAGAATTGCCCCCCGGCATGATTTATATCCACGGAATCTGCAAAGGAACCTTTATTTTTTCGTAGCATTTTTCAGGGAACACTTTGCAGCAATGGTTTCAGACGTGCCACCAAAGCAAACTGAAGGAAAGATAGTAACTGGTCCAATCATCCTCACAACATAAATCACTAAGAGAACGCATTTACAGTACAAAAGATTGACAACAGGAAATACGTTACAATTGTGAAATTTTCCAGCTCCCACAGTTCTGTCAAAAGTAAAGGGGAAAAAATATTCTCAGAACTTTCTAATTCCTCAATAAGAGTTCTGACAAGTAATGATATCAAACCAAAGAATGATCTGGGTTTCTAATGTTACAAGGCGGGAGCTCAACCACTACCACTAGTTGCAGAACATTCATCTGGGAGCTCAATCACGAGTCCCAAAATGAACGTGTAAGTTCAGCAAGGCTGGTCAATCTCATTAGAAAAAGGGTAGAAGAGACTAGTTTTTTTTAACCCTAAGGGCCGCGGCCCATTAAAGAAATTACAACAGAAGGGGCCCAAAGGCTAACAACCTAGGGGCCGTGACCCATTAAAGAGGACGCAAGGCCCTCGGTTAGTAAGCTCAGAGATTCACGGAAAACGGACGCGCCCGGGTAAGTGGGCCCACACCCGCGTGAGCCACGTTAAATCAGAAACAGGGTAGGTTCTCTGCCAACAGAGAGTTGGATGTCGAGTAAATGGAAGCTGCAGCAGCCATAAGAGCCATTTCCCTATCATCTGGCCCATCCCGTATTCTTGATCTGCAAGATGAACGACATAACAAACAGTGAAACTCAAGGACTAATCATTTCTAACAAGAAACCGATGTGATCCAACGGTTTATTTAGTGTTCTTTTGGCCTGGCAACCTCACTAGAGCACCCAAGGGGTACCTCAGAACAGAAAGTTGCCACAACCCAGATTATCTCTCTCATAGACCAGATTTCTCCTCTTCTTTTCCTCACAATTGTCCATCAGAAGTAATAAACTGATTGCATTAACATTAATTACAGAACGCATGAGCTGGTATGGCAGCTGCATACATTAAAATTTTCTCTCTGTAACCGTAGCTGAAAATTTTGTTATATGAGGTTCCACTAGGACATATCCACAAGTTCAATAGCTTGATTATAGAAGCAGCAACTATGACAAGCTTTACCTGGAGTCATTTTCTGACGTTCCCTGCCGTGCCACACCAAATGCCATATTCAAGTTGACATATTGCAGGCCCCGGTCACACTGCAGCTGCATCTCTTTTACTTGGTTTAACCAACTTTCCTGAAATTGAAAGAATGAACTCTCTTAATGCCACTCAATTAGCTAGAAATCTTCTCTTTTCTGTCGAACAAAAGAGGTTTCCGATTTCCCCTTAAAAACCTCATTCTTCATGTGCAAAAAATATCATGGTGAAAGAGAACTTGGTCAAGCATAAACTAATAAGTTATGCGCTATGGGTAGTTGAGGAAGAATATTTTCGGTCAAATTTTGATCCTTCTTACGTAGACAGTGCCTACGTCGTCACAGACATTAGGGCAAGGAGTTTTTTCATGCCAGATACAATGAAAATACTTCTTAAAACTTCAAGTGAAACAGAAAAATATCTTTGATACATACAAGTTCTTTATGTTCTTCAGTAAGCGCTTTATCCATCTGATCAAACAGCATGCTCCATCTTGCTATATGCATGTCCGCAGTAGCACGATTCGAAAATCTCTCACTAGAAGTTTGCGTCGCATGGTGATTAGTCTCTTGATTACATGAGAATTCTTTTGATATCAAGAACGGCAGCTCTGTAGTAATTACAGCTTGAATTCTATTCTTACTACGTTGCAGGGCTGCATTCCCAGAACGGCATCATCATCAAACAAATTCAAGTAAAACACTGTCGAGAACCTCGCATTATGATACCAAGAAAACAGAGTACCTGAAAGACGTCCTTTAATATCTTGATGAAGAAGCTCCAACCATTGAAAAGCAACACTAGCAGCTGAAAAAGAGAAAAACATTTAGGCTCAGGTTTTCCTCCTTTCTCATTAGTCCCCTTAGGCCATCTTTACTGGTGCCTAATTATGCATGATATCACCTTCCTGTCAATCCTCCTAGTAAAACTATCGCAAGTTTCTTGTTGTACAAGAGTGTATTTCTGAAAATTCAAGTTCTCTTACACCCATGAGATTACGACCAATTACACAGGTTTTTTGCTGCCTTTTATACCTCTTCTCAATAAGATTTTGTGAAAAATGAATAAAGAAGGCAGTAAGCATTTGAAGCAATTACGGAATAGAAGATAACCAGGGAAGTGTACACTAACCGTTCACAGTGCTGGCCCAGTTTGCTGAATCCTCAGTAGTTGCAGAACTAGCATTCTCAGACGCTTGTGCTGATGATGTTAACTTCGGCTCTATCCTATCATCATTGCTTACAGGGATAGACTGTGAGGCACAAGTTTTATCACAAACCCTCTCTACCGTGCTTAACTCACCATGTCCACCTCTGCCCTCCCCAATTGAATAAGAAAACTTATTCATTGGTGTAGAGCACGCTCTTGTCTGCCTGATCCCAGATGCAGTGCCCAAAGGTCCATCTTCCTGACAAAAACTGACTCGATGTATTGCTGAATCCTTCCTATTTTCGAGGTCCATCCTGTTGCTACCTTCTGTAGTTCCACTTTTCATATGAGCTACCTGTTTGCTTCCAATATTTCGATTTTCAATTTTTTCTGATCTTACGAGGGCCTCTATAATGGAGTGTACCTGCTTTCTGTTTCTCACATGGTTTATAATCCCAGGGTTCAATCCATGGAGCAGTCCACTTGGGGCAGCAATCTTAGTAAAACGGTCAACTTGTTCTCTCTTTGCAAGCTCCATCTTTTTCTTGATCACATCATTTTTACTTTTTCTCACGCGTTTCTTTGGTATTGGTATGCCTCCATAAGAAGATGAGAGAAAACCATTTTGCTTCATCTGCTCCCAACGTCTCTTTGGATCTTTCTCATCCAATGGGCCCAAAGAACTCCCGCACTCGGAGAAATCTCTTGACTTCAAATGGTGATGAATTTTGGAAGAATAAGACGTTTCCTGACTTACTGAGCTAGATACATCTTCTGCATTAAGATCAACGCCAATGCCTCCTGAGGTTACCAAATTACTATTATGTACCTTCTCATGCTTCCCGAGGTTAAAATCCTCACCGCATTTCTGACTATCTCCATGGTCCGAATCTTCCCCAACACAAACTTTAGCGTTGAGATCCAGTGCAAATGAGTTCCTTCCAGTTTTCTCCGCTTGAGAAGCATCGAAATCCGAAATTACAGGCACCTTAGTAACTTGGGACATCTCTTCTTCATCAAATTGAAATTGATCCCTGGATTCTTTGTTTTTCGATGGTTTTGGATGACGGGTAGTGACTCCTGTGGTATAAATGCAGGAACTAACTGTTTGTGAAATGAAAACCACCTTCACACATACGAAATGGAGAGAGAGAAAAAAACTAATGAACTAATGAAGTATGTGTTTAAAATCAGACCAAATGTGCAACCCTTGTAAAGTGCATATACATCTTACTTAATTCATTACTTTCTTTCTGTTCTCAGGTTTGGCTTCCATTCTAGTTACAAGATGAGTAAGTGCAAAGTGGTTCATCAGCAAAGTGGTTCATCGGCACTCTATAAGTATTGGAGAATCAGGAGCAAAGAAAAATAAGGAGGCATCCAAAATGGCACTTCAATGGTTACCCAAGTTTGGAAAACGAATCAAAATTAGTAATGAGTTAACTGAGAGAGTTGTAAGCTTCAAAATACAACAAGAAAAAAATACCAATCTAAAAGCCACCTTTAAAACAAAACTCAAAGCTTTAAAGAAGACTTCACCTTCAGACCAGCACACCGATTCAAAATCTCCCATATTAACCCGCTTACGAGCGGACTCGCCCTTTTCTTCGAATCCAGCCCTGCTGCGGTTCTCAGTAATCTAAGACAGGCCAAACCAAGTAAACAAATATCCATAAGAAGTCTAATACCTAAAGACAACTTCTTCCGAAGCACCCTAGAGTAAATGTATCCAACCTTTGAATCCCATCTGGGCATCAATGAGGAATCGCCTTGATCTTCCATTGTCTCCTCAAATAGAGGAATTTTCGATGCTTGCTACTTTCGCCAAAGCCAACAAAATTGACCCTATAATCCGCTAAAAGTCCGTCTTATGCAGAAGAAGAAGGAATGTTTGTTCTTAACTTCTTGTAGCAACTAGGAAGGGTGCGAGCATGAATTGAAAGGCTGCGGTTGGTGGATTAGGAATTTTGCGAGGTGTGGGAGGTGAGATCTGCTCTGCGCATTTAAGAGTTATTATTGTAATTTGATTTGTATTTGCAAGAACGAGAGCGAGAAAGCGCGCTCGCAATTATACCAAACCAAAGGCAAAGCCGCAAAGGTTGTCTCGCTGGCATGTAAGAAAATGGTTTTCGAACACGGAATGTGGATCGGTTTTCAAATTCAAATGCAGGAGATTGGAGGGATTCGCCTGCACGTGCTCCACGCATGCACTCTCTAACTTTTTTTTATTTTACTTTTAGCCCTCCATCCCCTATAAAAATTCATTAGTCAAACTTGATGGTCTGATTTTAAAGCGAAAGACATAAAAAGCATTTTAAATTATACCAATAAACAGAAGCAGATCATAAAATTATGAAAATGTGTTTACTTTAAGTTAGGAAAAAAATTCATCCTTTTAAATAAAATTTCAAAACAATTAAATTTTTACTACCAAAGAAGTGAATTGAGATTGGGATTGAGTTTCAGATTTTAAATTTCGAATTTTTAGCTTTTGACTCCAAATATTGTTTGGTTGTGGCTCCAAATATTGTTTTTAATTTTGAATTCATTTAAATTAGTTTTATTCAATGATATTATTGTTAAACTATCCTGAGGTTCAAAAAATAGGGACTCTTTCCCAAATTATTGATTTAGTCCGCTTACCATTCGAGTACGAAATCTCCGGGCCCATACAAACATCCCTCCCGCCTATACTATTCAATTTGCAGAGAGAGTTTGGGAGATTGAAATTGAGCTTGCCAACTTACAAAGTATCACGTGATTAGGGGTTGTTTGATTGTAAAAATATTAATGATAAAATATTTAGAACGTTAGAGTTTAAAAAATAAGATAAATAATTTGAATGAATTATTTTATTTATTTGAAGTGAAAGAAAATAATTTGATAAAAAAAAAAAAAAATTGAAAAATTATTTTATTGCGGTGAAATTTTTGAGAGGGAAAAATGTTAGGAAACCAAACACCATTTAAAGTGGTGTGCAAATGGGCCGTCGGTGCCAGTTTAACCGTCACTGCATGGGAATAACATTTTGCTATTACTAGGGCCCTTACCGGTGACGGTGAACTGCTAGATTCTGGCGATTCATCGTTTTCGTAAAACACTAAACTACACGTAACCAAGTTCCCCCCTCCCTCCCCGAGTCCCCCCCACTCTCGCCGCCCCTCCTCTTTCAGACTCTCTCTCCTCCACCTAGGAGCTCCCATCGTTGTTTGTAGCGTCAGTGGAGCTGCCGGGCGCCGTCTTCAAGTATTAC
Organism: Morella rubra; assembly: GCA_003952965.2. Taxonomy (NCBI): domain Eukaryota; kingdom Viridiplantae; phylum Streptophyta; class Magnoliopsida; order Fagales; family Myricaceae; genus Morella; species Morella rubra. The sequence goes on from CM025851.1 coordinate 187,531, forward strand.
AATTGATGAGGAAGACGTAATAAAGTGTATTTTGTAGATTCTCTCTCCTTTGGATTTTACATTTATTTCCTCTAATTTTTTATATTTAGTTTGATATTAATGTGATTATCCCCGTAATTTTTAGGTGAGGTGGAAAAAAACGACTAAAAGAATACAAAAATTTAGAAATAATTGATATGTAGCTGTTTGGGTAATCTGGATTTTCAATTTTAGAAATAATTGAATCAAACATATCAAAAGGCTATGGCCGCGCGACGGTGCCAGTGCCGGTTATGGCCAAACTTTAGAGTTAATCAGCCCTAAGTGAATTTGTCCAAAGCAATGGGATAGAAGTGGCATATTGGAGATGCAAAAATTGCAAAAGACAAGAACCATTACAGCATGATAAAGCGCCAGAAAAATATATAGAGCAATTAGAAAAAATAGAAAGGTAATATATGAACAAAGTACAATTAATAAATTGTATTGTAACCAAAGCTTTATGATAGTATTCATGGAAAATCATATCCAGTTTAGAGAGATGGTTTTAGGCTACATTTGTAATACAATTGGGCGGAATATCTTTAAAAAAACATCTCTATCTAATGGCGTCTAATATCGTATGGGGTTTGAAATTCAATTGGCAGGTATAAGCTATCATAGACTCTTTGGATAGCCTTATTTCACGTCGGACAATCGCAATAAACTGCATTTTTTGTCTGGAGCGACACTGTTAGATTTCGCAGTCGAGCGATTCATGACAAACCCTCAAAAACCGTTTCAGCTCTCGCACAAACAAAGAGAGATAAGGAGATAACGACGAGTGAACGAGCAGAGCCATCCAACGCAGATATTAGACACAAATCATGTACATCGAGAAGCACATTTACCACCCTAAGGCCTACAAACGACTCTGTTCATAGTCGAACAAAGATAAAAAAGCACAAACAGACGAGAATCATGCATTCTTGGCGATTGGAAAGGCAAGGTCTGCTTTCGGACGATTCTTACCAATCAAAAGGTTATCTATACTGCATTTCTCGTCGAAATTCGACTTTAATACGCTCAACAAAGAATTTCACTAAACCTCGAAATATACAGCATCTCACATTCGGAATCTAAACATACTATAGTTATCGGCGGGTTGAGGGAGGCGAGCGACATATAAGCGCCGACTTCAACAATTACGTTCTCTTGAATAAAAGCACCGAGTTTGACATTTATGAGAGCATCTTATCACAGCGCGATGCGACGCACCCCTCGTACCTTATTCATCGCTTAGCTAATGTGATTTTCATGTCTACAAGAGAACAGATGCGGAGCGCTTGTTTCTACTAGCTTCCCTCACCTTCGCACCAACGCCGCGCCCTGCTCATGTATTCTATCAGATCGTATTTGACATGCACGCAGATCAAGATGATATCTCAGCAATTGCTGCCGCAAATGATAGTCCAAATGCTTAACGTTCGCTCTTCTTAGTGTTATCTAACGCGAGAGATGCAATTGAGCGGTGATTTAGTCGGTACTCAGATCGTAGAAATTCCGTACCGGACAAATCGCCAGTTTGTGAGAGAGAGAGGAGGATGAATAGGACAAGATGGACTGAGAGCACAGAGGTATCAAATGCTCATCGAGCATTCTTCGGCACCCCGATTCACCGAGGGGGAGGAACAATTTGGACACTCGCTTGAGTGCATGGAAGATATTAAGGACATTAGGACGATAAAGGGTAAGTGCACTCAGCGATCTCAAATACGAGCACGCAAGTTGTACTGTATTTTCTGTGGGGCAAAATTACAGGAACGAAATTTCGACCAGCCGGAAGTATAAGTCTAGAGCTTCGCAAACCGGCGGGGCAGTACCCAAGACAAAGATCACGACTCAGTGATGAACAGCATCAGGGTAGCAGTATGGCACAAGGACGAGTACGGCGTGAAAAACGCAATAAAGCTGCGGTTCATAATGCAGTCTCTTGAAAGAAGCTTTCTATAAGCTTATTCGATGTAACAGGGCTAACTGGCTATGTCAGATGTGGAGAAGGCGAAACAATGAGTGTAATACTCTTGTGTTACTAGCTGATGGGGTAAGGTGCTTAAGCGCATGGAGCTCATCATTTGAGTTATCGAACAAAACTGTGGTATTTGAGGTTGCATAATGTATATGTTTTTTATGAGGGTAGGAGTAGAGGTTTCCAGGGAATGCAAGGTTTAGGAGTGGGTCATTGGGTGGTGATTACGATACATTTTAGTTCGTAGTTTCGTACAGTGGTATTACACGCAAGGCAATAGGGAACCCTTCTTTAGACACGTAATTAGGAACGTTTTGCTGGTTATTCAGTATATATGAATGATGAGGAGTTCGTTTTTCTTGGCTAATTTTTGGTTCTAGCCTTTTCTTATAAAGGAATAGTAACGTATGCGGCCTTCCCCGCCCAGCACTTTGTTTGTGGAATAGCCGAGCACAAATAGCGACTAAAAATGAGAAATTGAGACATGCGACAAAGGTCTTAGAATCGCCACTTAGCGCATGCGCTACATCGATCCTTAGTACAATCGGATCAGTGTGTTACTATAACAATATATTTAGTTGGTAACAATTGGTCACATAACAGACACAATAAAGATCGAATTGTGTGTTTAAAAAAACCGCGATATCATTACGAAAATGAGATCTTAATAGTTGTGTCTCGTCCTTGCTACCGAAAGAGATCATTTAGGGAATACCGAAAATACAAGATTCTATAATCAATTATTATAGTATTTTAGAAATCTAAAAGTACTTTAACTAGAGGTTATCTATATGATTAAAAATATAAGAATAACTATGTGTATTAATTATTTGTAATTTATTATTTAAAGATAAAATGATTAATACAAAAAAAATTATAATATGTATATTAATAGGATTAAGGCAAAAAATCATATACAATGTAAATTATGAGAGAAGGAATAAAGAATAAATAAATTAGAGATGAAAGAGATTATGCATAATGTTATCTTCTGGAGTAATAATTGTGGACAAATCTAAAATTTTAGATTTATTAATATAAATTAACAATTCGCATTTACATGATTTACTAAAGAATTGTGTCTCATCAACAGGCGAAAGTTTTTATAATGATATTTCAATGTTTTTAAAAGAGAGATGTCACCGTTTGAGTTATCTTGAGAGTGATGCATATTGGGGAGACAGAACATGAGCTATATGCAAACGACGTGATACGACGTGATTGTAGAGAAATAGTAAGTATAGGAAGTTATTGAACGTACCTAATACGCAACTGTTTGATAAACTACTCTCTTCACCGTAACTCTTCGGGCGATGTCAGAGGCTCTGTAGGCCAAACGGTTGCACAGAAACCGACGCATTCGGTACACGGACGGACACAATGCCAATCCACACCGGGGCAGTCATATGGGCAGCGTAACACTCTGCGAGATGGACACACTGTGAGACTTTCATCTCTCCTTTTTCTTCGTATTTCATTCTTTTTGATTACTGCTCCTTTTGTAGGCGGAATTCTCACGGGACGTCGTTTGAGAGTTCGAGAGCCAATATTCTGAGTTTTTGTCATAATACACAAAACCCAAGCTACTGCTACATTAATTTTAATTCTTCAACTTAAGTTCTTTACTGTGAGCGAAATATTGTTCTCCCTAGTAGCTTTCTGTGGTGTGCATATAATTTTCTCTAGGTTTTGGTATAGAATCTGAGCTATACGATATTGAATTGGATGAGCTTGGACTCACTCGGATTCTCTTCTTCTACTAAAATATGATCAAAATAAAATTGATATACCAATTCATCTAATAATTTTGAGGACATTCGAGAAATAAATATAACGGTATAATGGTTAATCTAGACTATGTTTTTTGTCTTGTAGAGAGGGAGAGGGACATAGAAAATAAAATAGCGAGCAAATGAAAAGGAGGTTCTTTTGGGGGAAGCTGCTATCATGAGTTGGTGGGAGAAGTTCTAACTTCCAACTCAAACCTGGGCTGCGCTTTATAAGGCAACTGCTTTGCCAAGCTAGAAGAGGAGCAAGTAGCACCCAATATCTTAAGAATTTGAGAGACTGAGCAGGACATTCGTCTTGACCAAAAGCGTACAATTGTAATCGATCCATAGTAACTAACTATTAGTATGATTGTCGTCTCCTGTTCTCTCTTTAATCTTTGAATATGACCCACGCTCATCTGATAATTATTTATTGTCAAGCCTATAATAAAATGTTCTTTCTCTCAGATTCTCCAACTTGATTTAAGATCATAATCATTCAAGGCAGAAAAGAGATAGTTGGCGGGGCCTAACTCTCTGAAAGGAGTCATTGAGACCAAATACGGACTCTTGCTTGAACTCACTTAACACGAAATCTTGTTAAGGCCGGTTGCGAGAACATTTGTCTTTTGGTGCAAGCGCAAGAAATTGTGAGATCATGGGAAATATCAAAAACAATAAATGTATAAGAATATCAATAGAATTCCATTAGAGCGCGCCGATATAAGCTAAAATCGCGTCTATTGAAAGTGGCACAAGTCAAAAAACTTTAAATGGACAAGTATAGATTCAACGTTCGAGCACGAAGATACCGGCTTGCTCCACACAATAAACGTGTCTTGCCTCCAGGGAGTTACTAGGTTTCTAGCAAGAGTGACATCACAATATGGATGATGGACTACGTACAAACCATTTTTGTTTCATTTACGTGATTGGGGAGCTAAAGATGGAATTATGAAAGCTTTAAGAATAGTAGAGATGGTGTCGAGTGCCTATGCATTTAACCGACGTATTATCCTAGTACTCTGTACGAATTAGTGGACTAATAAATCAGACTTGGATTAGATATTATTAAAAACAACTAGACGAACATCATAAACTCGTTGGATGGTTAACTCAACTAGACGCTTGTCATACCATGATCTGAGTCAAAAATCTAACAAGACGTATTGTATGTAAAACGAAAGAAAATTATAGACTAAATCTAGTTCTTTAAAGATACTATATTACGAGTGGAGCAGAGCACGCGCAGAGAGAAGGTGAATATCAATAGAATATAAAGAAACAAACACAAAATATGAGATGCAGATCTCACCGAATCATAGTAGATATCATAGACATGCAATTCACTACGACACCCAATGAGGTGTACAAATGTAGCTACGAGCAATCTCAAAGATGAGCTTGTCCTCAGCTGGATCGACATAGACCAATCATTCTTCTATTGTATTGATATCAAATATATTAATCTACACATTAATTAATAACTTATAACTTTTCACCGTTGATATAATATTGAGTAATTCGTACTCGCACTAAAATTATAATAGTACGTATGTACCTAATAATACAGAGAAATTGCATAAATATTTATTTGAATAAGATAAATCATTATATTAATATAACATTTTTGAGTTTAAACTTACATTATTGAGAGAGCGATGAACAAACGCAAGCAAGTGAAGGGATAGAAATTAGTGAGAAGGCTGTAAATAATGTTCTCATTGTATAAATTTTATGGGAAATAATTTGCAGACAATTATATATTAGAGAATACATATTAATGAATTTGTGAGCTTAAATTGGGTTTGAATAAAGTGTTATAGGATAGTATGTTATAATAAGAATGATATAATTAGAACTGTTGTCCTGAATATTATTGATATAGTATTAGAAAATGTTACTTGTTTGATTGTGGGGGGTAGGTGGGGCAGAGTGAAGAGTTATTCTTGGCTCAATCGTGCTCAAAATAGTAGTCTGGATGAGCTCAATCAAAATACAAAATCCAGTTATGGAGAATGTAAAGAATAATTTTTGAGATATTGGTGGTTATAGACAAGCAATAAAGTATCTGTATAAGTCCTGTAGTTCTAATAGATTAAATTTCTGAGCAGGATTTTATAAAATCTAGATCAAAATTATTCACACAACGAAAATGACATCAAATAGTTGCTACACGAGAAAACGTAAATAATTTATAACACTACGCTATGAATCATCATAAATAATTGCAATCAATTTATATAATATATCAAAACTATTAGTGCATAGAAATAGGTGGAGAGAGAACTAACATAAGTTCAATCTATACAAACTAAAACCCCATCAATCCGACCAGACTATACATACATACTCAATAATCTATAAGTATTATCTGTGAGCTTTGAATGTAGGTTTTTATGTTCTCATTCAGTACTTTCATAATTAGATCAACCTTTATCTTTTTTTTCGATTTATAGAGATTCTGAATCATAGATTAAACGTCACTACAATTTATGAACTAAGAGATTAAAATCTTGTGAACAAATGATTCACATTGGAGTTCCACATAATTTGGAGAGTAGTCTAAATTTTGACATTAGAGATTGCTCATGATAATCTTCTGCTAAACTGTTGTACTTGCCTTGCTGACACATTTAGAAAATACCTAATCAAGTAACATGTCTAAGGCTAAAACGTATAAAGGATTATTTAGAGACTTATCTATAGTGTGAGTATTGAATTACATATAAAGAATGATAACTTTAATTACGAAACGTTCTCGAAAAACGAGCTAAGCTAAAAATAGGAAAAAGCACAAGTTTATACACCATTCATTAGACTCGTTAGTGCTTTTTTGACACAATAAAAATGATATGCAGTACGAGAGAGTACACAGTCTAGAAACTAATGCAAGGAGCTTGCTCGCACGCTGAACAGAGCGAGAGCTGTGCTGAATCCTGGAACGGAGAAGCTTGCAGCTCGGCACAACAGGAGATAGAGCTCGTAGAGGAGACTTTTTACGTAGGATTTAGCTAAGAATGTGGCTTCAGGAATAATTATATTGAGATCTAATGCGCGTCTGTATAAACGTGAGCTCAATTCGCACTATTACTCGATTTGTCCTCTCCCCCGACGCCGTACTATAAGTACTCGACGCCGCTAGCGATTCACGAGAATGTCTTCTGACATCTACAGCTATTACTCGGTTCGACCATTGCAACGTCCAATGCCCGTCCGTGCATTCGTAGTTGAATCAAATGTCTAGACGCAAGAACTGATGTTTTGCTTAATGGACAGGTTATTTTTCGGAGTTTTAGAGTTCTGCTGTTACTAGGATTGGACGGGGTCTCTCATGGGGTGTATGAAAACTTTCATTAACAATGAGTTCTGGGAAAGCACTCTTAGCAATCTTGTTGAGAGTATCGAGAAACCCAGGGTAAAGCATATGCGAAGTCTCAAACTAGCCTCCTTCTCGAACGCTCTCCAAGAAAAAGGGCCCCGAAGAAAAATCCATTTACAAGGTAGGCATCCTCTCCTTCGAGGTTGCCACCGTGATGTCCAAGACCGTTCACCTCCACAAATCCTTACCGATTCCGAATCTCCAAGCTCAAGACCGAGATCTTGAAGTCGGAGGGAGTGTTGAACCTGGTATCGTCCAACGAGGCGCACCTTCTGGAGCTCGCTTTGGCGGAGAAGCTCGACGATTTGAACCGCATCGCCGCCGTGGTGTCGAGGCTGGGCAAGAAATGCTCCGAGCCGGCTCTGCAGGGGTTCGAGCACGTGTATGGGGACGTCGTGAGCGGGGTTATTGACGTGAAGGAATTGGGGTTTTTGGTGAGGGATATGGAGGGAATGGTGAGGAAGATGGAGAGGCTTGTGAATGCGACGGCGAATCTATACAGCGACATGGAGGTGTTGAATGAGCTGGAGCAGGCGACGAAGAAGTTCCAGCACAACCAGCACGAGGAGAGTAAGAGGGTCTTCGAGCAAAAACTGATTTGGCAGAGGCAGGACGTGAGGCATCTCAAGGATGTTTCACTTTGGAATCAGACGTACGATAAGGTTGTGGAGCTCTTGGCCAGAACGGTCTGTACGTTATACTCTAGGATTTGCATAGGGTTTGGGGACCCTGCATTGAATTCGAAGAAGAGCCAATGTGGGCACTCTTCCGGTCAGATTGGTTTGCATCATCGTCTTCAGACGGGTTCGGGTTCGGAACCGTTGAAGCGGGTTCTTAGCAGGAGTAGTGGGGCGGAGAAAAGGGTGACAAGCTATACCTCTCAATTTAATTCGCGGAGGGGTGAGGTAGCGCTGTTTCGACCGGAAGACTTTAATTTCCCATGTGGAGCGAGCCCCGGAAGGCTTTTCATGGATTGCCTTAGTTTAGGTAGCTCAGTTTCCAAGTTTGAGGATGATGATGTCTATCATGAGGACCGGAGTAGCCAAGTTTCAGGGGTTTCCAGCTCTGGCAATGCTGGTGGGAAAATCGAGCAGACGAATTACTCTAAGTTTGGCAATCGATCCCAAATTGGTAGTGGGGATCAAAGACAATCCAAGTCTGGTGTTATGCAAGGTGCTCGGTTCGGCCCCAAGAGCCGATTGATGGTCTATGCTCCTCCCACCACCGTGGGAGGCTCGGCTCTAGCCTTGCATTATGCAAATGTCATAATTGTCATAGAAAAGTTGCTTCGCTACCCTCATCTAGTGGGTGAGGAAGCTAGGGATGATTTGTATCAGATGTTGCCCACAAGCTTAAGAACGTCTCTGAAGAATAATCTCAAGTCCTACGTCAAGAATCTGGCAATATACGATGCTCCTCTAGCCCATGATTGGAAGGAGACACTTGATGGGATTCTCAGGTGGCTCGCACCACTTGCACATAATATGATCAGGTGGCAGAGTGAGCGTAATTTCGAGCAACACCAAATTGTTACGAGGACAAATGTTCTGCTACTTCAGACGCTCTATTTTGCTGATAGGGAAAAGACGGAGGCAGCTATATGTGAGCTTCTTGTGGGGTTGAATTACATATGTCGCTACGAGCATCAGCAAAATGCGTTATTGGACTGTGCCAGCAGTTTTGATTTTGAGGACTGCATGGAATGGCAATTGCAATGTCGAGCTGCCTACATTAACTGAGTACATGCAGTGAATGGTAGAGAATTTTTCTTTGTTCCTGATACTTGTATGAACATACAGACGATAGTTCAACCGGATGTGAATACCTTAGCTTTGCACACTGAAGGCTGTTTACTTTTGAAGACTTGAGTTTACGAATGTATCATGTTGCAAGGTACGAGAAGGTGAATTCTGAAGTACACAATTGCAATTGTTTATGAACAGGAATTATCGCTTCTTTTTGTGCAGAATTTGTACATATGTTTATGTAAAGTTGGTGGTATTCCTTGTCAAAATCCCAGTGCATTGCTTACAATATAAAATTTTATGCGTGGAGTCAGATCATCTACAACGCAAGGGCTGAGGTTAAATTCATATTCTCTTTGTGCAATTTGGCGCACTGTAGAGTAAGGACTTCAATCAAATCCAAATTGGTGCCTGTTTGAGAACCATGACATTTTGAAGTCATCTTGGAACCCTGGAACCCTAACTGTTGGTAAAGATGGGGTTAGGCCTGTTTCTTCCACTTTGCGAATACGATGATTTTGAACGTGTGTATTAATCAGCGTGTTGTCTGTAGAAAATTTGCAGTGACAGTAGCAATTAAATTTTGGGGTTGATATGCCTGTACTGTACCACATGCGCCATTTTACATCTCCTTCGAGCTTATATATATCACTCATGCTATATTCAAATAGTCTTCTCTTATTTAAGTGACGACACAATTGAATAGATACTCTTTGACTTGTCGATATCACAGCAGTCATACGTGCAACCATGCTATCATCTTGGAATCTGGGTCTCCTGAATTACTCTATCTTGATTATGCGTCTCTCTGAGGTGGTTCCTTTATTACTGAGAGGCTCTGATCTTGCTTGTATATTTGGCAAATGTTCCTGAGTATTTGTTTGTTTTAGATTCTGAAACCTATAAATTAAGTAATAAACTGGGGCCTGGAATCTGTTATCCGGTACACTCTTGAGCTTTCCCAACATTGGACATTCGAGGAGCTTTATGTGGTCGGGGAGTGTATGTGCCCTGATGCTCTCCTTGTAAGCTGAACTACTTAAATCAATAGATTTGTTCTACAAGTATACTCTGTTTTAGAAACAAAGGAAAAAAAAAAACTCTGTTTCAGAATAATGCCTTCAGTAACACTTATTGTTTGTCCTTTCCCAGTGTTACTGGCTGGCGATTGATTTGGGTAAAATGGATATATTTTGAGCAATGTGGCAATCCATGAAATCTTGTTCTTCTTAGCCGGGGCTGAATTCAGTTACAATATCTTGATATGATCTCTCTGCCTATCCTGTTGTACAATTGACATCGGAAAACGCCTTGGAGATTGGTTCTAGTGAAACAGCAGGCAATAAATGCATAATCATCTGATAAGTTTACAGTATGACACTGCCATGTGCCATCTGATCTGCGAAGAACGATGTGTGATGTAGCTGCTTAATTGCTATTAGAAGCCGGCATGGTTTATCAAAAACTTCCTGAGGTACATGTTACTTATGACATGGGGAATTCACGTATCACTTTTTAAGAGTCTCCGGTTTTTTCGTTTATAATACAACTTTCTCATATATTTTTTTTCTCTGTGCAAAGAGATTGAAATTGTGCAAGAAAAACGGGTTGTCGTGTTTCTTTTAAGTTCTGTTTTTATAGTGTTTTAGAAGATGTTGGGATTGAATTATGATTCTCGATTCTGCAATGACAATGAGTAAAGTTTATTTTAGGAGCATAGATGTGAACTCATATGATCTGAATCCTTGTGATGTTATCATTGTTATCTTTAGGGAGGGTCTCTAATAAAATGCTCGACGCCGGAAGTCTGACATTCTAGCCAGGCATTGCAACAGAGAGGGAGATTTCGAAACTGAAGAATAATGTCCGCCTGAGATATAATCAATGAATTTGTAGTATACAGCTTAGCCCAAGGAAAGCGGCGCCATCATGTGGGCAGTGGGCAGCAGGCAGGCGGTAGAGGAAGGCATTGACTATGACAATAAAGGAGCCTTCAATCGTATGGTTGGACATTATTAATTTCCAGTGTGAACTCTGCGAGAGTGGGGGGAGAGAAAGAGAGAGGCCAGCTGGTAAGCAGTTAGTGGAAGAACAGATGGATTCAGCAATTCGTACTTAATTATAGTCAAGCTCGTAGACATTATATAAGACTAAATGACAGAGTTTACGAATGAAAAGAAAAAAGTAGAAACTACGGAAGGGAGTTTCATACAGCTAGCAATCCGTGCATGTCACACTTGAGGCAGAGAGTTGAGGAAGTCCACGTACCATGTTCTTGTACAACAAGGTTCTCAAACCCTTGTAACTTAAATGCCCATACCTCCAATGCCAAAGATGAAATAAGTTTTTACTTCTTGTGTGAAGGCACTGATCAGATTGTGCTTGAGAGGGAGCTTGAGACTGAGGCAGCAAGATAAACATCCGATTGGCACTCATGTTGGTTTGAATTATCAAACCCTTCTCTGAATGAAGTATCTTGCACATCCCTTCCTTGATCAAAATAGCCAACCCTCTTTCTTGCAGTTGTCCTATGCTCAAGAAACTATTTCTTAACTCTGGAATATAGTATACCTCAGCAACAACATGATTGACTCCATTCAACAGCAGCTTCACACTTCCCTTTCCCATCACATCCATCTTAGTGTTGTTCCCCAATTTTACCGAATGTCGAAATTTTTCATCGAGTTCATTGAACATAGTTCGATCGCTGCTCATGTGATTAGAACACCCTGAATCAAGGAACCATGCATCTTCTCTTTTGGCCTTATACAGCTCCACATAAGACATTAAAAGCATTTCTTCTTCCTCATCAAGTTCTGCATAATTTGCTTCTTTGTTCCCAGAAGGACATTCATACTGAAAATGTCCAAGTTGATGGCATCGATAACACTCCACAGTTGCCTTGTTGAAGTCTGCTCGACCTCTCCCTCTTCCTCTTCCTCTGTAGTTACCATGACCATGACCACGACCTCTTCCTCCTTCAGATGTCACTTTCAAAGCCTGTTCCTCACCATTACGTCTCTGAAACTTCTGTTCATGCACTATTAATGAGCTTTGTAACTCATCAACAGTAAGAGCATCAATGTTCTTTGACTCTTCAATAGAACATACAACATAGTTGAACTTCTCAGTTAAATAACGTAGAATTTTCTCCACCACTTTAACATCTTGCATATTTTCTCCATAAATTCGCATCTTGTTGGCCACTGTCATGACCCTCGAAAAGTATTCTGTCACTTTTTCATCGGACCTTATCTCTAGAGTTTCAAATTCTCTGCGGAGAGCTTGAAGATGAGACTTCTTGATCCTTGCATTTCCTTCGAATTTTTTTCTTCATGGAGTCCCATATGTCTTTGGCAGTATCCTTCTTAAGAATGGTGTCAAGAACGGTTTGGTCGATTGCCTGGAAGAGATAGTTTTTCACTTTTAGGTCCTTCAGCTTCATCTCATCATTCTTCTTTCGCTGTGCATCTGTCATCACCGATTCATTTGCTGGCTCCATATAGCCAGGCTCCACCAGCCCCCCAAACTCTTTAGATCGGAGAAAATTTTCCATCAACATGCTCCAGTGGTCATAGTGACCATCAAAGCAAGGAATGGCTAGCTGTATGAAACTCCCTTCCGTAGTCATCTTCTGTGCTGCTGCAACAACTTCAAAGACTGCTGCTTTGATTTATCAGGCCCAGTAGAAGCTCTGATACCAGAATGTTGGGAACTTTGATCTAATACGAGACTAAGAACAAGAACACAACAAACTGGATTGAATGACTTAGTTTTATTAACAATAACTCTGGCTTAAATAGCCATTCAATACATGATTACACAATCTTAACAGAAACACAAAAACAGCTCACTTAGCGGAAATAAAGCCAAGTGGTAACAAAAACTTGAAACAATCAAATACACGTAAATGTCCCTAAAGACTAGGACTTTATTCTAACAGAAGAATTGCAAACTAGGACTTTATTCTAACAGAAGAGCTGCAGTAAACTCCTTCAACTCTGTCATTACAACTCTGCCAATCTTACCATTACTTATGAAAATGTACAAGGACATATCTACCACTCTGAAATTTTAATTCCACTCTTACCCTTCAGTTATTTCTTAGAAATTATGGGGTCCGCTAGAATGCGTGGATATTTATATGGTCCTACAAGTGAGATGGATGAAACCGGACACAGATTGGGTTAAAATTAATACATGGGATACAGTCTAGGTAATCCTAACGCCACCGGGGGTGGGGGTGTGATTTAAGATGAGCTTGGAATTTTATTAGCTGCTTTTTCTGTGTCTTATGGATTGGATTCTAATATTTGTGCTGAATTAAGAGCTCTGAGTGTGATTCACGCATTGTCGTTAATTGGGTTCTTAATCACACTTGTAGGTTTTGGAGATTGAGAAATGAATGAGAGCTTCATTTAGAAATCCTAACATGTATTGTTTTCTCTATTATTCATATTTTTTGGGAAGTAAATCAAGTTGCAGATCTATTGGCAAAGTATGGAGCAAACTTTGTCTTGAATCTTTTCAAAACAAAAAAATTGATCATCAAATTTAACAATTTTTATAAGTTAAAGTTATATTGTATCGTAAAAGAGATAACGAGCTTTCTCGTTTCAATTAAATATTTTACGTGTTTTAGTGGAGAGAAAAAATAAGTGAAAATGATTGAGTTCAACTCTTTTTAAAAGCGTAAGCTTTTGAAAAAAAAAATTGATAATTTAACAGTTGGGTTAATTAGAAACAGTTAATCTGAGTTAAGCCCGATCGAATATTGTTAGTGGAACATATTTCCAACTTCAGCTTAGAATAAGAAAAGGACCGGCCACTGGCGTTGCGCAAGTGAAATCAAAATAGGAGAGAAGAGGTTGAACTCAATCATTTTCACTTATTTTTTCTCTCCACTAAAACACGTAAAATATTTAATTGAAACGAGAAAGCTCGTTATCTCTTTTACGATACAATATAACTTTAACTTATAAAAATTGTTAAATTTGATGATCAATTTTTTTGTTTTGAAAAGATTCAAGACAAAGTTTGCTCCATACTTTGCCAATAGATCTGCAACTTGATTTACTTCCCAAAAAATATGAATAATAGAGAAAACAATACATGTTAGGATTTCTAAATGAAGCTCTCATTCATTTCTCAATCTCCAAAACCTACAAGTGTGATTAAGAACCCAATTAACGACAATGCGTGAATCACACTCAGAGCTCTTAATTCAGCACAAATATTAGAATCCAATCCATAAGACACAGAAAAAGCAGCTAATAAAATTCCAAGCTCATCTTAAATCACACCCCCACCCCCGGTGGCGTTAGGATTACCTAGACTGTATCCCATGTATTAATTTTAACCCAATCTGTGTCCGGTTTCATCCATCTCACTTGTAGGACCATATAAATATCCACGCATTCTAGCGGACCCCATAATTTCTAAGAAATAACTGAAGGGTAAGAGTGGAATTAAAATTTCAGAGTGGTAGATATGTCCTTGTACATTTTCATAAGTAATGGTAAGATTGGCAGAGTTGTAATGACAGAGTTGAAGGAGTTTACTGCAGCTCTTCTGTTAGAATAAAGTCCTAGTTTGCAATTCTTCTGTTAGAATAAAGTCCTAGTCTTTAGGGACATTTACGTGTATTTGATTGTTTCAAGTTTTTGTTACCACTTGGCTTTATTTCCGCTAAGTGAGCTGTTTTTGTGTTTCTGTTAAGATTGTGTAATCATGTATTGAATGGCTATTTAAGCCAGAGTTATTGTTAATAAAACTAAGTCATTCAATCCAGTTTGTTGTGTTCTTGTTCTTAGTCTCGTATTAGATCAAAGTTCCCAACATTCTGGTATCAGAGCTTCTACTGGGCCTGATAAATCAAAGCAGCAGTCTTTGAAGTTGTTGCAGCAGCACAGAAGATGACTACGGAAGGGAGTTTCATACAGCTAGCCATTCCTTGCTTTGATGGTCACTATGACCACTGGAGCATGTTGATGGAAAATTTTCTCCGATCTAAAGAGTTTGGGGGGCTGGTGGAGCCTGGCTATATGGAGCCAGCAAATGAATCGGTGATGACAGATGCACAGCGAA
>CM025851.1:207500-301868 GCA_003952965.2 Morella rubra
TGCCTTTATTCCCAATGACTCGGCTTTTAACTCAACTAAAAGGAAGCCGAGAAAAAAAAAACTCAACTAAAAGGAATCGAAAACTTTGATCTGACTTTAGTTGGCAATACAAACCACTTTGAATAATAATTGCCCGCAGACTGGCACGTGCCATGCACGGGGAGATTCTCCATGATAGGCACCATGGATTAAGTGATTGCAAACTGAAATAGTTTGCTTTCTGGGGAGGCTTTTACTAGTGCTCAAAATGATATCAAACTCTCTCTGCTTTGATTCGTAGTGCCAGAATATCAAAACGGACTTCTACACGTTTCCTGCTTCCTACTTTGGAAGATCACCCTGATATGATTTCATAGCTTTCTTCCGTCCAATTGCTGATCTTTGTATTCTACAAGACAGAAATCTGTCTGTCTATTCAACAATCCACTTGCTCACAAAGAGTTCTTAGATATAATTCAATTATTTGACAGGTTGAGTTATCGGCTTAGCTCCCAAACATTATTACTTCTCGGACAAAGTGTGTCTAGCAAAAAAAAATCCTGATTTTGTTTTTCTTGGGCATAATCTCGTTCATCCCAACATATATGCAGACAGCTCATACTAAGAGAGAAAACAGAGAGAGAGAGACAAAAGCAAACAAAAAACTCTAAATACCAGTTTCTTTATCCCAGTAGTTCTGTACACAGCGTTTTGCCTCCGATCATACACATATAACATATCACATATGGAAGTTGCCAGTAAGACGACTCTGTACGGAGGATACTCAACTACCAGTATGAGAAGAAAATCATAAGAGTACTTTCTAAAACAATGACCAAGTACTGCTATTCTTTTCTATCGATTGGCTGGGAGCGGAGGTAGGGGTTGTGAAATCTCTGCAATTCAAGAGTTAACTTACCTCGTCCACAGCTATGGGCACATCCCCTTGTCCTTCCGATGCATTTGCAATGTGCCGGATTCCAGCATCAGAATCCCCAGCGTCGGTACTTGTTGGCTGTTCCAGCAACGACTGACGGCAAGTTGGACACGACGAGCGTGACACGAACCATTTGTCTATGCACCTGACATGGAACCCATGGTTACATCTAGGTAGCACTCTAACCTTCTCACCATCCGCAAATTCGCCAAGACAAATTGGACATTCTGTGGCTGGAATACCAAGTCCCGACCGATATACTGCCACGGGGATCTGACGCAATGCACTCTTTTTTAGGCCTGTGGTGGCCAACCTTACAGCAGTCTCATCCGGTGTTTCAAAAGCAAACCTACGGCTACATCTTAGAGCACAGCGCACAATCGAGTTTAGTCCCAGTGCACAAATTAAAGCGCAGAGCAAGGCAGCAAGGATAATCACCATGTTGGTATCGAAGTTTGCCTCGCTAGCGTACGACCCGCGTGTAGTCCTACTTCCATTAGCTGGTGGCGGGCTTGATTCTGCATAGAGGAGGAGACGGTGGGGACGATGCGGAAGGCGGGGAAGGTTTGTCCCCATTGTTCAACAGGTCACCACTTTTACCCGCACCAATGACTAATAGGAGAACTCAGAATTCCTGCACCTTCTTGCTTTCAAAAGGGTCTTGTGGCCTGCCTGACGAGCTTATGGAAATTGGGTTGTGATTTCGGTGCTCCACCGCTTTTCAGAAGCGAATCGAACCACAAAGGAGACGGAAAGAAGGGAGTTCATCTTACTCATGTTCTGGACAGGGTTTTGGCTTGTTGATTTCAGCTTCTTTTGATCTTGGACTTCTATACACAACAAGCTAGGCTGGCGCTGGAGAACTCTTCGAGGATGGACTTCTTCGTGTTTGATGATCCTTGTGAAAAGAGGAAAGCAGAGAAAATACTTGTTGGGGCTCGTGGTTTCTTTCTTTCTTTCCGATTGTGGTTCTTCTTGATCTGCTTCAACTAAACAGAGAGGTCGGCTTTGTGAGTTGTGGTAATGTCTGCTAGGATTCTACCTAGATAAAGGACTTTCAAAAAAGCATCTCGTTTGTCTCCAGGATAAGAGAAGGGTGGTGAATAGTCGTTGAGTCCTTAAATGATAATGATCACCTGAATTTAGAAAACATTAAAGCAAAAAAATCTGGCTTTTGAAAACACAAATGGTCCACTCTAAACCAATGAAACCGTTTCTTCGTCAGACCAGTACACCTAATAATTAATGGCAACCACGATGATGATAAAGAGAACTACTCCTTACTCAGTCCCACAGTGGGCATGACGTTCCTAAAGTTATCCAACCCGAGAGGTTGGATATTTTCTAGTTCCTTTGAAGATACAATTCCAGAAGATTTATTTGAGTGAAGCAAACTGGTCAGGTGTGTTCTTTGTAGTTTATCACAGGGGTTTATTTTTAAGTTAAGTGGTCTGTATCCGTAGCTCATTTATAAAGAGAAATGCTTATTCTCAGCACCAAATCCTTCTCCCACTCTCCCACTCTTCCTTTAATTTAAAGGTTAAGCTAAATGTTCGTTTACTTATGGCCAATGTCCATGGTGGATCCCAATACTGAGAAAATGCGAATCTCCCCATGCCTGTGGACAAGGTTGAATGACACAGTCCATAATTGTTGAAGTAATTATACTAGTAATATATCTTGATTAACCACTCTTTAATTACTCGACCACCGGAGGGGTAGAAGCCAAAAGGCAAGCACAGCTGATAGCCCCGTCATCTGCCTTGCCATTTCAGCGGTACTCATCATAAGTCCATAAAACTTCGCTTTACAAGTCTCAATAATGTGATGAGTGAACTGTGCGAGGGCAACGCGGGGCCATTTTTCCAAAATTTTGGCCTTTTTTCCCGTGACCATCGGCCTGTGGTCGATGAATTGGATAGTTTGGTTACATGTCACGTTTGATAAAGACGGTTTATCCTCTTTGAGATATCTGCGAGTCCATTTATTCGTGTTGGTGTAGCCCTGTATGGCGTGTGAAGAAAAGACTGGCACATGGAGATCATGTAGCTAAGGCAGATCCTCGATGCATGGCCACCCAGGAGGCACAAATAGGTCCACATTTGTCTAGTCTCGCTTGACAGAAATACGTCTGAATTAGCCACCTCTCTATCCGGGTTGACTAACTCCATACAAGTTCCATCAGCCCCATCCTCTTTGTTACTGTTTTCACCTACTTTCACTTCCTTCACAATCAGTCGACAGCTTTCTTAGGGGGGAAGAAAATGACAAAGCTGACGAGGAACGAACACGACCTTTGCGAGAAGTCACATGGTACATAGTTGGCACTCACTCCATCCTATTCTCGCCAACCGTTGGGTTTCAAGAAGGTTTTAAAACAGTCTGAGGGAGACCAACAAGACAGTACTTGTGCCATCCGAGCCGCGTAAATGTCAGAGGAATTCATCTCGGGGCATGGCATGGTGTTCAGTAAAACAGGGTCAGGGTGGACATCGAAGCCCCACTGGCCACTGCTTGTTTCGTGCTAAGTCGATTATCCAGTTTCTCTCCAATAATGCTGCCTATCTGTATTTTTTTTCTTCTCTCTAAAAGTGAAACCACGCGTCCAGTGACAACGAAAGAACTCTGCAGCTGCTCCCAGATTACATGTCTTGGTGTCAATAAGCACTAGCAACGCTAGGATTTTGCTGCGTTGACCTGATTGTCACACTCATGTGAGAATTGTCATTATTGGGTGGGCTAGACTCTGTTAGACCCACTTACTATTATGCATCATTCTCCTAAGCTGAATCCCAGCTTTCAAACAGAATCTTAGGATATACACTTACTATAAAGTCTAGAATATACAATATTTAAAATGTAGGCTTTACGGTAGATTTTACATATTATATTTACTTTTCTCCAAATTATATAGTGTAAATCATGTAACTTTTTTTTTCTTTTTTTTCTTTTTCTAAGCAACTAAACTTCTTTCAAAACATAAAAAGAGACAAAACATCTCAAGGAGACTTACAAAACAAGTCTTAAAGTAAAAACACTAAGAGGAATAATCCCAAAAAAGCGCGTAAAAGTCTTCCACTTAACCAAACAATATGCAATAAACTTAGTTTGGCGTGAAACTTAAGAAAAGCTCTTTGATGAATTGAGATATGTCATTTCACGAATGACTTCAATAGAGGTACATGATTCTAGCGTCCGAAATCAAGATGCATGAATAAAAGATGCCCTAAATTGCAAGAAGCGAATCACTTTCAGAAATTACCCACTCGATCTTCCTTGAAGAAGCCTCCCGCGTTGCCATGCATATAGTTCCATTAATTATGCCATCAAAGATGACATACAAGGCATAATTTCCAAACGGGCCCACAAGGCATTATCCGGATGATCATATTTGTGCTTAGCTAGAAGCAAATATTTGGATCATAATTTTTCCAATAACTCAAGTTAAATGAACATACATTACCTAAATCATTCAAAATAAAAACGTTCTCATTTTGAAAGCTTCATTTTTTAAACAGTTTCAAGAAATTGGAATGTCTTCATTTCGACCCATTAATTAGACCACTATTTAATAATTTTATTTACTGATATGGTATTGGATCAGTGTCTTGCACTTGCAGCATATGCTAAAGCAAAGTAAAAGTTTTGGAGCTGAGGTTTGCTTCCCAAACAATCTTACTGATAACGTGAGGAGTTGGTGCTGTATAATCCGTATTGGATATAATTAGGTCTCGCTAAGCGTTTTTGTAGGACGATTGTGGTCGGAGAAGTTATTCTCCTTAAAACGACGCCGTTTGCCTAATCACATGATCAAGTAAAACCATCCTCGTACCCCAACGTACAAACTGTGGTCAGAGTGGAGAAGAAGAACAGACACTCTGATCACCGCCACGAAGACAGCGGATCTAATGCAGGATCCTTCGAACCCGACCCCGAATCCGAGTCAAAACCCCAGCTCTCATCCCCGAACCGAAATGGCCTCCTCCGTCCCCAGTCCCCCAACTAACGCCCCACCCTTTCGGGGGGCCCATCACCGGCGTGCCCACTCTGAGGTCCATTTCCGGCTCCCCGACGAGCTCGATCTGGTCTCAGATCCCTTGTTCGAGGAGTTGGGATCCGAGGACGACCTCTTCTGCACCTACATGGACATCGAGAAGTTCGGATCCGGACCAGACGCTTCCGGCCAATCCGCCCCGAAACACAATAATGGGGCGCAAGTTGAGAGGCCGAGGCACCGGCATAGCAATTCGGTGGATGGGGCTTCCATGTTGGAGAGCATTGAGGCAAAGAAGGCCATTGCTCCTGATAAGCTCGCTGAATTGTGGTCCGTTGATCCCAAGCGAGCCAAGAGGTTTGTCGCGTTCTATAGTTGTATGAATAAAAATTTTGTAATCTGCATTTGCGTTTTGTTTTCTCGTTCTTGGTCATAAATAAGTTTACGGTGTTTTCATGTAGCCCCATCCTGCCCAAGGAAGAAAAAAAAAAAAAAAAAAAAGAGAAGGGAAAAAGGCCGCCTTTTTTATGCCCAGGTTTCACGTTTTGGACCAGTTGTTAAGCTTTGTTCTGCCCTTTCATGTACGAGAGTACTGATGAATTTTCATTGTATTGTAAAAAGGTTACGGAATCCTGGATTTTGTTTTTGACCCAGAGCTTCGGGGAAGAGATCGGTTGTCTAGTATCACTCGAGTCATCATTTATAAATTATTCACTTTTATATTTAGAGGATGTTCACGTCTATAAACTTGATATCTGGTGCTTAAGGAGAAATAATTCAGATGTCTGGGTCTGTTTTTAAGGTCAGTTATAGAACAATTTGTTTTCCTTCAGAGCGCTGACTCCTGTTTCACTTGGGCTTCCACTTCGCACACAAGTTAACAAGTCTCTTGTACAGGATTTTGGCAAATCGGCAGTCAGCTGCTCGCTCAAAAGAGAGGAAAGCTCGTTACATATTGGAATTAGAGAGAAAAGTTCAAACCCTTCAAACAGAAGCAACGACTCTTTCTGCACAACTAACTCTTTTCCAGGTTCTTACTGAAATTCCTTATGTATTATGATTATGGTTATGATTAGTATACTTTGATTTCACATGGATTTGAACAGACTCCCTTGCACTATTAGATAACTCACCATGGTAGCTTTTGTGCTCTGCACTTTTCTTACTGATAAAAGATGCTAGTTAATTGCTTGAACATAACAATGCCTGTCCCCTATCGCTTATCTTGAATTTGCTCATACTCTAGTTTTGTTGACGAGCTTACAAATCAACTTACGAGAATCTGAAAGGACGTGTTGACAACATCGATATATATAACAAAAGAACATAATGTTCAAGATGTGTCTTATAAAGTTAGGAGTAGAAGTATTTGGTGCATTTCTTCTATCGGACAGCGTATGAGGAAGTATCATATCAGACAGTACAAATCCTTTGTTCTACACCACTGTGCTTGTGCTTTGTGGCGCTTTTTCATGCACCTAACTCAGACCTCTGTTACAGAGAAAGGGGGTGGGGTGGTGTTCGAGTGTAAAACATGCTTCTTCCCTACCAAATTGAGTTTTCAGAGTGTAAAGATATGACATAAAGAATTAAGAAAGAGGAGAATGTCTGAAGTTTCTTGGACCTTCCACGAATTACTTGGTCATGTAAGTTTATATGCACCAGTGAATCAAGAGATTCTTGTCTTAGTTGCAAAACATAAGTGATTAATCCTCCATTCTCTTGCTAGTCTCCTTTTGGTTCTGGTAGTTATTTATGCTACTGTAGTATCCCTGTTTTTGCATGTTTTGTTGTCTTTATATTTTATCATACTGTGTTTTCTTTTGACTGGCTCCTAACTTAGGGCTTTTTATGTCTTTCGGTTACTCTTCTCTTTTAGAGGGATACAACAGGTTTGACTTCTGAAAATACAGAGCTTAAGCTTCGGTTACAAGCTATGGAACAACAAGCTCAGCTACGTGATGGTATGTGTCACTCATGCCAGTATTAAAAAATACATGTGTCCCTTTATATAGAGATTATTATCATGCTACGTTCCACTTATGATTTATGTTTTCTGCAGCTTTTCTTGAATGCTTAGTGCTTTAACTTGCACTTGTTCTACAAGTAGGCAATGTAAGCCTCTATTTTTAGTGGCGTGGACGTTATGCACCTATGAAAACTGGTTCTATGGCCTTTCCCTGTTGATATTTGTCAAAAATGAATTACTTTGATGATGATCTGTGTTGCACACACTAGTGTGTCATAATGTTCTCTATTGGATACTAGAAGTAGGTTCTAACTTTGAGCCCTTTGTACACTTCCCACATACTTCCCATCATAGTTATGGTCTATCAGCACATTAATTTGGTTCATTTATTGTCTGCTTATGCCTTAAATTGCTAGTCTTTTTGGTCCAAAGGATCTTAGAAGGATATTACCATCTACAGACTAGGATCGTCTACAATTTCCTACCCAAATTGCATGGTGCTATTCGGAAAGAGATGGACACAACAGGTGGATCTCGCTGTAGGGTCCATACTGCTTGAAACTTTACATGGACAACATTAAATAGTGTATGGTCTACCTATTGTGTCTCTCTCTTTCCAAATCGCACCATGCAAATTCGGGCATGAAATTGCAGATGATCCTAATCTGCCATGTACTTATTGATGTCTTGCCATTTATTAATGTGAATGTGTGTGATCTTTCATATAAGATAGCAAGAGAATTTGCTAAGAGGCAATGCACTTGTATGCCTGTTCCCAATACAGCTTTAAATGATGCCCTGAAGAAGGAAGTTGAGAGGCTCAAGGTTGCAACTGGAGAAACAATGACGCACACTGACTCGTACAATTTGGGCATGGACCACCTTTCGTATCCTCCATCTTCCTTATTTTCGCATCAGCTACAAACTCAGCCAGGCGACCTGCAGAACATTCAAATGCCACAATTTCTTCAATTCCAGTCTAACATGTCAAGACCCCATCAGCCTCTGCTTGCTGCTGTCCAATCACACGCCTTTACAGATATGTTGCAGCAGGATCCTATTGGCAGGTTGCAGGGGCTTGATATCAGTGGCAGAGGCTCCCACATGGTGAAGCCTGAAGGCATGGCCTCAATTTCTGTAAGTGAAAGCAGCAACAGATTTTGATAGAAAGGTTGCAGTCCTCGATCAGGCCGAATTTGTTGGATTCTCCATAGACTGATTGACAGCCAGAGGCATTGTTTATTTGAATTTGATTCTTTGAAATCGGCTGGGGTTTCAGAATTTCAGAAGCTTCTTCAGGTCTTCGACATCCATAAGTTCTCTCCTGTACCATTCCACATTCTTATTCTTTTGTGCATTTTTTTTGGAAATTGGGGGCTTTCCAATTGTCAGAGAGATGCAGTGCCTGGAACCTCGTAATGTTCTTTTGTTAGTGCTTCAATTCGTATTGCTGGGAAAAAAAAATCTTTTTGTTTTCACTTGGATCCCTTTTCTCTCTCTCTCTCTCTCTCTCTCTCTCTCTCTCTCTGTGTGGCACGTGTTATATTGTTGTCAACTGTGGTATGATCAATTTATTTCGAGATTCTCTTCGGCAGGTGTGCAACGCTCTTGAGTAACCATTGGCATTTGGCAATACTAATGGCCCCCTTCCACCCCCCACCCCCCCCAAAACAAAAAGCTCTCTCAAAATTAAAGCTTAAAAATAAAAGGCTAATGTAAGAGGGAGGATGTGATTAACAGATCTGATTTTCCACCTGTTGAACTACCCTTATACAATTGCTATTGAGATACTCCAAAGTCACATTTAAGTGGCTTGCAATTTTCAGTTTCTTTCTCACCAATCATGCTAATAGATTGGGAAAGGGGGTTTTGAATAGACCAGAAAGTCTCGAAAGAAAGTGACACCTGCCAATCTCGGCTGCATGCAGGTTATTGGGCATTTGGGCTGATCCCGCTCTGTCTCCTGAACTCGCCCGTCCCATATTCATCCCATCCAGAGGTCTGGACAACAAGACCACCTTCACAAACTCTTTTCGCCCCACAGACATTGATGTGCCTATTTGTGGCCTTTACTCTTATGGATCTGCCAAAAAATGGATAGGTTCAGGCCCAATCCAGAGCGGTTAGTTGATATATGTCTTAGCGGAGCATCCCTAGGGCCAGTGGGCGCAATGGGCCCATGGCCCCTCGAAAGGTTTCACAAGTAGCCCTGTTAACTTTGGGGCCTAGCGGTTTGTTTCACATGTCGACGGTTGCAAGGGTATTAACTTGTTCGGTAAGGCGTTTTTGCGCATTTTCTGCTTTGATGATTTGTTGTCAGCTTCTTTTTGTAGGATTTTTTGCATGTTCTGTTGTCCTCTTCCCTTCGGTACTCCCAGGAGGCACGACACATTTGACGCTGTAGAAACGCTTCAAAGGAGATACAAAAAGGAACGCAGTTACGCCCTATTTTTTTTTTCCTTAGTTTTTTTTTTTTTTTTCTCCACCTTCGCTTTCAAAAGGTTAATCCATCAATTCCTGGCGTAGATAACATTGGAACTTAAGGGCATCTGCTTAACTAACTTGTCACCTTACGAGGGCAATAGATGGCCTACACTCCCAGCACATCCATTAAATGCACATGCAACGGGTCGGAACCTGCAGTTTGAATTTGCACCATCTTGGAAACTCATGTGGGGAGCGGTCTCTGACTGCTGGATACGACCAATCTCATGTAGAAAGTGACCATTCAAAAACCCTATTTGCCAATGGCCCATTACATGTTAGTGATCTCTCACAAGTGGGGACTTATAGACAATCCCTTGTGAAGGGCACTTTCATTCGTTCCCAACACACAAAATCTGGATAAAATCCATATGGCTTTCGTGGATCTCGTTTCTGAGTACTATCAACCTTGTCCCACTTGAAGCTCTTTTGGAACTTTTGGATCACAAATTTTTTATCTGATAGCATATATACAGGTCGCTACAGCAGATATAAAGGAGCAAAACCGTGAGAGACTGACGTCTACCGTAGCACGGTTCCAAAACTTTTAAAATGGCATGCCACGGTCACAATAAAAGATGTGATGAATGAATTAAATAAATATATTGATCATGTCAACTAGTTACTTTAAAATCTTCTTCCAAATCCCCCTTTTTTCATGTTTTTTTAAAAATGTCCTGGGTGTTTGGCACAAGTAATTTTCCTCTTTTAGACAGACTTTTTCTCCAGTCGTCTCTCGTGTTGGAAAAGGAAAGAGTACTGCATCACTTTGATTTTCCAGTTTTCACACAGCTGAAAGCCGTTTGTTGAATATTACACCCATACTATATCTCCGTACTAACGAGAGAGAGAGAGAGAGAGAGAGAGGAAGCCTTGCTTATAGGAAGATTGAAAATATATAATTAAGAACACTTGATGAGTCATAATTCAGACCGTTGATTTGCTAAATACAAACAAAAATAAAAAAATCCACGGCCTCCCTAATATTCCGGACAGAAGGGACAAATTTGAAGATTTGAGGGGGCAGATTCTTGTTGAGGTTGGAAAGGATGTTTCTCCCTGTCCCGTTTTCTTCTCCGCATCATAATGACGCAAAAAGAAAGAGAAAATTTGGTGGCCGCAGCATCCCAATTGTTCTTTTTGGTCCGATGATATATTATATGTAGGTTTGGTTTACTATGATCGGCTTTGAAAATGAAAGCACCGCAAATTTTGTATACGATCGAAAATGATAGACGAATACTAGCTATCTTGGGACCGTGAAGGTCGGGACTTGCATGTGCTCCTAACATGCATGGTAGGTCCTCAATCAAATCTTCCCACTTTTCCAGATGAGACCAAACTTTTGTACCTATCAACTAGATAAGATGCCCAAAAGAATCTTATATTCTCCTAATTAAGAAATACATGAAATATTATAACTAACAAGTAACACCCCATCCGATCGTATTATAATTTATCAAATTCCTTGGATCAGAAGCAACCGCGTGTACTTGTGGCACCGTCTTGATTCTGTTGATATATATATATATAAAATTTCCTTCGCACAAATTAAGTTGATTATCTAAAGTAACCGATGGACAAATTTAATCACGTCTCTTGAAACCTAGCTAGAAAGCAAAATCCATGCATGATTTGATGAGTGATATGTGATAACTGGTTGGTAGTTGGTACGGATTCTTTTTCCTTCCGGGTTGTGCATAAAAAATCAAGCTTTAAGAAGAGATTCCCCCTTTATGATCATCTCCTCATTAGCAACCACCCCGGCCATTCTATTTTGTTAATTAGTGTGAGTGATTGGTGCAAAGCATGTAGAAGAACGACCACATTCGTCCCATTTCGAAGATGAACCTAGGCCCTAGCTAACTCGATTTCAACCGACTAATATTGCCGCCCCCCTGCTACCAAGAATATTGCTTCTCATGATCTGCCGCAGCCCACAAGTTGGACTTCTGAGTTCTGAGACTCCAAGATCCCCAATCAAAGGCATTAAAGTTGTTGGCTGATTGCACGATTTTCAGGGAGTAGTGAAGAAGAAAATACCAAATTAAAGACCACACTTACCGGCACGCATAAAGATATAAGAAGAAAACGTCACATATTGATAGAGAAATACGGTTAAAGAAATGCATGTGCAGGTGGGGTCAGTAGGCTTAGCAGTTGGTCGTCTAACTAGAACAATACCATGTGCACGTTGGTCCTCGTTTAATGCGAATCCGTTTTTTGTGGTTCAGCTCTCTCTCTCATGCATTGCGAGCATCAATGGCTTCTCTTTCTACGGGACGACCCCACGTCCAATCCCCACAAAGCCACACCTACGCCTCCTTTTTCTATATAAGTAACCCCCATTGCTCTTCGTCTAAGCACTTGATCACACTTACCGCTCAAAGAGTACTCAAAAGTCCTCTCCCCTCCACGCATAGACACAATGGCCATTGCTGCATTCCCTGCTATTTCCCTTCTGTTCTTTGTCCTCAACCTATGCCTTCGAGGGACATACGGTGACGATGGAGGGTGGGAAAGTGGTCATGCCACATTCTATGGTGGGGGTGACGCATCGGGCACAATGGGTAAGTTCAACAATTTATCTTCTCAGTTCTCACAAGATATTATAAGTTGGGAGTAAGGAAAAGTTACAAAAAGTAAAATTACGTTGCGAGAGTATATATGCAAGTCGACAAAAGTAAACTTCATCTAGAATTACTCCTTTATAAAGTTGGTTTTTTTGTTGTGTATGACATAAATGTCCTTTAGAGCAAGGGGTTTCTCACGGGCTATACTTTGGGATTGCAGGTGGTGCTTGTGGGTATGGCAATCTGTATAGCCAAGGGTATGGGACTAACACGGCAGCGCTGAGCACCGCGCTATTCAACAATGGCTTGAGCTGCGGGGCCTGTTATGAGATGCGATGCAACGATGATCCCAAATGGTGCCTCCCCGGTACCATCACCCTGACCGCCACTAACTTCTGCCCCCCTAACTACGCTTTGTCTAACGACAACGGTGGGTGGTGCAATCCTCCTCTCCAACACTTCGACTTGGCTGAGCCCGCTTTCCTGCAGATTGCTCAATACAGAGCTGGGATTGTTCCCATATCCTTCAGAAGGTAAACAATAAAGTCATGACGGATCATTGACCTCTTGTTAAGAGCCACAAAAGCAGTAGGTGTTGAGCTAATCTCATTCTCACATTCTTGTTTTTATAAACAGGGTGTCCTGCGTGAAGAAAGGAGGAATAAGGTTCACCGTAAATGGCCACTCTTACTTCAACTTGGTCTTGGTCTCGAACGTGGCTGGCGCAGGAGACGTCCACTCTGTGTCAATCAAGGGGTCCAACACTGGGTGGCAAGCCATGTCACGGAACTGGGGCCAGAACTGGCAGAGCAATGCCAATCTGGATGGACAGAGTCTTTCATTCCAAGTCACCACCAGTGATGGTAGGACCGTGACTAGCTACGACGTGGTTCCGGCAAACTGGCAGTTTGGACAGACGTTTGAGGGGTCCCAATTCTAGATTTTAAAAAAATATATATATATATATATATATATATATATATATAGGGTCAATGGGTAATGACCGGTAATGTGCCACCGTCGTGACGGTGAAGCTATGATATACAGGGTAGGGTAGGAGGGGTTCGGCCTATTTTATGGCCCTATATATGTTGCTGAGGTGGCTGATTGGCACCCGCTAGGCACTAGGCCTTTATAGTTTTTATATATATTTGTATACGTACTGTGAGTTTGTAATTTGTGACTTGGGAACTTTCAAAATTACCCAAGAAAGCATTGGATGGATAATGCAACATTGATTGCCATCTCGCAATCGCATCTTTGAATATTTGTGGATTTTTAATCTCCAACTTGGAGTCCAAACTCGTTGGGACGAGTACTTTGTTTTCACTTGGATTAGAGTTCCCATGAGGCAACTTCCCGAGAACCTTAAAATATGTTTCTTTATTTTCGAGTGGCAAACCACTTAATAACCACTAACGCGTTCGCACACAATGTTTTGTGCAATTCCTTCAGTAAAATGCAATAAAAAAAAGCTCCAGATAAGAGCAGGCCGCAACGACTGACTAAGGTTGGTTAAGCAGTAGAAAAAAGTAGGTGCTGCTACACTGTCAGTTTCCCGTCAAACTCACTCTTTAAGATCAGAACTACAAAGTAAAGCAAAAACCAAACCATCAAGACTCGGTCGTCGCCACGGCTACTGGAACTCCGAGAATTTGGACTCTGCTCTTCCATTGCAGTTGAGCGCATAAAATGGGTCACTTGGGTTGTTGGCTCTTACGAAAGCAAATCATCCAAGGATCCATTCGAGCATCACAGAAAATGACATCCATTTCGACCTCTGCACTTTAATATATTTGAAACCCTGTCTTGGCTCTCGTCTCCGACCATGGCCAAGCGCTTGTTTTTCTGTTTTTTTTTTTCTGTTTGCAGTGGTTGTTTGGGGCGGTTTGTAGGGTTCCCCCGACCCTCCGATGTACTGTATTTTGGTTGAATGCTTTGTTTGCTTGTCTAGAAAAAAAAAAAAAAACCATGACCCCGAGACTGGACCCTGGAGGGCACAATATGCTGGAATGTGCCTTGGGTGATTACCGTACGTTCGCGACTTCAGTTGGGACAAGGTCTTCTGACACAGCTATTGTGGCCCAGCCCAAACATCCTGCACATGCATTTCGGACATGCCCCCTGTTATCCCATGATCTTCACATGTGGGTCACTCGAATTAAATCCCATACAAGTCCACATAAACAACTCCTATCACGAAAGCGCTAGGCTCCGAGTCAAATTAGGATAAGCCGCAGGCGACCAAGAATAGCACAAGGCATGAAAGTTGTACAAGGAAGACATGAAAGTTGATTTTCAAGCTTTTAACTTAAATGATTAAGATTTATAATTTAGATATTCATCACCTCTGCCGTTTTGATATACTTGCAGTCCAATTATACACCATAATAAATAATGAGTAGATAAAATAAAACTATGAACTCCTGGAGATTATAGTTTAGCAACGAGTACATTGGATGGTCTAAATCTAAAGACCCTGTAAGTACAAATAATCGATTCACAGCACTGCGCTGTGAGCTACACCACTTGGAAGCTATATCCAGTCCTACAAACGATTTCATTCTTCATTTAAGCCTCTCTCTGCGTAGCCTCTCCAGTTCCTTAACCATCTGCCAATGTTCCAACGACAGGCAGGTTTCACCCAAGCTCACAGACATTAGGCGGCCCATTGTCAGCCATCTATATTCCAGAAAGAAAATTACCATCCTGTAACACAATCGCAACCCTGGAATAAAATACTATAATCACACTACTTCTTAATCACAAACCTGTTGAAATCATGGCTCCCTATGCTCCTGTCTTCTTGTCTTGCCGCAACCAAGTCATTTTCTACCACCTGTAAAGCATCGGGAAATAACATTAGGATTCTAAAGGTGCATCTAATATATCCCTTCCTGGAGGAGCTGGAAGTGCAAACGATAACTTAACATGGTGGAACAACTAGGCCACATAATGACCGATGAATAATGTTATGGCTGGTACTTCTAGCGGCTGCAGTTTTGATTACACACATTCCACTTGTCATGAATGCCCAAAGATGTTCTCTGACTGTATGTGCGATTTTTCTTTAGAAATACGAGGTCCATAGCCATAGCCACTTTCAAGAAGGAATTTGCTTATCAAGAAAGTCTGGTGAACTCATACCTTCTGCATTTCGGGCTCTATAGAATGCGGCAATGATTTAACAGTAGCCAAGTACCATCTCCAAGCATCTAGTGCTTCTGCAGGTAAAACTTCACAGGAACCCACTGAAGAAGGCCGGAAAGGCATAACTATATCAGCAGGCAAGATGTTTGATTTTCCCTCGGAAAGAATTAGCAATTGCACATCAGCTGCCATCTCCATTTTGTAGTACTTAAAATCATATTCTACCTGAAAGCAAATATATTTTCAAAATATATCATTAACGTATGTCCAATAAAGTGGTTTTGAGCGACTCTTAGACAGTAGCTCCATAAAGCAAGTGCGGTGATATTCTCCGTGATGTCTTTCAACTTTAGCAGATCGATTAAGCAGATTTTTTTTACATCTGCCAATTAAGCAGTCAAACACATCTCTAATGGCCCATATAGAGCTATCCCCGAGATATCCAGAAAATACCTCATAAACACGTATACCTATAGATGATAAAAGATGTACCTTTTGCAGTTCTGTCAGATTTTTTAAGAATCTTGCATTCTCCGTCCCAACAGAGTTAAGGTTCCCTGCTTCTAACGGGGTTTCATCAATTATTACGTGTGAGCCATCAGCTAGTTGCAGAACTCCGGTTATCAGTCTGTAGCATTAAGCACGTAAAAATGTCAAAATGGAAAGGATTGGTAGTTGTAATCACCAGGCCACTTATTACAGGGAGATTTCTAACCACAAAGTATAAATCCATTACCTGTTCATCTCATAGTCCTTTCTTGGGGCAAGTGATACTGAGTTAAGATACTCCAGTGTAAGGGGGATGCAATGCGTGAAAGGCAAGAGGTTTTTAACAGCAAGGCTAAGTTGATTGCCAAACACAGACGCACTTTCTTTGCTGAAACATGTGAGATTCAGTGAAAGCTTGCCTACGGCAACAGTGTCTACTCTGGCATGCACCTGCTCAGAGGAAACTTGTCACTTCAAGCATAGGCGCAAAATGTGGAGAAGGGAAAGGAAAGTACCTATTAGACAAAAATTATAACAAACCATCATCATCTTGAAAGGAAACCACTTACCCTGGAAAGAAAATGCAACAACACAAAATGAGCAGCTACAGCATCACTGCCAAGAATTGTTGTAAGATGCCTCAAAAGAGCTGCCCTTATCTCCTGGAGCAAATGGGGCTTTGGCTGTAGGACCATACAGTACACACTAATTACACAACGTAAGGCACAAAAACATTTAAGAAGAAACATTAAAGATCAGAAATCACTGCATAGGCACCAGCTATAAAGCACTTCCCAATTGTTTCATTTAGAGAGAAGAAACAAAACCAAAGTACATATAATCACCTCCATCACGGGGGAGCCATGAAGAAAGTCTGGAGCTGCAAGCTTCTTGTGGACAAGGCAATGGAGGCGTGGCACCTTCACCAAAAACAAAAACAAAAACAAAATTAAAGACTGAAGATTGAGATTGTAACTGAATCAGGAGCCGCAAGAGGACAAAACCAATTTATTTTAACTTGACCAACATATGGGGAGGGTTTGACAGTCCCGTTACCCTACCTAATGAGATTTTACAGAAGCACATTTCACAGGTTATCTAGACAAAAGCTGGGTGCCAGCAACCTACGAAATGGAGACCAAACAAAGATTTTGCAGTTGCGATGAGTCAATACCTTGCTGGGGGGAAAATGTACTGAGATGTCTTCACAAAAACCATCACGGAGCTCATCATGGTCATCCTTGTCTGCAGGAACCTCTGAATCAAAAGTGAGAACTCCAAAGAACTCAAAAACATCATTAAGTTTCAAGTCAGACTCTGGAGAATCATAGATCTGCATGAGAAGCAAAGGAACTGCTTTTAGAAATTCCCTCAAGTTGAGGGATAAAAGAGAAACTATATTCAGTCCAACATTGTTAATACTAGTAAAATTCAACATAAATGAAAGGAAGAAAATCAACCAGCCACTTACCTTAACAAGACAAGGAAGAGAATCTCTGTCAATGGCAGGTAATGTACTCGTATTAGTACAACAGCCGTCACTTGTGCAATCCAGAGTCTGAGAAGTAATGGAAGGGGGTCCATCCTCTTTCTAGAACAAGTAAAGAAATTCAGTAGATATAAATGTCGCAGAGATCATAAATCAAAAGAACATCAATCGTGGCGTACAATAAATGACAAAGTGCATGTCTCAAACAATTGATTCCACCTCGGACATTTGGAAATTTGAGAGCAATTAGATAACAGAAGCCATAGAATTTTCCAAGTCAAAGGACCAGTCCCTGCATACGGCCATGAAGAAATGCTACTTAACCAAGAGAGTGCTCTAAAGTCTCTAGAATAGGCCAGTCCATGACACGTCACCCTTTAATCAAAGAACCCAGAAATTTCTTGGTTCAATAACTATGAACTTACAGGGACGCAAAGATATTTAAACAAAGAAGATAAATTTGCCTATAGATCTCAAAAATTCATATAATTCTTAACCAGCCAATGGAATGAAAAACAGAGATAGGCAAATGACTGATCAGAATCATCTCTACGTACCATCTTCTTGCTACTTGGAGACCCCTGAGACCTGTCATCCAAGGCCTGAAATTCAACCTAGTACATCAGATACATTGGTCGAGTCCATACAAATCATATTTCGAAACAGAGAGTGGTTATGCATTTTCGTAGAAACTTTTCTTCCACTTCACATGATAATTCCTGAGCAGCTAGTTCAAGGAACTGAACGAATAAAAGATGTAATGAGAGTGATGGAACACAGAACCATATCAATATGATCAGAAGCTTCATCATCTATTCGCCGGCGCCTCTCTCTCTGTTGGGACATGAAATCCTCACATCGATTCACTAATGACTCAGAAGACAGTGAAGTCCAAGAATTCTGCCCCGGAACCTTAAACAAGGAGGGAAAAAAACGACAACCCAAGAGGAGTTAAGCCACAATGTTCATTTCATGCAAGACCTCAATTGAAAACAAAACCCAAGAGAACAGAAGCCATAGCAGAACATATGTTTATGAGGCTATCCGAGCGGCTTTTAACAACAATTACACTGCTATAACAACAACTCCAATGCCGTTAGGATTATATATAGAAGGCCAATGCTTGAAATTAAATAAATGGGGCGGCGGAGAAAAACAAAAAAAAAAAGACGGTGGGAACATAGAGAACTCACAGGAACACAGTAAAGCAGACGGCGTTCCCAAATTCGCATATCAGGTGAAGAAGCATCCATAGGGAATTGAGAGACATCCGTAAACTTGTTGGTTCTCCAGACTGACCCATCCTGGGAGGAAACCACGAAACTCATTGGCATGAAAATTTAGGTAGAGACAGATCACTCAGACATCATTTGAAGACCAAAAGAGTTAGGAGCTACCTTATAAGCACCGACGTAGAACTCATTTCCTAACATGTCTTGGACCATTCCCCGGAACCGAACCAGAGTTTTGGGCTGAATCAATCTGATAGTTTCGCTATTGAGAATCGGGACCTAAATCACACCCCAAGTATTAGTTCAACGATCTTCATAATAACTGACTATATCCGCAGTGAAATAACATCGAATTTTCAACTAAAAGCCTGCCTGGGAGGGGCGGGTGTGGATATAAAATTGCTATAAAACCCAGGTGTTAACAATGATCTTTGTGATAAATCGCCGTTAATTGGGATTTGTTATATTAATGAATTCCATGAAAAGACCAAAAAATGCGTGGAAGCCTGAGAGATGACCTCAGAAAGGCCGCCTTGGTCGAAGAGGAATTGGCGGAAGAGATCGACGGCGCCCCAGTCCTTCCCGTCGGGATCAAATCCCGAGGCTGCCACCGCATTCTCGAACGTCGACCGGACGCCGCCCAGAGGGTTCGCCAGCAAATCGTACGGAAGACCGACCATCTCTTATCCTCTCTCTCACTTCTGTGTGCGTGGGAGCGTGGAACTTCCGAGCGCGCCAAAACTGGTGGTTAAGTAGGGGTAGGGTTTTCCCGCCAAAATCCCACACTTGTATGATTTTTTCATTGGTATACGACAGTTATGGTCACTAGTCACAGGACGATGAAGAGTTGTAATTTCTTTTCCTTTTTTTTTTATTTATTTCCCTGGTTGGGAGCGGCTAAGGAAAATGACATGACGCATTGAGTCATTGACCATGCAAGTCCAGATACCCATCAATATTATCCACTGCGAGGACTAAGCCGGTAATTCAACTATTTTAACGCTTTAACTTTTAAAGTGAAAAATTAAAGGTAATTCTTTTTTATTTGCACGCTTCATATATAATGTACTCAATCGGTCATTGATGAAACGGAACAATCGTATAAAAAATGAATTATACACTAATGTAAAATGACCATATAGCAAGAAGTTTATGGATACACAATAAATATAAAAAGGCAATTAATTTTCTTCCACCTTGCTATATCCAACGTATAATAACTAGAAAAAAACATTTTATCTCGAGAAAAGCCTGGTAAAAAAGTTTCCTGACTTGGACCTCTCCAAACATGCCACGTGAACATATCTTCCCAACTTGTCCACTTGCCTTGGCTCGCCTTGAGTGTCTTTCTTGCAAACCTTGCACCTTTTGTCCACCCACCCCTCTTCCACATATTGCCCATCCACTGACATCACAACGAAGACGAGTAAAGATCCCCAAATTTATTACGAGCCAATTCTTCTTGAGAGGTAGATGTTATGATCAGTAGTTTAGTTAGGCCTTGGCCCTTCTTCTTGCACATGTAAATGTTATTTTTGAGTGAAACTAAAAATATTATGATCAGCCAAGAACAAGAAGATAAAAATATTTTACCAAAAACAACTACCAAAGTTAATTTGCATACCCTCAATGTAGGACTTGAAAAAATCCTTGTAAGTTCCTCCAATTTTCCTTCTAAGAGCCCCATACTGCAGGAAATCACAAACCCAGTTACTAGCACGCACAAGAAGAAGAGGAAAAAAAAACAAGATATTCATCCCAGATCTTACGATGATGAATTACCTGTTCCCTGGACATTTTCCCACCAGTCTTCGTGGATTCGCTAGCCTCCTCCAGCAGCTCGGCATCCTCTGCGGATCTAACTTGAGCGAAATCGAGAGCGTCGGTTATGCTCCCAAACAAGGATTGTTTGCTCTTCTTGGGTTCTTCCTCTTCACCCTTCTCTAATTTGGCTGAAACTGTAAACTTAAATGCCTTTCTGAAGTACCTATGCTTAGACAGGTCTCGTGCAACTCCAAAATTTGAAGGGAAATTCCCATGTGGAGATGCCAGCGAAAGCGTTCTTAGTTGCATGTTTGCTTCCCTGAGCACAATAGATCCTATCTTCTCTCCGCGCCAGAGGTACTTTGCTCTTTAATTAAATACGCTCGTTTTGCTGGTTTGGACCATAAAATTACATCCACGTGGATTTGTACTCAGCGTGGCCGCCACTTGGAAGGCTGGTGGTTAAAAGAAAACTACGTGGCTCTTTACCAGTCTATTGAAGTTCAGAGGAGCATTTGGTTTTGCAATCTGGAGAGAATCCATCAAGAAGCAAGATTTTTATGTTTTTTTTTTCGTTTTTTATCTTCTTCTTTTTTGGATAAGCGAGATTAATATTATTTTTCTATCAATTCATGCATGTAAGGGAGCGGAGTTAGTAATTCTACTTTAACGTCCATAATCTGCACCAACATGAAACACCTCACTCGCACCCTCTCTTTCAGGTGTATCTCTACACGAAGTTGGCGAACAAAAAGAAAACTAGTTACATACATGGCCTACACGACATAAACCATGCCAACCTCGAGAAGAGACCCTGGTGGCACCTTGAGCGACACATCTGGCCCCCGACAATTCCTCCTCAGGAAATTATACCCGAAGTTAATGGCCAAACGCTTCAGGACGGAAGATCCTTGCTTTGCACGAACGTGGGAGTTTCCCAGTATGAACGCAGTCCCAGCCTGTTGGGCTGTATACAGATCTTCCAGCTCTTCCTGCAATTGCACTTTCATATCAGCTGATGCATCAGTTTCAGACTCATAATCAATGGCAAACCTCACTCTTCTTTCAGCACCACTAATTGGTTCCATCTCAAAAACGTCTCTCACACTGTCTACAGTGGGGGACTCCACAGATACACTTGCTGGCTGAACACTTTCCTCAATCTCGTAAGCTGGTGGACCTGAGAAAGCCCCTGCTCTAATTACAGTCAATCTACACTCGCTATCTGATACATCAGTGCCCAATGCTTCATCCTCATTGCATAAGGAAGTCTCGTGATTTTTATGCCAATCATAGCGGATGAAATCAGCTAGTCTATCAACTAGCTCAGATTCAAATGAATCAACATCTTGATGAACATCTCGATATCCATACCGGACAATGCATCTATAGGACCGATGACCTGGAGGACCTACACGTCCCACGAGATATCTCTCAGCAGGGGGCACATGAGGGACTGGTACTGATTTTATGCATACAAAGACGATGATGCGGTGGAAGGCAGGGAGGTTAGTGACAAAGCGGGAGAAGTTAGCTGGAATGCCAGAGGTGAGATCTGTAAACACTAGGCCAATTCCAGGAACTCGAGCAATTCCCAAGCTTGGACCTAAGGCTAACAGCCATTCTAATGAAACCTTGTTGTGAAGGTCGTACTCGTATTTCTTGATGGTTGCATAGTGCCACACGAACATGATAGTCATAAGGAAAAGGGCTAGAAGTATGGGGAGCCAGGCACCCTCTCTAAATTTGGTGAGCGAAGCTGAGAAATAGAGTAATTCAATAGAGCCAAAAAAGAGTAGGAACGAAATAGCTATGAGAGGGGGCTTGTGCCAACAAAGGATAATAACCAATGAAGTGAGGCACGTAGTCACTAGCATCACCGTCATCACTGCTAACCCTGCAGAAATAAAATCAAATGTCATTATATAAAGTATCGCAACTTCTTATAATAAAGTTGTCCCTTCTATTTGACCCAAATATCAGTTGAGTGTACCCGAAAGCCTGACAGTTAATCAATATGGTGCTAGATTTTGTGCAGAGATCTCAATAATCGGTGTCCATGTTCTTTATCATGGCAGAGACGATCTTTGAGCATTTTTCTCTAATGGTTCATAGAAAGCAAATATTGAAAAGATTTTCCAGGATGTTACGATCCTAGTAAGAAGGATGCGAGGGTATAAAATACCTGATGCATTCCCCATGTGTTTTGTATCTCTAAATCCAATAGTCACGGCAATGCAGAGGATCATAAGCATCCAATTGATCTCAGGGATATAAATCTGGCCATGTATCTTGTCTGAGGTGTGAATCACCTTGACTCTAGGGAAGCAACCAAGTGATTGGCTCTGGTTTATGATAGAGAATGTCCCGCTGATGATTGCTTGGCTTCCCACAACAGAAGCAAAGATGGCAAGAACAAAAACGGGCCACCTCACAATTTCTGTACCCAAAACCTTTACATTGTCAATCGAAGTTGTTGCTCACTAACTAAACCTCTTTGCCTTTGAAATGCAAGAATGACTTAGCTATACCTGGAACTGAGACGTAAAAACTGATCCTGTGGCTGCTTTGGTGATGCTTTGATAAATATGCAGCTTGACCCATGTACGCCAATATAAGTGCAGGGTAAACCAGAAAGGTGAAAGCAACCTGAGAGAAGAGGTTTAGTTAGTGAAAGCAACCTGTGAGAAGACAAGTAACTAGACTTCTGTTACTGAGGCAAGCTAGACCATTGCCATGGGTTGAGAAAACAGTACTAAGAACCAAACTTGAATGAAATATTTGTCAAAAGAAAAAAAAAAATGGTTAGCATCACCTGAATTGCTGCATATGAGAAGTGGCCAAGATCAGCAAACATTGCCTCTGAGCCTGCATGATCAGTCGAGCATATTATTGACTTAACTAGATGCAGTAAATATACTATAAACTGAACCTCATCTGAACAATGAAAAAGTTTGTTAAGCATTTTCAAAAGAGTATCCCCAAGGGGTGCGGGCGGGAAAAATTCAGACCAGTAACCTTGACTTTACAAACATATTTGTCAAATGAGTAATTTCCTCTGTAATGATAACTGACAGCTCCCGACACTGCAAAGTGCCAACAACATTTTGATGCTTCATTTGGTTTAATATGTCTTCATCTTAAATAGGATATATTCCACCAAGAAAATGAAGGGCAACTTTTAGCATTACTGGGTGTACCAGTGTCAATTGCCGTTTGAATATCAGACAAGCACAAACAACAGCAGAGCTCGCATTGGACTCTCGACACTTATTGGTGGTTGGAACCATAGACATCATCTAGAACTAGGACATGCAGGACAAACAACATGACAATACATGAGAATCCATATTCACCTGTTATACACAAGAGTATTCCACCCAAAGACATCCATCCACTTATCTTTGTCTTCTTCAAGAATTTGAACATATAATATGGAGAAAGAGCTTTATAGACATGTGGATTCCAGTGGATTATATTGTATAAGCCGAGGGCGCTGATGCATAGGAGCCATGTCAACACAACTGGCGCAAAGAAAAACCCAACCCGATGCGTGCCATAGTGTTGAAGAGCAAATAGGCATACTAGTATGAAGCAAGTTATTGGAACCACCGCATCTGCAGATGGTATCATAGCATAAAATGTAAAGATAATCAATAAAGCAAAACCTGCAATTTACATAACTCTACATATTAACTTAATCAAATCTATTTTTGTCTCCATTAGATTACATTGTATATTAAAAGCGTCCTGCAAACTGGATAGAAATATACAACAAAACACGTCAAAATGCCACATTTTCAATAGGTTCATGGCCGCTTGGATAAAAAGAGCAAGTGGTTCATGGACAATTACAACAATTTGCTGATGACAAAGAAGAGAAATTCCCCTAATAACATCTCAGTTTATTACGTCCTGTAATGTGTTTACATGGTATAGAAAGCCATTGCACAAAAAAACAAATCACATTGAACACATTGCAGACTCACCGCAACTGCTGACTTAAAATATCTCCATTTATTCTCAGATACTAACGTTTCTAGTTTATGCACACAATTTGGAATCACATGCTAGCGATACTTTTCTTTTTTACTAGTAGAGCATAGTATTGTGATGAGATAAAGATGTAACCAGTTTGGAGATCATCATAATCTTAAAAGGCATATCAAAGCTAATAATGTATATCTCCTGCAATATAAAAGTAAACTAGGTAGGACAAACCACAGAGCAGGATACGACCATCCCAGCCACAACTTGAGCAATTTGGATGGTCCTTGCATTTTGGGCCAAATAGCTATAGTTCACAAGATAATAACAATAAAGTAGATCCCCTATCCAAATATCCCCCACGAACGACAAAAACAAACAGATAGCTCCTGACTGTTTCGCATATGCTGCATTATTTCAACAAGAAAAAATCTGCAGACATCAGTAGAATTAAAGTTTTTTACGGTACTTAACCCCAGCACCCCCCCCCAACAAAACCACCACCACCACCACCACACACCCACACAAAAGATACAATTACAGTAAACGAGCGAATAAATTAAGCAACTGAACTCTCACGAGCATGCCCACATCCCCATCCCCAATCAACCCACGACTTTTATCTCTCTCCCAACCATTCACCAAAGTTCATATTACTGAAACAGTTAGGACCATTTATTACAGGAGAGGAGGGGAGGGGAGGAGAAGCAGATTCTCATGTCGGATTACTGTGATTGAACAGGCAGAATAAGATATGCAAGAGAAGAAGCTGGTAAGCTTACATTGGTGGTGCTCCTTGGACATGGATAACTCAAGGCCAGACACCGCAGAGAAAACTACATAAAAACCGCACAATTAGCTGGTCAGCAAGCTACGAGGAAATGTCATACGGTACATTCATAACCAGAAAGCTACCTGAAATGGCTGGAGTCAGTAGTCCGTCTCCAATCACCATACAAGTGCCAAGAAGAACCAAAATTAGCAGAGCAGTGCGCAAGGCCTTGTACTTCTCGAGCAACAACTTCACCTTTGAACTCTTCTTCTTCTCTGGTGGGTGTTCCAGTTTATATGTAGAGAGTGATTCATCCACAACTTGTCGGTTGGGAACTAGGCTTACTTTTGCATGTCTACATATCAACGAATACAGGGCAAAAGTACCGCCTGCAAAATCATGCATGAGAACTTACATCTAGATACTAGGTGAAACAGATATAGCTCATTTGTTCTGGAACCCACCCTCTCCGTTGTCATCAGCTCGAAGGACTATAAAGACATACTTGATCAGAGGGATTAAAGTAAGAGTCCAGAAGACAAAAGAAAGAACACCATAGATCTCTTCGTTGGTCTCTGAATGTTGAATGTCTTCTGCAAATGTACTTTTGTAGACATATAAGGGGGAAATACTCAAGTCGCCGTATACAACCCCAAGGCTTTGATAGGCCAAGAGCAGGATAGTCCTCCAAGACTCCTTCTGCAATGCAATTAAGCGAATAACATTCTACATATCACGTTATCAGCCCAGAAGAAGAAAGAAGAAAGGAACCAGAGTGCCCCCCACCCCGTGGAGAAGGGGAAGAAAAGAACACTGATTTTGAAAGGGAAATAGCAAGAAGTTCTATAGTTAAGGCTTCTGAACATTTGAAAGTTCAGTTCAGAACCCGCGGAAAATAGGCTCAGAAAGAGACTGCACTAACCTTTGAAATGCTCCGACGCTTTCCGAAGTCGAGATCCATATTTGTCACCGTCAAGTTAAAATGTTGAGCAAAGATAGCTGCAGTTCTGCACTAGGAAAAATAGAAGTTGAAATGGTGCGCACAAATACAATCAAGTTTTTAAGAAAAATAAAAATGAGGAACTTCATTTTGACACTTCCAAGGACAGCCATCCAGCTCTCTACTCTACTCGCGAAAATGGAGGAGATAAAAGGACACAGTAACCCACTTTTCAATAGACCACATGACATCCATACTTCTTATCGCCCTCTTCAATAGGACAGAACAAAGGGCAGAGTACTTACAAAACTCCAGTAAAAACTCACAAGGAAAGGAAAAAGGGGAGAAATTAACACCAAAGCCCGAAAAGCAAGAAAACTCGAAAAGAAGTAACCCAACAACTAGGGGTGAAACTGTAACAGGAAAATGATTGAAGCTCAACTACCCTAGAATTATTCAGCCAGAGTCTCATTAATGTAGTAGGGTCCTCATCAATAGGTCTGCACTTTATTTTTCATAGCTTGCTCTTTTATTTTCAGTTTATCATCTTTTCAAGTTTACAAAAGGGGAAGAAACAAATACCTAATGTTTTACGATTCTGGCCCTTCAGTTGAGACAACTAGTTCAGCACGAAAGCTTATACCTTGAACACAGGTAACGCGTAAAGGAAGAAGGTGATACAAACAACTGGAAATTCCGAACCAAAAGTGTATGCTATAACGCATATGCAGAGAGTGAAACATTTTTCACGGGGAAAACAGAACAAAAAGGAATAAGTTAAGTGATGGCAACGAAAAGGCAGAATCACGTGATTCAACGACAGTTACATATACAACACAATCACACCAAGGACCATCCAATTACTCTATGCACACTCTCTCTCCCCGCCGGGCGCCAGGGTATCTCTTCCTCTCTCACACACTTTCTTTCTTTAGTTGTTTGCCCCGGTAAGCCGATATCATATTCCATATCTTCACCTACCTGCTGAAACACTTCATTCTCTTTTGCCTTCTAAAGCTTATGCGGTCATTTTTTTTTTATAACAAACATAATAATAAAAATGCTAGCAACTTAGGTTACCAAAAGAGATTAAAGAAACTATAAATGAATTGTAATGATGAAAAGAAGACTAAAAACGAGCTTCACCAAATACTAAAAGAGAGCACAATCCTGTGTCCGAAAATTATACCAAAGCTTATGAACTTCCAGAAAATCGCATAACTGAAGAATAAAGAGCTCCCAAAGAATGATAAAGACCAGGGAGTTTAAGGGATATCTTAATACGCAAAACCATGTGGATCACAGAGGACGGTTTGAAAACGACAAGACAAGCCGAACATGCCCTTGACACCGAAAGTACAAAGCACCAGTTTTTCTCTGACCCCTTTGACGCATCATCCATCAGCGCTCAGATAAAGCTTCTTCCGCATTCTATCTCCCCACTGGCACTGGGCCTTGTTTTTTTCCTGACCCACCGGCACCTTGCCCTTTCCGTATTTCAGCTAAGCATCTTTCCTCGGTTCACTATCTTTCGCCATTTTGAGCTGTGCTGAGCTAGAATGATTGTGACCTTCCAATCTTGTATTCCCTGGAAGAATCCCAACTTCGAAGCACCTACCTTGTAGCCTACACTGGTTCACCGCATTACAGAAAAACTCTTTTCGAACATATAAAACACCGCTAGGAAAGAAAGTATTTTTATGTAATCCCCGATAAGTAAATACAGTTTCGTTCTTGCACAAAAGAAAATAAAAGGAGATGGCCGGATTTTCAACAGCACTTACCATTGGTAGTACTTCTTGCACCCGTCGCATGCCTTGTACGGTTGTACCAAAATGTTCGATCAC
This sequence comes from Morella rubra, assembly GCA_003952965.2. NCBI lineage: Eukaryota > Viridiplantae > Streptophyta > Magnoliopsida > Fagales > Myricaceae > Morella > Morella rubra. The sequence continues at coordinate 235,107 of CM025851.1, forward strand.
AGATCTGAGCAAAATGAGGGTATATCATATATGAGAGGGAGCAAATCGAGGAAGTTAAGAGTTCAACCTCAACTCTACTAAGCCCTTTAACTGGTTGCGATTTTACTTAAAATAGAAGCATGTTGATATTAAGCGTGAGGTGTCGTTTTATGTTTTGAGCTTTTGGTTTACGACGGTGGAGAGTGGCCATTTTGGGTTGTATTCTGTAGATTAAATGAACTTCGTATAGAAGGAATATCTACTCCTGCACCTACCGACAACGGCGAATGTCGATCGGTAAAGACGATAGAAGTAAATATTTTTTAAGGGAAAAAGTATCAAGAGAGACGGTGGATTGGTCAAAGGGATACTGATTCCCGGCGACTGTACAAAATATAAATATAATTCACATGACCCGCATTCTCGCATCTCTTGTAATCTTTCTTTCCTTTTTCAATGACGTTGTTTCTTTTCTCGATCGACGATGGATTCTTTATTCCTATATCTTTCGCTCATTTCTACAACGTAAAACTATTTCCCCCAAATCTTAGAAAATCATATTTAATGCATAAGATAATAGATGTATAATCTTAAATTGAGTTGCTTTTTTAATTTTAAAAACCAATCAGAAAGTGAGAAAATTCTCCAGGAATTTGAAGAAGATGGAACGGTTGTTCAGACCAAAAAAAGGACAAACTATAAGAGAAAAAAGGTAGATGGAATGGTTGGTCTGGGTGTTCCGAATTCCAACTTCAATAAAGACCCGGGCCAACCCTATAGTTTTGGGACATTACTCCTAATCTAAGCCTATGGTATGGGTTAGTCTCCACCCTACTTGCGTGGGCTAGTAGTCTGTATTTATCGAAGGAGAAAGTTCGAGAGCATGCAGCATAGGTGAGCTAGTCTCAGCATTTCCATTAACTACTCAAGTGCTCCGTATAGTTATTTCTTCGGCAGTGGGAAATGCCTAAACCTCACTATGCATGGAACCAAAAGCACAAAAAGTTCAAATTAGGCGGCTATTACTTTGTTATCACTCATCTAAAGGTAATGTCCGTTTTCAAAATTATTATAGGATATAAAATGTATTCAATAAAATTTATAAAAATATTTAAAATTTTATATACAAATTTTAATACTTTAAAAAAAATTATAACAAATCTTTTCTCTTTATATTTTTTCACTTAATTATAATAATTTTTTATTAAACAATTACATCAAATCATCACTCTCTATTAGGGCTGCACAAAATCGAACCGCAAGCCCAACCGAATTTGTGATCTTAGTGGTCCAAACTCGGTCCAGTCTGGACCGGATTTAAAAAATCGGTTATATCCGGTCCAATTCAGTCTAAGCCTTTTCAAATCCGATCTGTACCGAATTTATTAATTTAAATAATAAAATTTTTTTAATACAAACTTTAAACTTAAAAAATAAAAAATAAAAAATAAAAACCCTAAGTCACAATTATGCGTTTTGACGTCCTCCCTAGTCCCTTTCGGCCTTCCCCCTTCAAAATTAAATCTTCTTTTTTCCCTGATTTACAAATAATAATAATAATAATAATAAATTAGGCAAAAAAAATAAACCAATCTGGACCACTTAAGTGGTCCGATCCTTCATTTTAGGTACAACTGGAAATACGGTTTCGATCCAAAAACTGAACTAGATTTTCGATTGTACAACCCTACTCTCTACACCTTTTTACAAACTCTAACAAAAATTAAATATTTTTTAAAATTTTCATTAACCTTTACACAAAAACCTATAAAACTCTAATCTATATAAATATTCACAATTCTACTCAAAATCCTACAGTTTTTTACAAAACGAACACCCTGATTGTGTTAGGTGTGGGAATTTATTTGCTTCTATGATAGGCTTTCCCTAAGCTCAAGCTATCAATTAAACGATTAAATGCATACTTTTTCCATCAATTAGTTATTTAGGCAGTGTTTGGCTGAAAATGGTTTATATAAAGTTTTAAATTCCAACGGGTCATGTCTCCTATGTAACTTTAAAAAAAAAAAACATCCCACGTGTTCAATTATTAGAATGGGGTCTTTATTCAAATATTGGAAGCATATCTCTATCAACTTCAAGAAGCACCCTAGCCCTAGCCCTAGCCCTTATCTTGCCAAAAGTATATATATATATACATACAAAGAATTTAGGAAAAAAAAAAATACATACACAAAGAAGCTTCAAGAAGCAAGAGAAAACTGTAGTCGGTAGATTCTGGCATCAATGTCTCCTGTCTACGATCAGTGTCGACTGTCGAACTTGGCAGATTTTTTTTTTTCCTAAGTCATGCAATCCGTAAATTGGTGGCCTATTAAATAGCTTAAGTGTCAAAAGCCCATTAGCAAAATTTTGTCAGGCCAACATAACGTGGCCTCTCTAGGCCCTCCCAATGACTTACGGGCCTTTCAAGCTGGAACCATGTAGGAGCCGAGAGAGGGAGGGGAACAACCAAGTGGGTTGAGCTCAACCCAATAGTGTCCAATGGGGAAGCTAAGCCCAAAAAGAGCAGGGCCAATGATGATGACTATTACGGTACAAACTCAGAATACAGACGTTGTACATTACATCATGAGGTCCCGATTTTCATGGCTTTGGAAACAGATGAACCAATATGGTAGAGGTAACTAATTGCTACCAAAAACTCCACCACTTTTGTGCAGATTCCGTTGCGTTTGAATTCTCAAAAGAGGTTAATCTCGTGCTTTAACAGAGGAATACAATCCCCTCTATATATATTTTCGTATTTGCTGGTACATTATTTATCAACAAAGCAAATCTTACACATAACACTACTTATTCAGGCTAAAGCATGGCTGTTCAGATGATGTGATCAGGCACTGCTAGAGGCAAGAAGAAACAACGACTGCAACAAGAACATGATATTACGTACGAGGAAACCAGATCGGTGGAAAACAGAATCAAGGTGGTGAAAAAGTATATATACCATGTATTAAAAACAGAGAATTGAAGGGACCGAACACTCAGTTCAGTGACCAACTCCAGGACTAGGAATATCGCCATGCTTTCTGTAAAAATCGTAATCATCGTCACCTGCAGCATCATCTCCTGGATCATCTTCGATATCAAGATCATCAGGCTTCTGGTTTCCCTTCACATCAAAATGGCACCGGCCTGGACTACAAACTTTGCTGTACCTCCTTGCTGCTGTAATCCTTTGGATCGTCAAGGACAGAACAATCAACACAATTAGAACAACAACGGCCTTAAACTCCCTCCTTGCCATTCAGCGATCTAAGAAGGTATCAGATAAAGCAGCAAAACAATGGTTAAAAGGAGGTCCACACCAAGTAGAATTATATATATATATACATAGGACCTCATCATGGTAGCTGCATTTTCCAAAAGTAATACTTTTTTCGATTTACAAAAGTAGGGCCGGAGGGCCATGACACATAATTCACGTAGGATCACATACATTAATAATATCAGTTGTTGTTTTCTTTTTTCCTGCAAGCTGCAGCTGTACTAAAGTGTGATTTATAACAAAATATCAATTTTCATTGCTTTCGTTTTTTTTTTTTTTTAAGATTTCTATGACCAGACTCTCCTCCATTACCTTGTCTTGTTTTTATGTCTATCATTACTAAGCAGCATCATGCATGCGTCAAGCTAGGGTCACTGAAACTAGGCTATATGCCTACATGTTAATTTAGACACTTGCAATTAATTAATATACGAAAACTGCCCCATTAATTAATTCCCATAATGTACATATACTTATTCAAGAAAGCTTTTTAGTCAATATGTTTACGTCAAAAGCTTATAGATATTATGTTATCCATTAATATAATTGAAGGTACCATCCTCCGAATAATTGGCCGCATATATATAGCATTATCCATTGTTGGGATATTATTGTCCATTTTCCTCAAAGCCTGTCCTACGTTAATCTATCCTTAGCAATTACCAGTATGATGCAGAAGAAAAATACTCATGACCACCGTCTGTTAAATTCATCAATTTGCATATACACCAGCAGGAAATCACGGGTTAGTGGGTTCAAAGACAACCAAAAACCCGTAGCTTTTAATTAGTTGGGACATGTGGCTGTTTCTTAATCATATTGCCGCAGAAGAAGTGATAGAGTAATACTTAAGGAACATTTAAGCTCTTGATTAGAAGATTGTCTGATTACGATTATTAAGAGTGGGAGCATGTGTCAGAACACTGAGCCAATTAGGCCAGACAATATCAGGTTGCCGGATAATCCGTATTAATTGTCAAATTGCATATACGTCAGATGGATTGAATTGAGTCTAATCAAGATTTGATACATTTGCGGTGGCGTGAGAAAATATTAATTTCTTGTATATTACAATATTCATCGCACTGAAGAGAATTAGTGACAACAATACAGGAACATCAGAGTAGCTAACTAGTTAGTGGTTTATGAAATAAATTTTGGAGCAATTTGTCCCTTAATTAGTGGAAAAGATCATGGAAACATCGAGTGGGGTCGCCATAATGGTTTGTCTCTTCAAAAATATTGTCTAAACTCTGGTGAATCTGCTTATCCTCCTTCACCTTTCCTCGCATGTTTTTTTTTTTCTGCTCTTTCTTTTCTTTCTTTTTACGGCGGAGCAAATAAATGTAGTGGCACATGCACGACCACCTATAAAGAAGAAAAAAGTTTTACCGTGTACGTGACGTTGCTATATATATACGTGGCAAAGTTAGCGTTTGTCTGTGAAAATTTTGGGTGGTAGAAATATTGAAGCATTGAGATTGGTAAAATGGTAAAGATATTTTTATAGAAATTAATAAAAAAATAAAGAGAAAGAAAATGTAATAAATATTATAATAAAAAAAATTATTTGATAAAAAAAAAATTATTTTATAATTTTTTAATAAGGGTCGAAATGTTGAAACTCCGAATAGTAGGGAAACAAACGCCCTCAAAGAATGTGGATCACCCTGTATCGATATCCCTGCCCGTGGAAAGACCTTAAAAAACGAGCTCCTAATTACTTTTTCCAGTATTTAAGTACACCAACCACCCACGGATTAGGTTGGGCAAAAGAGAAAATATTCAAAACTGCCCCGAGATATTCAGGGAAGGTTATAATAAAATGAAAAAAAAAAAATTACTACTTTAGTATATTCGTGGGCTAATAGAAACAGAGCCTGGCCGATCGAAATCGTTTTCTCCATGGTCATCAAGCCTAGCTGCCGCTTGTACGGCAAGCCATATGCTATAAAATAAAATAAAATGGCCTATAGTTGGCAGGTTTTGCTTGAAGGGAAAGCTAAACCGGTCTAATGAGTAATGAGGTGTACGCAATCCACAAAATTCCCTCCGTTCTTTAATGCATGCTTCGAATTTTGAACTTCGACAGAATGTCAAAGATCACCAGCCAGCCAGCATTCATGATTTTCAGCGTTTTTATGAGGCAGCGAATTAGAAAGGAAACAAATTAAGAAAAAGAAAATCTACAATTAAACAACTGGTGTAAAATATTAACGGGGTGTTGGCCTTGCCAATCAAGAAATATTAATTTAAACAAGTAGTACTGTCGCAGCCACGTCCTTACTTCCCTTTTTTTTATTCTTTTGCAAATTAGCGGTTTAATTCCTATCACCTTCGATCCCTTCTTATCACATTGCATGCGTACCAATCACATCATGTAACGGAAAATCACTCAGGCCTCACCGCCTCAGCTGTTTAATTCTCTGTCAACACGGAAAAAGAAAAAAAATCCGGACATGATGCTGGGATCGCACATAAACACCGCCGATGGAAAAAAAGTGCAATTCTTCAACCTCCCATAGTCCCATTTACTATTTGGACGCGAGGCATCAATTTCAGTACTCTAAAACGCAAAAACACTGGGGCGTAATTTGTCGTTTAATGCACAGCACCGCATGAAGATCACGCGAGGTGCATGTATCGGGAAGACCGCCACTACCAGTTTCAGATAGTACCATAACAATTACTAGCATGACATGTTGAGCATTAATTCTTGTTTTGGCACCTAACATTTCAAAAGAGTGGCCATGGGATCATAGGTTGTTGCTCATCAACTCTGTTATTTGACCTTAATATTGCTACCGATGTATTATTTTATTTTGAACGTGGCCGGTGGGTCACAAGTCAAAGCAAAACGCTATTGTTTATATTCTTTCCTTCGGGGGTGCTGGACAGGACTAAATATTCTTTCTAAGTTGTTTGGTTTAAAAACAAAACGAAAAAGCGTCTCGGAGACATGCAGACCATGGGGCTTCTATTCGTTGTTTCTTGGAAACCAAGAAGTTCTGACATCGACGCGGTCCAAGCCGTGTGCCGCTATCCGAGTGTCCAAATGCATTTAAGAAGAGTAGGTGAAGTTATAACTGCATCTTCCTCTTTTTCTCTGCCCCCCATTCCATCCGTTCTAGCCCAATCCTTCTCGTTAGTCAGACCCTTTAAAGTATTATCCGAAAATAATATACAATTGGGCATGAAGTGCGAAGAAAATCTACCTAGTGCTTCCAAGTAAATTCCATTTCTACATGGCTGAACGGTTGAGCCATATGCTACAGAAGCGGAAATTACCCAAGAAAAAAAGACAATTTTGACGGTGGCTAAATTAAAAAAATGGGGGGGGGGGGGGAGAGAGAGAGAGAGAGAGAGAGAGAGAGAATTAATGGAGGAGTGGAGGAGTCGAAGTTGGTAAATACTCGTGAAAGAAGTCTTTGGCATGCGTTATCGCTGTCTCTAAAACGCGGAGATAGAAGGATGGACAGAGGGTTGACATGTTGCAGAGTCAAGACTCAAATTACTGACGTGGTGCCCAAATTTCAGGATGTCTTGCCGAGAACTTGCCTGCTCTCAGTCGGGTCTACAACAAACGCAGTCTTCGGCTGGCCGTGAATACGGGATGCCGACACTTCGCAAGAAGTCCCAGTCAAAGCACGAGGAACAAACGAGTCGTTAATCTGAATGCCTGTAATTTTCAACACTACAAAAAAGAGAAGCAGTTGGATTAGTAGTACTATAATAAGACTTGACTTAAAATTAGATGTCCAAAAGGCAGCCTAATCATACCTCACATAATTCAAACCCAAATTTTTCGGAACAAATTAATCCTGGCTTGTAATATTTTAAATTGAGTACGTTTACTAATTGTTATAATTTAATAAACCACTTTTTTTTTTTTCCCTGTATGTAGGCTTACAAGTTAATTGGTCCGTCCTTTTCATTTCAATTTAGAATCCCATAGAACTCATTGAATTCCCAAAAATGTCAGTCAAATCTCGGTTAGAGGTATATCGGTATTTAAAAGAGAATCTCAAACAAAAAAGGGAAAGCCCATTCTCTTCGCTGCCAATTTGACGTTAAAATTAAGCTGAAAAGACTAATCGACAGATTTCACGAGCTGATGGAAACAAGTCTTTGGTAGCTCTCGGCCATAGTCTTCACATGTTGGTCAGTCGTGTATCGAAGCGTGTCCAGGAGCCCGTTGAGTCGTTGCATAGCCCTTTTGATGACTTTCAGCCTCAGACTTTGTCAACTCTTACTAAAACCCGTTTTAGTATTTTCTTACACTCTCCTCCCGTATATAAAACCGCATATATTCTCCACTTCACACCAACGCAAATTTCCTCCATTGTTTCATTCCTGCTTCCTATCCTCCAAATTCATCCGAAAACAAGCCAAGACTTCTTTCGTCTTAGATCTCTAATGGCAAAATCAAACACAAAACCGCACCATCTGACACTAGTTCTATTTTTTATCTGTCTTATGTTGTCCTTGCCATCCTCTTCCTCGGCTAGGCTTTTCCATTTGCCCCTAAACCTTGCAGCGACTGAACCAGCTCTGGATCTCGCGCTTGCCGGAGATCAAGTCGTCGTGGCTTACCCGTTGGAGAAAGTCTCTGATCAGCATGTTTTACCATGTGATATGGATCCCAGGAAGACAGAAGTGGGTTTCCCCGCAGCTCCGGGACTTGCCAGGAAATATGGGCCGATGATTCTGAGTAAGCTTCCGAAGCGAACAACGACGCCGCCATCAGGACCGAGCAAACGGTCGAACAGCGTAAACAACTAGATATATATATATATATATATATATATTATTTATATACGGACCTCAAGGTGCCATCGGACCGTGTTTTATTCTTTAACACATTTGTTCAAATATTTCATTTGTTTTTGTGTCCCTAGTTTTCTCTTCTAGTCATAATTGTTACAATTTTTTTTTGGATGTACATACGTATTACACGAAGTAATACAAAGTTAATTATACAGAGGATATGATTCTTTTTTTAAGTGAACAGAATGTGTTTGGGCCACTACGATTAAAACGTCGGCAGCAATCTACTGAATCATCAGTTCTTATTTGTTCTATCTATTTTGCAATGCTTTGTCGACATGCGCTCAACTAAATGAGATCAGTATAATGAAAATTGAAAGATCGATGTTTACATAAAAAATTGAACGATATATATATATTCGGTCAACATTATCGATCCCTTGGAAAGAATTAGATTGAGTATTACCACCTAAACACTCGCAGTCCAGATTACTAACATGGGATGAAGGGGGCTGGCCTGGGTGTATTGAAATCTCATCCTCATCTCACCAAAGAGGGAGAAGTTTGGGGGAGGGCGGAGACTTTTGGATTGACATGACCCTCTAATGTGCATTATGAAGATCTTTCCTATACTGTGTCATGATGATCATGATCATTATAAATATAATATATATATATATATATATATATATAGATAGATAGATAGAGTCCGCTGCGTACTAACATCGAAATGCGTTAGCCCGTCCCTTTTCATCATCAAATTATTATATGATGCGCTATACCTTATAATATAGTTTGAAACCTCACATTAATTTACACTCAAGAAGAAAAACAAAGTCCTAAAAGTTTCTGCAACTTCAATCAAACATATGAACACCCTCCATGCAGAACCATGAAATTATAACACAGTACTATTAGCAAGAACGAAGGATAGTATGAGGGGGGCCAAATCAAAAAAAGAGAAAAAGAAACAGAAAAATAGGGGGTAAAAGGAAAAGAAGAAGAAGAAGAATAATACGACGCGTGTAAATGACGTTTCTGGGTTTCAAAACGACGCGTAGTTTCCAGTATGTATACAGTAAGAGTGGGCATGTTACACGGTCAAACCCTGACGTCTTTCTTAGATCTCATCCTATCATGCTCGTGAACTTTCCCACTCGCCGTGAACCAAACGCGATCTCCTCCCACTGGGGAAGAATGCCGGCCCACACCTTGGAAACAAACGAGGAATTTAAAAGAAAAGACCCTTCTACAATCGTACAGTTTTCACCTTTTAAAAATTTCAACAAAAATTAACCAGCAAATTGATTATTTTAAGTCAGCTTAAAAATAATAAAATATTGTCAAACAAAGTCAGTCGTGCTGCTAACAACCAAGTAAGTCATTGGAGCGTGCACTGAGAGCAGTGCGTCCATAATTGCATAATTCATGGCTTTGATTTTCACCCTCCGACCTTGTCAACCGCACCCTTTTCCTATAAAGCCCCCCCCCATAAGCCCTCACCTCTTCGGCGCGCGCACACAATTCTCTCTGTAATCTCATTCTGATCACCCTCCAAAATTCATCCAAAACAAGTACTGCACAAAAAGCATTCATCTTAGATCCCTCAATGGCAAAACCAAACACAAAACCAGTAGTCCTCCATCTCACACCAACACTGTTGTTCATCTTTCTGATTATATCCTTTCCGTCATCTTCATCGGCTAGGCTCTTCGGTCTGCCACTCAACCTTGAAGCGGAAGAACCGACTCTGCATCTTGCGCTTCCCGGGGATAACGTTGCTGGGCCTTACCCATGGGAGAAAGACTCTCCACGCGTTTTGCCATGTGACATGGAACCCAGGAACTCCAAAGTGGGCTTCCCCTCTGCTCCGAAACATGCCGGGAAATACGGGCCGATGATTTTCAGTATGCTCCCGAAGGGGAACGTGCCGAAATCTGAACCGAGCCCAGGGACAAACGACATAAACAACTAGATATATGGAGAGCTGAAGATGTCATCGGACTGTTATCTCTTGTTTTCTTATATTTGTTTTTGCTTTCTTCAGAATGTTTACTTTTTCTTTTTCGATATGTAGATACTTACTACACATGTTATACGAGGTTATAGAAAGCGTTTGATTTTGCTAAATGAGTTGTTCTTTTTCAGTTGTTGCCATCTGTACAACGGTTGGCCCTGTCGCAATAGAAATCTGTCGGTTTTTGTCAGCAATTTCCCTTCCAAAGTGCCTATTCAAAACCCCTTTACCTAGTGGATATGCCGGCCTCTGTTACGTCCTGCCCTGGGGAAATAATTTAGTCCGCCATTTGTCAGAGATAAGGCTGATCGAATATTCTCTGATTATAGTGCGCTTCTTTTAAACCGACCCCTCTTTGTTTGTTATTTATGTTCTCTGCTTTCTGTAGTAGGTTAGAATCCAATGATTTTCAAAGGTCCGGTGAAGAAGCTCATTTTCATGGACCCCTCGAGTCTGTCGTTTGCAAAAGCAATTTGCTTTGAGTGGCTATATATACCACCAAACCCCAAAAGTTTCACTCACTGCTACAGAAAAACCGTAGAATTCTCTCAACTTCGATTTTTTTTTATCAGGGAGGAGAAGGTAAGGTGCCGTCCTTTCTCCTCCTATGACTCGATTTTCACAATACGAGAAATGGTGACAGGCTCAGCCGCCGGCGTCGCTCAATACATTCTTCTATTGGGCAGAGTATAGTGTATCAAGAAATGGTGAAACCTCACCTAAACACTTGACTAATGTAATGCCCCCACTTACTTTAGGTTCATCTTCTTAGACGAGAATAAGCGAAAAATAATCCAAACAGAAGGGGCCACAATCCAACCCATGGGCCAGTCAACACGTATCGGCCCACAAGCGAAAAATGATCACAGAAAAAAGAACCAACTCGTTAATTTGGAAATGGGCTTGGTCCATTGGACTATGGGCTATGGGCAAATCTTAACTATTGTAGGCTGTAGCTGACCCACCTTTAAGCTCAAAAGTGAAAATAGGCCCCGTCCAGGCCCAGCATAAAAATATAGAAGGAATCCACAAGTTTTTCTTTTTTCTCCTGAGCTTGGGCAGAAAGAAGAAGAGAGCGTGAGCTTAAAAAAAAAAAGATTCTCTGGATATTCTGAGAGCAACACAGCCTGAATCTACAAGTTTCTTAATGCATTGGTTAGGTCGCATGGTATTCGTGTGAGATTTGAATTCCTCCTTTTCTATTAATTATTGCCGAGGTGCGGATCATCAAACACGTCACACGTGCGCATTTTCTTTAGTTTCTCACAGTTACGGATAACTGATAAGTTGATTAATTCTAGAATATTGATAATTATTTTAGAGCAAAAAATTTAAGTTTTATCATTTCGACATTATATAAGATATAAGCGCGGAACTATGTAAAGATGGAGAGCCAGATGGGATCGTCACCTGGTCTGCGCATATTCTCTTCAATACTGGGGCGTTGGTTTGCTGCGTTGAAAATTTTGAGAATTTTCATTTTATTAAAATTTATAAAAATTTATAAAATTTTAAAAAAATATATAAAAAATTTAAAAATTTAAAAATATATTTATTTTATTAAAAAATTTTATATTTTAAAATTTAAAAAAAAATTACAAAAAGAATACCACCGTTATCTTTGAGATAAGAGGAAAGAAAATTAAAAGAAAAATAGGTAACTTGACCTGGAATTCATTATTGTAGTAACTAAAATCGGACAAGCAAGGATGCTAACCTGTCACGTGCTTTGAAAACGGATATATCATATATCGGAAAAATTCACATTGCGAAATAGTTGGTTCTTCGATTTGTCATCTAGGACCGTTATACACCAGTCCGTTTGTTCTCTCAGTTTCCAACGACCTGAGCATTCTTTCACTCATGGCTGGGAGCAAGAAAAGCAGCCTTTGCTCTCTCTGTTTCTGGGTTGTATGGCTATCGGTGTTCTCGGTGGTGGCGATCGAAGGAAGAATAAGTCCTCTATTGCAGAGCTTCGACAAATCCAGTTTTCGATCGACGTTTAATGCGATTTACGATACTTCCAAGTATGGTATTCTCAACCTCGACAACGGTTTGGCACAAACGCCTCAGATGGGGTTAGTCTCTTTTCACTTCTCTCTTCTTTTGGCATATCTTTCTTGATGTTTTGCAATTCGGGTGCTCTGCAATTTTTTTTAGAGAAAGTTCATTTTTTTTTTTAAATAGCAGTGGAACATTTCAGTTTTTTTCAATGGATGGGAGAGGGAGAGAGAAAGGGGGGGGTGGTGGTGAATGGATTGTAGAGTTGTTATTTGCCTTTGGTTATTATTATCATTATTATTATTGTTTCTTTTTAGTGTTTGGGAATTCGTAGGAGCTGGGTATATCCGGGATTCTAAATTTGGGTTGGGTTGAGTGTTCGTTCTTGCGTACGAGTTGGTAGTTGATATACTGACTTGGGAGTACTGCTTCCTCTTTCTGTCTTTTTTCCTTCTTCTTTTTTGAGAAAATGGGAACTTTTTGAGAGCAGTTCATTTTTTTTTTGGTTAACCTTTGTTAGTAATGCATATCGGTGCCTCATATTTAAGTTATCTGTGAGAGCAGATGGAATAGTTGGAACTTCTTTGCCTGCGACATCAATGAGACGGTCATCAAGGAAACAGGTAGATATCGTGGTTCATCTGTCTTTGCTAGTCTTAACTATACCATATTTCACATCCATGTTGTGCGATTATTGTATTCTTCACCTCGGGTGATTAGAGGGGCATCACATACTCGGGTTCCTGAAGAATTTAGAATTTGGCACTAACAAGGAATGATGGGTGTAAACTTTTGGTAGAATTTGCTTAATAATTATTCTTAACAGGCCTAGCATGAACTCAAAATTGCTGTGTTCGTTCCTACCTCAACTCATGAATTCTTCCTCTTTTTTTATCGGTTGTTTTTATGGATTTTAAATCAGATGGAGAGAATCCTTTTACTCTTCCTCTCGCTTTGGGATGTCCATTTAAAACATGAGGGTTAGCAATTGGCATCTTTGGTAAAATCAAAAGTGTGGGGTTACCTGATGTTAAAAAAACATGCATGTGCGTCCGTTTGTTGTTGTCTATATTCTGATTGGACTCCATAACAAGTACTAATTCTTTTTGGGTCATTGGCAGCTGATGCACTTGTCTCAACGGGTTTGGCTGATCTAGGCTATGTGTACGTGAATATAGGTATTATTTTGCCATGTTTCAAGTACGTGGTTTAACTTCATTTATAGACGGTTCTGGACTTATTTATTTTCCTTTTGGCTGCAGATGATTGCTGGTCTGCCGTAAAAAGAAATTCAGAGGTCAGTAGAATCCTATAACCTTCTCCAAATCGCAACTCTTACTAACTTAGTACTTTATAATGGTGGCGTTTGTTTGCCGAAATTTCGGGGAATATTCCCAAAATTTTGGGAATCTTTTGAATATTGAGATTTATTGGGGTTTGTAAAACTTTTGGAGTATGTGTGTAGATATTGGAAATTTTAGAGTGTGTTTAGCTTGCTCGAAATTTCGAGACCTCAAAATATTGGGCAAATGAACGCTACCATATCACTAGTCGATCTTGCAGTCAAGGGACACCCTATTTTAGATAATAATGTTCGCTAGTTTAAATTAGTTCTAAAGGTTGCTTCTTAACTTTCGACTTCATCTTTACGTGGAGGTTTTCTTCTAGCATTTAATAGTGCCGCAGACTGTTTGCACATATTCGTTTTCCATAAGAAGAAAGTCTTTAGCTGGTCAATGTTGTGAAGTTGCCCTAAGATTTCTATCTCCTATCGTGGTTTTCTTCATTGTGCAGGACCAATTGGTCCCTGATCCAAAAACTTTTCCATCAGGAATAAAAGCTCTTGCTGATTATGTTCATGCAAAGGGCCTCAAGCTTGGAATTTATTCTGATGCTGGGTAGGTCAAATTTTCCATGTTGCGCCAGAATATTTGATTTTCTTTTTAAAATTAATTATTTGTTTAATTTGATGTCAAATGTCTTAGGAGTGCTTCTTTAATCTCCTCCTCACTCGTCTAACTTAGGTAACCTCACAGGATTTTTACATGTCAAGTTCGACCAGGATCACTTTACCATGAAAATGACGATGCAGAGCTGTTTGCTTCTTGGGTTAGTTTCTTCTTACTGGATATTTCGGTAAACTGTATAAAATATGTTCTATTTTATCGGTGGGTGTTTGGAATTGTTGTATGTTGGCTTTCTATGTTTCCCATTTCTGGCTATGGCATATTAAGAGCCAAATCCGCTTCTTGATAATGGAGTTTCCCAAGTGAAAATAGTGAAGTTATATCTAAACATAAGTCACCTAACAAGATAATAACTCAAAAGTATCAATTATAACAGTTCTTAAAAAACTGCATGATGTGGTAAGTACTCTAAAATGAACTGCTTTGGATGTATAAGAGAAAACAACAATCCAACTTATTTTCACTTTGTAACTAAATACAAAAATTTAGATGTTTTATTTCAGATGAGAAATTCTATTAAGAGCACTGCCATGACCTTTTTACTTGGTCATCAGTTCTTGATAATTTTCTTTATTTTGTGTTCACAGGGTGTAGATTATTTGAAGTATGACAACTGCTACAATCTGGGCATCGAGCCACAAAAACGGTATCATCTTATCTTAGTCTCATTTAAGTGGTCAGATAGTCATTATCAAGTAGCTGCCAGTTGACCTGATGCAGTTTGGTGCTTTCCAGATACCCACCAATGTGTGATGCTCTAAATGCAACAGGACGAACAATTTTCTATTCAATTTGTGAATGGTAATACAGTTTATTAGTCTCTTTGCTTAGATACACAAATTAGCAAATGTTCACCAAATTTTGCCCTTGTGTTATGGTGTTACAGGGGTGTGGATGACCCGGCCTTATGGGCACGTAAAGTTGGAAATAGCTGGCGAACTACTGATGACATTAATGATACATGGGCAAGGTTAAGATTCTGGACTCTTGCTCTTACGTGGTATAATGAGTGAATGCTTCTTCTGTTATTTCATAGTTGAAAATGCAGTGCACCACAGTCTATATAGATCCTTGAAAATAGCTTTTCTAGTTTTCTTGTAACTTCTGTGAACATGAGCACATTCCCATTAGAAAATCAAATTGTTTGTTCTTTTTAAGGCTCCATACTCCAGCTTTTTACATTCACTTCAAAATTTGTATATACAGTAACATGTCCACTGACGTCTACAAGAAAGAACAGGGGCAAAAATGTAGATATTCTATTCATCATGTTGGTGTCACACTGATTAAGTTTTTGTTCTTTTGTTGTTAAGCATGACTATTATTGCCGATCTGAATGACAAGTGGGCAGCCTATGCGGGACCAGGTGGATGGAATGGTAATGTGATGTTTAGAATAAAGTTGAGGGCAGCAATCAACTCCAGCTGTGAACCAGTTTTTCTTAGTCTCCATATGTTCTTGTCTGCGCAGATCCGGATATGTTGGAAGTTGGCAATGGAGGCATGGCATACCAGGAGTATCGTGGTCATTTTAGCATCTGGGCATTGATGAAGGTCTTTCTTTCACTTATGTCTACTTTCTTCTTGGTTTATTTTGTGGTTTTGGACACTTATTGGTTGGATGGGGATTGTGGTATGGGTTTATGCACTGGCTTGTAATTTTCACATTATATGTGAGCTTTCGATTTGTCTCTAGAAGTGTCTACTTAAAGCTCGGCAATTTTTTATCCAGTACATCTACTTAAAGCTTAACTTTTACATTGTTTGTATCTTATAATGTTGACTGTTACTGCTATTGTGTCTACTATTATGGGCATTATCTTATCACCTTGCTTCACTTCAAGCTTGCAGTAGAGAGAGTGTGAGACATCAGCGCTCCACCTGACTCTTTTGAGTACTAATCCCATATTAATTTGACTCTTTTAGGCTTTCACAGACTCAGAATTATGATCTTAAATGTGCAGGCCCCACTTTTGGTTGGTTGTGATGTAAGAAACATGACTGCAGAGACCTATGAGATTCTAACGAATAAGGAGGTCATTGCTGTTAACCAAGGTGAAACATCCCCTCTCTCTCTCTCTCTCTCTCTCTCTCTCTCCCCCCCCCCCCCCCTCCTTTGCTCTCCCCTTCTTCTTTACTTTAGCAGTTCTAAGTATAATGCAGTTATCTCATTTCTATGTTCTGTCCATGTCATAAGCTTTTCAAAATGATGTAACCAAACTAAACCAGGCCAAACTTTCTGTTCGCAGACTCACTTGGGGTTCAGGGACGGAAAGTTCATTCTACAGGAACGGATGGTTGCCGCCAGGTTTTTCCCTTGTGTACCTTTTTGTAGGATACTTGGATGATGTTACCATCTCTGATGTGGGAATTAAAAATGCATTTGAAGCCAATGAGGTTTATATCAAAAGGCACCTCCTCCCATGGTGAGAATGTGACGGAGGACACAATTTGGGTAGAGAACTCACCAGGTGCATATCTAGTAGGTTAGCAATCCTGAGAAGAAAAGAGAATGGGGATACTTTAGAGACGTTTCCAACCAAATGTTCGTTTGCTTCAAATGCTCTCTAACTGAAGACGGGAAAAGTTTCCACCGCTCCTGTAAAGGGTCACCTTTCTTTGATGTCACTGTCCTCTAACCAAATGTCGTCTTCGTGAGGACATAAAATATGAAATGCTCTCATGATCATAAAATGTATTGTTAATCTGACATAATTGTTTATAATATATTTCAGAATGAAATCATCTTAACAATAAAGACAAATGTAATTATTGTTTGACATTGTTTAGACATTTCAACAGTAATTCCCAATGTCTTAAATGTTGTGATACTTGGTTCATTAGAGATGAGTACGTGTCTTTCAGGTTTGGGCAGGTCCCTTATCTGGAAACCGTTTGGTTGTCACTCTTTGGAATCGCTGTTCAGAAGAAGCAACTATCACCGCTGGATGGGAAGCAGTCGGGCTTGAATCCAACACTAGTGTCTCAATTAGAGATTTGTGGCAGGTAAGGAAATTGACCTCTATGGACATTTAGTCAGGCTTAAATTTTTAGTGGCCTGGATGCTTGCTAGACTATCAAGTTTCAGACAAGTCATTGAGGTGTTGCATTAAGAGCTTTCTCTTTCCCTTTTTCTGTTCAAGCATGCCTAATTGGTGTGTGCCTCATCGATTGCTTCAAAATCGACAAAAAGTTCCTTTGAAGATTCCTGTAGCAGTTGTGGTTGAGGATTCATTCTGGTCTCAAGGATCTTTTATTTTCAAAATCTTTCTTTGTGGACCACCTAGACTAGGGTGGCAAACTTGCTTGTGGTTAACATGGTGGGCTCTGGAGCAAGATGACTTGTGTGATTCTTGTGATTCTTAACTTTGAACGATTTAATTTCCATCGAGCATTTTTATTGTGACAATTGGCGCATCTGTTGTCTAAGCAAACCAACATAAGAAGTGAGAGACATGTGTATACTTTTTTGTTTAGGTTCGTATTCTATGGCTACGAGTCTCCTACACATGCGCGCACACACACACATAGATTGTTCTGTCAAAAACCTTTACCTTTTGTGTTGGTTTGTGTTTTCGACTTGCAGCATAAAGATGTTGCTGGAGATGCTGTTTCATCATTCAGCACCCAAGTGGATGCCCATGGCTGTCAGATGTATATATTCACTCCCAACCCACCGTCTCGCTCTATGATATAAGCCATCATCCTACTAGTGGCTTATACCATTTAGTGGGATTCAAGCTCAGCTGACGATC
This sequence comes from Morella rubra, assembly GCA_003952965.2. Lineage (NCBI taxonomy): Eukaryota > Viridiplantae > Streptophyta > Magnoliopsida > Fagales > Myricaceae > Morella > Morella rubra. The sequence goes on from CM025851.1 coordinate 252,881, forward strand.
CGCTGTTTTAGGTTTTATAGGCTTATGCAGCTTGTTGGACCCATTCTAGAAATTAAGACTCAAATGGCAAGTCTCCATTCTCACTGTATTAGAGACTGGCTCCCGCTTGATTACCGGTTGTCTGTAACCTTTTTGATGGTTACAACTTACAAATGAAAACCAAAACCTGTAAAGTCAGAATTGCTACATTGACGTAAATAATATTGTGGTGGTTTCGAAGTATATTCTCGGCTCATAATTACAAGCACAAAAATTTCTCGCCAATATTATTATGAGAATAGGAGACACAAAATCCTATCTGAAAAGCATCCTTAACGAACATATTCTGATTAGGATTTGTCATTAAGGAAAGGAATTGTTTTTTCTTAAAAAAAGGAAAAAGAAGAAAAAGACAGATAGAGAGCAGAAGTTTTTTTGAGGCCATGTGAGTGTCGGACCATCGACATGAGACGAAGTTAATTTCGGAACAGTGCATTAGCCGAGCAATTGTTCTGTTATTGTGGCCAGACAAGGTTCAGTTATTGCTGCCTTCATCTACTTTTCGCTCCGAAGTGCACTGACAAGGATAAAGCCAGGAAATCCTTATCATCTTCTAGTTGGTACGGATGAACGAGATCCTTGCGAGGCCAAAATATCAGCGCTCGGAAAAACAGCTTAAAGGGAATGATATTTTCATCTTTGCAAAACTGGTATAGATTGGGTACTTCCATCCATCTCGTTATCACTCTCCCATGATTGTTGTCGCCTCTGTATTAACACTGTTGGGCAAACGCACAAAGAGTCCCAAGTTGACACCAGGGAATCTGCCTCCTTGCTCGCTACTCGCAAAGGCAGTCCCAGGGGTGATGGCGGACTCCCATAAGTCCCAAACTGAATACCCCAAAAGGAAGGAGAGTAGTCTGCCTTCACCACGAGCACACCACACTGGTGCCTTTCTGACAGTGACAGGTTCCGAATGCCAGTAAGCAAAGGGAATTCTTCAAGTGAAAGATCAAGGCAGCACCCATTTCTACCCTTGTCCGTTTGAGAGGGAACCTCAGTCTGGTCACTTTTGTGAAGCGACAACAAATCTCGAATATTAGATTCTGAATACTTTCGCCTCACCCGTGTATGCATATCTCTGTAAGAATGACGGGTCTGCAATGCTTAGAAATCTTAGTTTTGGAACAAGAAAACCAATCAATTGGACTGTTGGCAAGAAATAAGAGCAGCAGAATTGACATTGAACAGAAGGCTTCGATTAGTATACCATGTTAGGGATGTAGGTGCCTGTTCCACGTGACTTCTTAGTGTCTTCCATTCTAAAAGTTGAAGCAGATGGGCGGGACACAATATGGCGACACAATGGCAATCTTGGAACAAATAAATCAGTGCCTCTGCAATAGAATAAGTTCCAGTTTCTTAGTAGTGACTGAGCCAGGGCCTCCCATGCACTCTTGTTCCGGATCTGAGGAGATGATGGAGGACCAGGCTGCACAGGACCAGATAAGTTACAATCATGATACTGCTGGCCACATCGTAGACCACCATAGTAACTATCATAGTCTCCGCTTAGTTCAGATATTTGAGATCTTCCAGTACCAAATGCAGGGACAGGAACTTGTATGTCTGGCCGTAGTCCCCTCCCATTCCTATTTAGAACGGTCGTGAAAAAATCTTCAAGTTTCTCCCCCATGCTTTGTCCTGTTAGTGTCAGGATCTCTCCAAGCTTTTGAGCTCCATAGGAAAGAGCACATCTTATCCGATGAGAGTTGCCTGCATGGGACTATGTGACTTTATCAGCTCATTAATGCAGAGAACTCAGAATTCAGTGGGAAGATTTGTCCATAAGATGCCAGTTGTTGATTGTAACTTCAATTAGCATTCTCTCAAAGCATACTTGTGTACAAAGTTCTTTTAAGAAATACTGACGTCGCATTTTACAAGTATCAAACAACAGAAGAGATATTAAGGTGTTCTTTATCGGAATTCAATGTTTTAGGTAGGATGACTCTTTCCTTTCCGTTGTCATCGAAGTTCTATAGATCCGCACTCTCTTGTCCATATGGATCTTAAATGGGAGTTCTATTGGAATTAAATGGGAGTTGAATGCATGAGATTCTTTCAAAACTTGAAGTTTTTTATGCGTCTTTCTAGGAAGATCCATAATTGAAATTCAGTGCACAAGCCCTTAGAGATTATCCTTGCTGAATGGTGATGAAAATCTGCTTTAGCATGTAAAATTGGTCAACTACCTTTGCTGACACTACGCCCTAAATTGTTGTTGTCTTTTAGAGGATCCAATATGTTAAGGTACTTGACAGGGAATTCAAGGATCCTAGTCTCATGTGCCCTTATTGGGGCTGAGAATGTATCCCTGCAGTTTCTCTGGAACTCCTTACTGAGTAATAATCCATTACCATCATCTTCTGGTGTAATTTCTGCAAAAGGAAGAAGGATCTTAAGTAAGCAAGTGAAGAATAAGAAAGATCTCAACTAAACAAATAAGAAAAAAGAAATCAGCTTTGGACAACAGGATGAAATGCAACTTACCCACAATTTTTGGAAGGGTATATAGGGAGACTGGACCATTTACACTAACACAATAACTGTCCCAATCAAATGTGCTATAGTAGTCCAAAAATTTATACAGTACCTGTTGATAAAAAAGGAAAACTAATACACTAGTTGCAGTGCAGATTGGATGCCTTTAAACGCAACCAAATACTCAACTGAAAAAACCTCACCTCCAGTGGACCATGCAGTGAGGAATGATAGAGATTTATAATGTACATTACCAACGTTTCTAATGCGTATGTTGAAATCAAGCCATGGTATGCGCTGAGAATTCTACTCTCATAATAGCACCAGGCTTTGATCAAGATAATGCTGCGTTTGAAAAGATGGTCTTTTCCCAAAAGTTGGTCAACCTAAAAAATAAGAAGCACCTGAGTCTCACACAATAATCATTGGCGGGGGGGGGGGGGGGGGGGGGGGGGCGGGGGGGTTACATGCTTCTAAAGAAAAGTTAAGGGCAAATGCATGGAATAGAGAGAGAGAAGAGAGAGGGGGCGGGGGGGGGTAGGTGTTACAAAGGCTGAAAAGAGCACAAAAAAAGGAGAAACAACAAGACAAGAAACTCATGAACGAAAACATATGCGGTATGCCTACTGAAAAATTTATACCTTATTGATCAAATTTCCTAAGGGGGCAAAAGGAAAAAAAAAAAAAAAACTGATCTTCCCATTGATATGTATGTGCTTTTCAGTGCCATGTCATTGAGATATTTAGTAAATGTGAAAATGTCTGATATTGACCACCCCCCCCCCTCTCTCTCTCTGCCCCTTTTCAGTTTTGTGCATAGATAAAACTGGCACAAATGATTGGACCATACCTGCTCGAGAAAGCACATAGTACAGAGCCCACCCAATTGATTGAAAGAAATGTCCACAGCTATACCATTCACGGTACATTTCACAATTTTAACCTGCCATCCAAAATCCCATCATTGACCCCAGATGCAGCTGGGATCCATTTCTTCCACAGAAAACAATCATTTCCTACAGCTTCATTAAAAACTTCCACCAAATGCTACCTAATCTGGAATAAGAAGACAACACAGACAAGGAAGCTAGACCTGTGCACGAATGTATTGGACATCTTTTACTTGGAACTCAGAGTCTCTTTCTTCATCTTCAAGGATACTGCAGACCCCTCTAGCCAAATCTTCCTCCACATTTTGATGGCTAATAGCCGTCAAATCAATATCTCCATCTGGAAGATAGGTTTTAAGTGGCACTGAACCAAATGGGAAGACCTGGTAGAAGTGCATAAAAATACAAAAGAACCCACATCAACTAATGTCAGTATAATGTAGTATACAAAAACTGAAATGAACTGGTCACGAATCCCTCCAGCATTGTTGCTGCAATTAGAGGACAAAACCTATAAAAACACTAGTAGCAGAGAATTCCTGAATATCTACATATAATAGTATTCGACAGATATACCGGATAGGATAAAGCAAGTGGGTGTGGGTCTGAAAGGAGAGAGACAGATAATCAGATCCCTGAATCAAAGGTCCAGTGAGATTAAAGATTACAAAAGCACACAGAATCAAGAAAGCATGTCCAATGCTAGGAGTTAAAACTTCAGATGCCTAATAATAATTTTTATTTGGAGCTATGTAAAGGAATTCTTGAAAGACACGTCAATTTTCAACGAGCTAGAGTTTCAACAATCACTTGACATATTACATGACACGAAATAAACCATCAGTTTTCAATTTTTATATTCTTAATTATATTTTTTTGGCTTTGTAGGAGACTATAACAGCAGCCTATTGGATGGTTGATTGCCCCCTGCATAAAGATTCAAAATAAAAATCGTACAAAATGGGATACAACGGTTGTGGTGATGCTACATGGCTAGAGATAGAGCATACACCTCTTCAGAAAACAAGGTGGGCACTAATAGTCAAGATCATTGGTGATACATTGAATTCTCTATGAAGACACCAAGAAATTAGCCGACATATCAAGAAAGGAGCCTTAATTCTGTATGGTTTCTTTTGCCCCCCCAACCCACAAAAAAAAAGAAAAAAGAAAAAGAAAAAAAGAAAAGAAAGGAAAGAACAGATAAAGTTAAGTAAAAAGGGAGCTAGAGGAATTCTGACCTCAGTTACATAGTGACCTTGAATTAGCCTCTGGATGTAGTCAATGACCTCCTTCCTTGCCTTCTCTGAGACTACAGTAGGTTGAATGATACATAATATTTCCTCGGTCCTTTGCTCAGCCATCAGCCAGGTTTCCCCATCAATTGACAATGGATCTGTGTTAGGTAAAGAAGAGGAAGAGGATAAGGAGGATATAGATGACAAAATCTCTTGAAAATCTTCCATAGCTACAAGAGCTGAGATCATTCAGCCCCTGGACAAGAAATCTAGGAACCCACGGATATAAGATACCACACTGACAATTTCAACATCTGATTGCACAAAAAGCAGCATCATAAACCTTTGGAAGGCATGATGTTATAGGTTATAATGAAGATGACATAGGGAAGAAACTGAAATAGGTTGGAGATGTTTTCAAAACTAGTATTCACTACAGCCTAAGAAGTGTGAAGGATGCAAGGATATTGCCATCGAGACAATTTGCCAAAAATATAAGCAGAGACAGAAAATGCTGAGAATGTAGTAGAATTAGTCAAGGATGTAAATTTGGCACTATATTGAGAAGAAAACCTGCTGCTTGGGTGCTTTCAAGTGGTCCACATTGCTTCCATATATTGCAGCCCCAGATGCTGTCTGGCCCAATGAGCCTCCATGTATGTCATAACCATTATGTTAGGAAAAAGGGGTCAACACCAACACTCAACAAAATTGCGTTATCGAGAAATGTCGGATATCAAAGAGAAGATGGGAGACTGAAGTAAGCATTCGGCAGTAATATCTAAGACTTGGTCATAGGGTATAATTGGAGGTAAGGCTTTTCAAACATGGAAAGGAGCAACAGAAAAGGACAAAGGTGATGGCAACAGGAAGATATTTCCCAGCAAACAAAAAGAAAAGAGACAGAGGAAAGCATTAAAGCAGATTCAGTAGCAAAAAGCATAAGAGAAGGGAGATGAAAAAAGAGAGGAAAAAGAGACAAGATTAGAAGCCAAAATATATTGTGCTGGTGAATGGTGTTTTATACTCAACGGGGATGGTTTAATCAAGTTTCACCAAAAAATTTACAAGGGTCTCACAGTTGTCCAATTCAAGGAGTTACTGGTAAGAAAATCATACTTTTGAAATCATACTCAGGAGCCAAAATACAGAGAGAGGGTAAGACAAAAAGGCAACAGGGATTCAATTGTAAAATTGTGCAGTTTTATGTCATTATAATATAGCATGACTAGAGTTAATGGGATAATTTTTTTTAGGCAATTAAGTTAATGGGATAATTAATGTACTCTTATCTGTTCTTTTCCTGTGAACTTAATTATCCTCTTCAATATCAAATCCCAGCTAATCTTCTTGCTAAATGCATTTATGGCAATCATATTAAGTTGAGATTTTGAGTGTTAGTTGTCTTCCCATACCTGATACTCGTGTTATTCAGATCCCTAATGAAGATATCAACTACAGGCAGCACTCCTCTAGATGCCTCAGAAGTTTGGAAAGCCGAAGTCAATGTCATTGTTTCCCAAATGCTCGTACACGTCTTTGCATCTAGAGGTCTGGTTATCAACATCTATACAATTCATTTGGGCGTAAGTTCTGTTTTCTCAAAGTATCGATACGCTTAAACAGAGCTACATTGAACATACACCATCAGGGATGCACAAAGATGAACGCAATTTCCTTGTCATGTAATTGATGCATTAAAGTGGATATTCAGAACCGAGTGATGGTTCGGACTTCAACATTGCATGGACACCCCACATAAAACCAAAGTATAGAGAAAGAAATACTGCAAAACATTGATGTTTTTGGTAAGAAACCGGCAAAACATTGATGTTTTCCGTAGATGAATATGACAACATCTTGTGTGCCAAGTCCAAGCCTCAAACTCCAGCTAGGTAATACAATCTCCATAACGACATTAGCATAACCAGTTCATCAGTGCTGGCTCAGTCCTCGAATCCACTCAAAAGAGTTGTGTTTCTCACTAGAAAGCACGATGACAGGACAATAGTCAAGCCAAGCTTGAACGGCGCTTAAGATCAACCCAGAGACTAGATACCCCCATACTTGCCCAAGACACGCTGGATTCTCTGAAGGATTTTTTCATTGAATCAATGGAGTAACCTTTTACAAGTAACCAAAAAAGAACTAAAATTGAGCAACCTTTTACTATTTTGACTTATTAACTGCGAGCCGATACTAACTTGGGCATTTTGTTTGATATATGTTCTTACACTTACCACTCAAATCTCTTATTGTAGATGTCACTCCTCTTATTTTGAGCAAAGGTGGCGGAGTTGGATGGAATTCTTCCTAGATTGATATTATTCTGGCGCTTCTCTGTAAGCTTGAGATACCCACAAAGTCTGACAAAGAGTTGATGTGACATGACATTCATCCACCGTACTGAGAATGGAGAAACCGTCGCCTTGAACAGTTTTACCTTAGTGGCTGGCACAATCGCTTCTTTGTCCTCTCTGCTTCGCCTTCTTGCTTCTGTGTTAAAGCATGCTTCTTTTGCTGAAAGTTGAACCCCGAGGACCCATGCAAGAACCACCACAGTATCTTGGTTAACCTTGCAATCAGTACTCTTCAACTCCAACACTAGACAGAAAACAAGCCCACGACTACAAATTTAACTGCTGAACCAACCAACGGTAGAGTAACCATCCAAAGCCTCAAGGACCCTGAGGCGGACGTGGCAATAACATAGCAGGACACTAAGAAATGACCCGAATTCCATCGAACACATATCGGTGTTAAGTGGTCATACGCGTGTGCCATACCGTGAAAAACGCGTACCCGAATAACACCCGCCAAGATTATCCATCCCAATCCAAACCCATCCATTTCCCGCTATGTTATACCTTACTCCTAAAACCCTATCTCTTCCACCTTTTTCCTACAATCCCAGAATACCCAGAAACCAGATCTCTAATCGCAACTCTAGATTCACCATCTCGTACCAATTGAAGCTAACTACCAACACGAGTTTCAACTTCGAGCTTACGACCGAGAGGGGTCTCGAATTCCAGACCGGTGAAACCTTCTTCCGCCACGAGAGTGCCACTGGCCGAGACCTCGGCGTGCTCGCCGCCTCGCTCTACAAGAAGTCCAAAGGCGAGTTGCGGGTTCTCGATGCATTGTGCGGTTGCGGGATCCGGTCTCTCCGGTACCTCGTTGGGGCCGAAGCCGATTTCGTCTGGGCAAATGACGCAAACGATGAGTACCGGAGGATCATTTCGGAGAATCTCTCTACTGTGGTTCCGAGGGGATTGGGGGACGAGCGGAGATGGACGGTGACGCATTTTGATGCGAACCGGGCCATGACGGAGTGCTACCTGCAGAAAGAGCTCTTTGATTTCATTGATGTGGATTCCTTTGGAAGTGACTCGTCATTTTTGAGGTCAGCGATGAACGCTTTGAAACTGGATGGGCTGCTTTATGTTACTTCTACTGATGGGTACACCTCCGGTGGTCACCGGCCTCACCAGTGAGTTTCTCAATTTTGTAGCTCTGCATTTGGGTCGTTTTCATAAATCAGTTTGTGTCTTTTTCTTATAAAGTTACTCATACATACTCAAGCAATGATTTTTGGGCTCAGATATATCATTTTGTTGGATTTGGACTCAGTCACTCAGGACGTCCTTTATTGTACACTACTCTTTAATGATAGTTGCAGAGAACTATTACACTACACTAATCTCCTGTTTTGTATCAAAATCACTCATCATGGCCACTACCTGTTCAGATAGCATCTGCGTATTTAACCACTCACCCTAGCCCATGCGTATTTAACATGTCATGTTTTCTTCTCGCCCGAGCAATCGGCGCAGCATCTTTTATTGGATTGCACAATTTTGCTAAGCTGCCTCTTCTCTCATTCGAACAAAATTGGGTTCCTCTTTTCCCTTCTTTAGCCGCTTTATTTCATACTGCTTTGCACCGCTGAATTTATCATGTAATAGTGATTGATGAGGCCGCCGTTGTTCTTAGACTTGACTTATATAGCTAGTATGTTTCCTTGTTGGACTGCATGTTACGCTTTTTTACTGCTTCCGATATGACAGAGACTTGTAATTTTTCTCTGGCTAGAACAGTTCTGTAGCTGCGTATGGGGCTTATGTTCGTCCAATGCCGTACTCCAATGAGATTGGCTTGCGAATGCTTATCGGTGGAGCTGTAAGGGAAGCTTCTGTACTCGGCTATCGTGTTACACCGCTGTTTTCATACTATTCGTTCCATGGACCTGTTTTTCGAGTCATGCTCCGGTTGAATCGTGGGAAGCTTGTTGATAATAGGTGGATATATCTACGTTTTGTTTTGGTGTTGGATCTTGGTGATTTGGCCCTATGTGTAGCTGAGTATCAGTCACTGTACCGTGCATAACAGGCATTATGGTTTCATCGGCTACTGTCACCATTGTGGGAATTCTCAAGCATTTTCATGGGATGAAATTGGTCGTACCAGTTGCCCCTGCAGTAATTCGAAGGTATACGAATTTCCTCTGGTACTCTCTATTAGTTGATTTTCCTCTTCTTCTGTTTTGTTTCCTTCTTGTTGCCCTTTTTACACTGTTACTACCTCGTATGAATGTTCTGTTGGTTCAATCGACTTCTTTACAGGTTTCCAAGTCTTTAGTGGTTTCGGGGCCCCTTTGGACTGGACCTCTTCATGACACTGCGTTTGTCACACAAATGCTAAATTTAGCGGAGGAATGGGGGTGGGCGGGAAGTGGCTCAGGAACTCATCTTGATAAACTTTTAAACCAAATGGTGGATGAAAGTGACCCCAAATTGCCTTTTGGCTACATCAAGTTGGATGAGGTTTTCTTGCTAGATCTTTTCATCAGTTTTGGTTATTTTCTCTCATCTAGAACTAGAAGATATTCTCCTGCTATTTGATTGCGAATGACATGTGATTAATTTCTTCATTTATGTCCCAGGTGTCAAGCCGTGCCAAAACAAATTCTCCGCCCCTCAGGATCATGATGAGCACCATGCATAAGGTAATACCCTCTTGGGCTAGTACTTCGGTTGTGCTTAGCAAAGACACATACAGGGTTGTATTTGTTGCAAATGGGAAGAGATATCCCCTTTCGTAACGTGCCTCGACTTGGATGATCATATGGGGATGTTCTTAGCTGAAAATATTGGAACTACATTGAGTTGCTTTCTTGCAGGAAGGCTATGCAGCTAGTAGGTCACACATTGCTTCCAATGCGATCAAGACAAACTGTCCAATGGCTGTATGTATGAGAATTGCCAAGGAACTGCAGCAGTCTTGATGTGCTGAATGATTTGCCACGATCTGCTATTAGTGCTTTACGTACAGGTTGTCAAAGTTGCACCAGATTCTGCTTGCACTCGAAGCCTAAACATGCAATGCTCAATGGAAGGGGAGTCAGATTCCAGATAGAGAATCTGGATTCAAGTTGTTGTTCAAGATACGTTGGATTTAAAGCAACTGAATAGATTATATTGATTAAGTTCCACGAGCATGACTTCAATCATCTCGGTTTTCGCATAAAGAGTCGAAGCTCTGTGACACCACGTATGAGAGTTGGAGGCTCTATAAAGGCGCGTATAAATTTTAAGTACCTTGAATAAATGACGATGAATGAAAATCTACCTACCGGCTCACTTTTGAGGCACCTGTACCTTAAATCACCCAAATACAACCAAGCCAGGACCTTAAAAGATCGTCACCATGTGGCTCATATGAGCCGAAAACAAATTCACATGTTGACATCAAGCCAAAAACCATAGAATTACAACTACCTAAACATATCCTTTGTTTACTGCTATTCAAATTTCTGAGACCCATATCAGATATTTTTATCAACCTCGGGTCAACTGATCAAGCGATAAATGCAATTCCAACGTTGAAAGATCAGTATAGAAAAGACCAAGGTAGAAAGGACAGAACTATGAAAATTTCCAAATCCTACCCACAAAATTCAGAATTGAATAAACCATCTTTAAAACACAAAATTTATGGATTTCCAATACGCATTCTCCATCAAATCCAATTATCCATAAAGGTAAAAACTACAGCGAACCATAGACTTCCTACATGAGTGAAACGTCCCACAAACTCAAAACAACCATAGAAGAAAGGAGAATGAAGATGGAATAAATTGATCTTCGTTTTAAGTGCGGACAGGGTTTCCAGCTCCAGCAGGACGAGGTGCTTGACCAGGCTGACCGGGCCTTGGCTGATCCTCCTGACAAATTAGATAATTGCAATGAACCAGATGTCTAGGAAAGCATGTCAAACTTATTAGTGCACACGGCTAATTTTGCAGATAATAAATCTATCAGAGATTTCCACACTGCAATGAGACTAAGGAAGCAAGTAACCATCTTTTGCGCTCCAAATGGGGAAAACAAGAGTAATTAGCAATCTGTGGAGCCCAGAATGAGTATTGCATTGCACTGGTGAAGCTGAAACTCTAGATGAAAGACATCAGAGGACCTCTTAAGAAAAGCATCAGTTTAAGCAATACAAGATCCATTGTTGTGGATGCCCACGCAAGGTCTAGCTATTATAAACTCAAGTCGGTGAACCTTAAACATCATCAATCCATAACCCTCAATAAGAAATAAAAATTAATGTACCAATGTTGTAATAAACAGATATATTATCAGCCTATTTGAGCACAAGCACATATATATAGATGTATATATGCACATATAAATATATACACCCTCAAGCAGTATTAGCTACCCATATAAACATGGTCAAGACACTGTAAGCATAGATCTACCATACAACTAATGTCTCCAGACTTTACAGAGACCAATCGAAGATTAGGGCTTTAAATGCTATATAAAGTGCAATGGACGTATCAGATGTACAATTTAAGTCCAAATTAGTTCTTATGGAAGAAGAGAATAAGGATTACGGATAATAGGATGAAGTCTGCCTTGACATAAGGGGATTCCTCAGACTGTGTTCCCCACATTAGGAGCTCTCACAAACTGATTTAAGGTTCAATTTAGTTAACCACAATTTCAGAATGCTTGGAAAGTGGGGGGGTCACGATGGAACAGTTTCAAGGCAACCTTTAGGCAAAAAAGAAACAGTGCTAGTAACTAATGCACGAGTCTCCCAAAGAAACGGGACAAAAACAAACTTACAATTTCATATTCTTTCTAAATGTAAAATCAATGGATAAATGCAATATTTAAAAAGAACCCCATTTTTTTCAACAAGAGGATCATCCACAAACAAGAAGTGCAGCCGGAAGAATCAAGACAAGCACAAAACCGAATAATGGTATAAAAAAACATACCCTACGCCTCATGAAGCGCTGTGGGGGCTCACGGTTCCTCCTATTAGTGCGAGAGCGAACCCTCACAACGTGGGAGTGGATTGCACAGGAAACACAATACTGCATCTTTGCATACAGCTTGGGAAGAACATATTCTGCATTAAAAAATGTAGAATTCAGCAGTCATTTAAAAAAGGGAAGCTGTGTGAACAGAAAAAAATAAAAAACCAGATGTGAGAAGTAGTATCTTACGATCATAGACGCATGCTTCTTGAACATCCCTAACTGCAGCTTGTTCAACGATGTTCCTCACGAGGAACCTCTTGATGGCCTTGTCCTTTTTTCCAATATAAAAAACAAATGATAAGTCAAAGATCAATAGTTGAACAGATGTATACATCCACGATCATTCACTGATTCCTACTTCCAGTCCCTTGTGTACATACACACGGTCTCAGACACGACCACAAATGGAATAGACTTTCATATACATATATTGCCGTAAACAAGGCACTATTGAGACCAAGCCAAAAAAGATCATAGACGACGAGACACAGCAGCAACCTTAACTTGAGGAAAGTTTATGTTTTGTGACCATTGGGGAAAAGGCCCAATTATTGCACACGTCGTAAATACATATAAGCGCACAATCTCAGACGTAATTCCTCGGTTCAACCCATCCAATATGTTTATAAGCGGACTATACATATACATATATACACCAAAAATAAAATTACAGAAGTACCTTGGGGCAGCATTTGCCGCAGTTGGAGCAGCGGATGAACTTGACGTGGCCACGGCCGTGCTTGTTACGTCCACCGTTTCTGCGTTTAAAAGTCTGCCAAAAAATAAAAAACGAATAAGGGACCGAGATTACGAGGAACGAACGAGAAGAAGGAGAAGAAAAAAAAGGGAAAAAACGATGGCTTTGAAAAGATCTCTCTGACCATGATTGCGACGGTGGAGATTCGGAGGAGATCAGAAGCGTCGGGATTTGCCGGGTCTAGCTTGCTAGGGTTTACGCCGCTGGAGACAGGAGTGGCTGGGACTTGCTAACGAAAATCGAAGGCATATTTTATACCTAGCGAACGGAAAGAGAAGAACCCCTCCTTTTTAAAGATTTTGTACTTTCCTCCCCTGGATTTTTCTAGTACTATAAAATTACCCACATCGTTGTTGCTTCGGGTGGGAAAAAATTCCGACCAAAATCAGAATTCCAGATTTCGATTCCAGCGCTGAATCTAAAATTGGAATGTATTTTTTTATAATTGAAATTAGAATCGAAAATTTTAGCAGAAGTTGCGAAATTTCGAATTCTTATTTTTTAAAATTATTTTTTTAAAAATATTGGTAAAAATTTTGTAATTTTACTTAAAATTTTAAGTAAAAGTTTATTTTATTTTAGATAAAATTTAAAATATTGTAATTTTAAAATAGGGCTTGTAAAACTTTTTTTATGCCATAATTTTTGAATATTGTAATTTTATTTTAGATAATATTTATTTTAGATTTTTGATGAATATTATAATGTATAACAAAAAAAATGTACAAAATTTAGACCCAAAATGTCTAATAGGCTTATTAGGGCCTAAAAACATCTAACTAAAAAAGCTCACATAATGAAAACCGGAACCAAATATTTGATTTAAGTGAATATTGAAATAGGTCATTCTGGTTCTATCCATTTCGGTACTCACCCTTAACTTCAAGAGGCCATTTTAGCCAAATGGTATAAGACAACAAAACCAAATTGAAAGAAATGGTAGCAAATATCCTCTCTCTTTTCTTGGGGGTAATAGCAAATATCATGTGCACATAGATCAATTATCAAGCGCGGCTAAAAGGGATAGGCAGGTGAGGCAATCGCTCCCTAATTAGGAAGGCCCATATTATACAATTGATATATTATAAAATTAAAAATTTTAAATTATGAAAGCTCTATATTATAGTAAAATTAAAATTAATAAGAATAAAGAATCTCAAAATTTTTCAAATAAAACTTAATTAAAGGGCGTATAAAATATGAATATCTAAAAATTAGAAATAAATGACATATTCTATAAACTAGCACTATCAACATCACTTTTCAAAACAATAGTATAATTCACAAAAAAATTCTTCACTCCTAAAACCAAATCCCAACTAACGCAGCTACTTTATTACTAATTAAGTTTTTCAACAATTAAATTAAATGTGTTAGTTGTTTTGCAATATTATTAGCAGATATTATAGTAAACATGGAACTATAGAAACAAGTTCTTTTCACACTAATTTCAGAAAAGATTATAAATTGGAGTAGAGTGCAGAATTAGGTTTTAAACTTAAGATTTTGACTCTGATATTATGTAAATTTACCACTCATCATAAAAACTTAAACAGATAGGAATTGAAAATTTTCATCATTTAAGCCATATTCTCTGACAGACAGTAAGAGCAAGCAAATCTCGCATCCACAGAAGACCAACGCCAGTTTCATTTATTTGCTCAAAATACGCCCCCATATGCTTCCTCAGAAGGTTTAATTGCTAGCAGGCGATAATGTAACGAAGGCATACAGAGCCTGCGTAACAAAAAGACCAGAAACCATGCAATTCCAAACAAACGCAACATCTGTGCAAAAATGAAGCGGGCCATGTTTTCATTTTTTGGAATAAGCATAAAGCTCCACAGAGCATATAGCTCAACGTAATTTGATTTTCATACATGAGATACACCGGTAACCAGAAAGTTCAACAGAAACAAAGGTCCTTCTCGTTTGCGACATATCATTTTATTCCGGTAACAGACGGACAGCAAGGCCATTTCCATGGAAGCCCATCTTTCGCATAGACTTCACTGGGATTCTTTCTCATAGACTTCACTGGAATAATGCCAATCCATGACTTTCCATACCTTCTTAGATAATCTGGTCATACATTCTTGTACTGTCGCATGAGTATAAAACAAACATCATATGACTCATCACTGGAGGATAACGCACCAGTCAAGAGTTACACAAGAGAGGAAAAAAATTTTTTTTGTTTCAATGCTAGAATAGTCAAGCGCATTCTTTGGCAACATTTTTCAAGAAATACTCACCATTTGCAAACTATTTTCCTCCGCAAAATATAGTACCTCAAAGTAGAACGCAAGCAATGCAATTGATTTTTGTTATGCTGAACAAAGGCAACCTCATGTGCGAAGTCTCTTAACCTCATCCACTCCCACCCACATTGTAAAAATATTCATTACCTAGTGGCTCATTAACCAAATAAGAAGATTTCACACAACTAAAAGTTAATATATTCAAGATAATTACTTATTTACAAAATACCGTCTCAATTCATCCTATTTCATGAGATCTAGAATGTGATATGGTTCCAAAGGATGAAATGGACATGGACAGTTCTAATAAGATTTCATTCTTGAACAAAAATCCATTTTTTTTTATTTATTTCATCTATATTCCGCGAGCGGAATAGGGGGATACACGTTACACCACGATTTTGAATCAGAAGAGAGATTTCAAGAAACGGCAGATCTATTCACATCTGCCTGTATATGATTTTCTATCAAAATAAGGTTCAAAGTGAAAATGGCCAGACTACAATGGTAGAAAGAAAGATTATAAAGTGCCATTATGAACACTGTGCTTGTGCATGATCCTGGCCATCATGTAGAAGGGGGAGTTAATCTCTTCAAAACCTGACAGAGTATCAATTTCTATTTTCAAACATCAAGGAGCCACCTTAGAGTAATATACCTGTAAGTAGTACGCATGCTCCCAAACATCAATACCGAGCAAAGGAACTAAATGTGGGCCTTTAGTTACCTGAGGGTCCTGAACGAAACATTGAAAAAAGGGAACATACAAGCAATTAGACAAGTTTTGACACATATTGTACAAAGAGTAGACAAACCATTTTCAAAAAGCAATTTAAGCAGTATCTTTAAAAACCAAGTTTTCAAAAGTCAGGAATTCTTCACGATTACAGAACTCCTAAAACGAGGGTTAAGGTAGCAGCATACATCCAGCATAAGACATGTTCTATTCGTAACCAAAGTTAAGATTGAAACCAAAGCCAGACAGCAGCGAAGTTAAACAGCCAAGTGTTCCTAAGCCAAAATAATCACCGAAAAGAATGGACTGAGAATGAACTCCAACACTTGACCTTCTCAGGCATAATATGTAAATTGTTATGAAACAAACCTATTACCACATTACTCTCTGATTGGATATGCTTCAAATTTTACCTGATTTGCGGTTGTTTCAACCACAAGCTTCTTCAACTCCTTGTCCAGACCAAGCCACTGCCAAGAAAGAAACAAGTTAAAGAACCCCACAAAACCAGCAAAAATGAGCATTGACTGAAGAACCAGCCAATGAGCAGGAACATAAAATGGACGCTAGGAATTTCACAAGCTGCAAAACCTACCACCCATCCCGACCCTGTAAAGCAGCACCTTCTGAGTTCATTTTTTGCACGAGAGTTTCCAGCGAACCAAAATGAGTGTCAATAGCCCAACCGAGGGAACCCTTCGGGGGCTCACCACCCCCTTCCTGCAATATTTAAAGCATTGGTAAAACAAGCTTCTTAAAGGAAATCAAAGAAAACAACAATGACTTCAAAAAAGAGCTAAACAATATGAACTTACACGAATGGGAGCGAGATTCTTCCAGAAAATTGAGTGATTGATGTGACCTGTAAGAAAAATAGCTCCATAATGTTAAAAAAAAAAAAAATAGCAGCATGATTGAAAACAACAACAACAACGAAGATGAATCTTTTTCCTGAGGTTACAAAGATAAACGATGACATAATGAATGACAACCAGCAAAAGAGTCAGAAAAATAAGTTCCTCAGGTAAAACCAAAAAAGGAACACCAACGAGGATCATCTAGTCATGAAAATGGCTAAAAACAAGCAGGGGTATGTAGCAGTGAAACTCCTATATATAGAAGTATAATTCCCTGACTTAAGACACAAAAACAGAAGGATGCAACAAAAGCTATCCCCTGGAAAGATCTCGGTCATTGATTAGAGCAAGTCATGTAGAACTAGAAGATATTCTCCCGCTATTTGATTGCGAATGACATGTGATTAATTTCTTCATTTATGTCCCAGGTGTCAAGCCGTGCCAAAACAAATTCTCCACCCCTCAGGATCATGATGAGCACCATGCATAAGGTAATACCCTCTTGGGCAAGTATTTCGGTTGTGCTTAGCAAAGAGAGCCAAAGACACATACAGTTGTATTTGTTGCAAATGGGAAGATATATCCCCTTTGGTAACGTGCCTTGACTTGGATGATCATATGGGGATGTTGTTAGCTGAAAATTTTGGAACTACATTGAGTTGCTTTCTTGCAGGAATGCTATGCAGCTAGTAGGTCACACATTGCTTCCAATGCGATCATGACAAACTGCCCCATGGCAGTATGTATGAGAATTGCCAAGGAACTGCAGCGGTCTTGATGTGCTGAAATCTGAATGATTTGCCACGATCTGCTATTAGTGCTCAACGTACAGGTTGTCAAAGTTGCACCAGATTCTGCTGGCACTCGAAGCCTAAACATGCAATGCTCAGTGGCAGGAGAGTCAGATTCCAGATAGAGAATCTGGATTCAAGTTGTTGTTCAAGATACGTTGGACTAAAAGCAACTGAATAGATTAAATTGATTAAGTTCCGCGAGCATGACTTCAATCATCTCGGTTTTCGATTAGAAGAGTTGAAGCTCTGTGCCACCACATATGAGAGTTGGAGGCTCTATAAAGGCGTTTATAAATTTTAAGTACCTTGAATAAATGACGATGAATTTAGTGAAAAAAAGAATAAATGACGGTGAATGAAAATCTACCTACCAGCTCACTTTTGAGGCACCTGTACCTTAAAACCCCTAAATACAACCAAGCCTGGACCTTAAAAGATCGTCACCATGTGGCTCATATGAGCTGAAAACAAATTCACATGTTGACAGCAAGCCAAAAACCATAGAATTACAACTACCTAAGCATATCCTTTGTTTACTGCTATTCAAATTTCTGAGACCCATATCAGACATTTTTATCAACCTCGGGTCCCCAATGATCTTTACAAAACTATAACACATCTTGTCCACGGCTATGACGTAGTACCCCAGTGCCGAATATGCAATAGCGTCGTCTATCACTTGGGGTCAACTGATCAAGCGCTAAATGCAATTCCAATGTTGAACGATTGCTATAGAAAAGACCAAGGTAGAAAGGACAGAACTATGAAAATTTCCAAATCATACTCACAAAATTCAGAATTGAATAAACCATCTTCCAAACACAGAATTTATGGATTTCCAATACGCATTCTCCATCAAATCCAATTATCCATAAAGGTAAAAACTACAGCGAACCATAGACTTCCTACATGAGTGAAACGTTCCATAAACTAAAAACAACCATAGAAGAAAGGAGAATGACGATGGACTAAATTGATCTTCGTTTTATGTGCGGACAGGGTTTCCAGCTCCAGCAGGACGAGGTGCTTGACCAGGCTGACCAGGCCTTGGCTGATCCTCCTGAAAAATTAGATAATTGCAATGAGCCAGATGTCTAGGAAAGCATGTCCAACTTATTAGTGCACACGTCTAATTTTGCAGATAATAAATCTATCAGAGATTTCCACACTGCAATGAGACTAAGGAAGCAAGTAACTATCTTTTGCGCTCCAAAAGGGGAAAACAAGAGAGTAATTAGCAGTCTGGTGGAGCCCAGAATGAGTATTGCATTGCACCGGTGAAGCTGAAACTCTAGATGAAAGACATCAGAGGACCTCTTAAGAAAAGCATCAGTTTAAGCAGTACAAGATCCATTGTTGTGGATGCCCACTTAAGGTCTAGCTATTATAAACTCAAGTTGCTGAACCTTAAACATCATCAATCCATAACCCTCAATAAGAAATAAAAATTAATGTACCAATGTCGTAATAAACAGATATAAATATATACACCCTCAAGAAGTATTAGCTACCCATATAAACATGGTCAAGACACTGTAAGTATAGATCTACCATACAATTAATGTCTCCAGACTTTTTTTTTTTTTTGATAAGTAATTCATGTCTCCAGACTTTAACAGAGACCAATCGAAGATTAGGGCTTTAAATGCTATATAAAGTGCAATGGAAGCATCAGATGTACAATTTAAGTCCCAATTAGTTCTTATTGAAGAAGAGAGTAAGGATTACGGATAATAGGATGAAGTCTGCCTTGACATAAGGGGATTCCTCAGACTGTGTTCCCCACATTAGGAGCTCTCACAAACTGATTTAAGGTTCAATTTAGTTAACCACAATTTCAGCATGCTTGGCAAGAGGGGGGTTCACGATGGAACAGTTTCAAGACAACCTTTAGGCAAAAAAGAAATAGTGCAAGTAACTAATGCACGAGTCTCCCAAAGAAACGGGACAAAAACAAACTTACAATTTCATATTCTTTCTCCAATGTAAAATCAATGGATAAATGCAATCTTTAAAAAGAACCCCATTTTTTCCAACAATAGATCATCCACAAACAAGAAGTGCAGCCGGAAGAATCAAAACAAGCACAAAACCGAATAATAGTATAAAAAAACATACCCTACGCCTCATGAAGCGCTGTGGGGGCTCACGGTTCCTCCTATTAGTGCGAGAGCGAACCCTCACAACGTGGGAGTGGATTGCACAGGAAACACAATACTGCATCTTCGCATACAGCTTGGGAAGAACATATTCTGCATGAAAAAATGTAAAATTCAGCAGTCATTTAAATCAGGGAAGCTGTGTGAACAGAAAAAAAACCAAAAAACAGATGTGAGAATTATCTTACGATCATAGACGCAGGCTTCTTGAACATCCCTAACTGCAGCTTGCTCAACGATGTTCCTCACAAGGAATCTCTTGATGGCCTTGTCCTTTTTTCCAATTTAAAAAACAAATGATAAGTCAAAGATCAGTAGTTTAACAGATGTATACATCTACGATCATTCACTTATTCCTACTTCCAGTCCCTTGTGTACATACACACTCGCAGACACGACCACAAATGGAATAGACTTTCACATACATATATTGCGGTAAACAAGGCACTATTGAGACCAAGCAAAAAAAGATCATAGACGACGAGACACAGCAGCAACCTTAACTTGAGGAAAGTTTATGTTTTGTGACCATTGGGGAAAAGGCCCAATTATTGCACACGTCGTAAATACATATAGTCGCACAATTTCAGACGTAATTCCCCGGTTCAACCCATCCAAAATGTTTATAAGCGGACTATACATATACATATATACACCAAAAATAAAATTAAAGAAGTACCTTGGGGCAGCATTTGCCGCAGTTGGAGCAGCGGATGAACTTGACATGGCCACGTCCGTGCTTGTTACGTCCACCATTTCTGCGTTTGAAAGTCTGCCAAAAAATAAAAAACGAATAAGGGACCGAGATTGCGAGGAACGAACGAGAAGAAGAAGAAAAAAAGGGAAAAAGCGAAGGCTTTGAAAAGATCTCTCTGACCATGATTGCTGCGGTGGAGATTCGGAGGAGATCAGAAGCGTCGGGATTTGCCGGGTCTAGCTTGCTAAGGTTTACGCCGCTGGAGACAGATGTGGCCGGGACTTGCTAACAAAAAGAGAAGGCCTTTTATACCTAGTGAACAGAAAGAGAAGAACCCCTCCTATTTAAAGATTTTGTACTTTCCTCCCCTCGATTTTTCTAGTACTATAAATTATCCACATTGTTGAGTTGTTGCGTCGAGGGGGCCGTTTTAGCCAAATGGTACAAGACGGCAAGACCAAATTGATAGAAACGGTGGCAAATATCTTTTTTTTTTTTCTTTTCTTTTTTTGGAGTGATAGCAAACTGCAAATATCCCTTACACATGGACCAATAATACCAATATTCTTAAATATTAACCAGAATAAATGATGTGAAAAAAAAATACACGTAAGGGATATTTAAATTACTCAGAACTTTATACCAAAGCAAGTTGGTATTATTTCAATAATCTTTGGACCAGGAATTTTTTTTTTTAAAATAAACAATTAGTCTTACTGTTCTTTTGGGGCACTTCATTGGTGACATTTGATATCACTACACATGGCGTGACCTCAAACCTTAGGTCACTACCTATAAATTACCATCTGATATTACTTAAAGCGTGTGGGTCTTGAAATAATGCGTAAGTGGTGTTTGATTGATAAAATATTGAGTTGTTGGAGTTGGTGAAAAAGTGAAAAGAGCAATGATTTGAATGCATTTTTTTTTATATTTATTTAGTGTAAAAAATAATAATTTGACGTAGAGGAAGAGAATTTTAGAGAATTATTTTTATTGAGTTAAAAATTTTGAGAGTCCCAAACACCACTCACATGTTGTCATGAGGCTTGTTTGGAAATGGGTTTTGGTTTTGATTTTGGTTTTAGGTTTAAAATTTTAAGATTTAAATATTGTTTTGTTTGTAAGGTTTTGTTTGGTTGATTTTGATTATGATATTCAAAAAATAAAAAAAATCAGAAAAATATATAATTAAAAAATTAGAAAATCGTTTCATAAATATAAAAATTATAAAATTATAAAAATAGATAAAATATCAAACTTATTAAATGTATTCTTTAAAAAAAATACAACTTAAAAATGGTGCAAAATTTATAAAACAAATAAAATTTTCCAAAAAAAAACTTAACAATAATTTGCAAATATAATCATTATCCAAACTATTACAAAAAACAATAAATAAAAAATAGATAAAATAAAAAAAAATTATTAAAATAGTTTCAAAACTGTATAAATGTCTATAAAAGTTTTAAAAAATTTATGATATTCATTTAAATTTGGGGACATATAGAAAATAAAAACTAATTTACAACAGCCATAAATAAATTTATGAACTAAAAAATAACTAAATGTATAAAAATATTTTAAAAAATAAAATATACTTCCAGATTTATAAGCTAATTTTGGTCCTTTGGGGCGAGAAATAATGCCTGTTTGAGGCATCTCAGGGCTCCAAGGGATAGTTCTTTTGCTTCTGTGCTATATCTGAAATATTTTTCTTTTGTTGCTTTTTACTTTTTAAATGTTACAGATTTGTATTTGCTTAGTTATTTCCCCCAGTCGATTATTTTTTTCCTCCCTCGGTGCGTGAAATAGTAATTTAAGCTTGGTAATATTTAATGTGGTAAGCTAAAATTAGTTGTTAATTTAATTTTTATGAAAAAATTTTATTAGTTTCATATTTTATCTATTTTATAATTTTTTATATTTATGAAACTATTTTATACTTATTTTTTAAATTATATATTTTCTTATTTTTTAAAATCATTTTTTATTTTTTAAATATCTTAATAACTATAAATTAATATTATTTAATTTAACTGAAATATAAATCATTCCAAACCTTAATCAACCAAACAAACCCTTACAACAAAACAACATTTAAATCTAAAAATTTGAAATTTGAAAGTTAAACCCAAAACTAAAACCAAAACCAAAACCAAAACTAAAACCTCAACCCATTTCGGAAATGGATAGTATGAGCAAGCATATCTCGCATCCACAGGGGAGCAACCCCAGTTTCATAGATTTGCTCAAAATACTCCCCCCATATGCCTCAGAAGGTTAATTGCTCGCAGGCGATAATGTAATGAAGGCGGACAGAGCCCGCGTAACAAAAAGACCAGAAACCATGCAATTCCAAACAAACGCAAAATCTATGCAAAAATGAAACGGGCCATGTTTTCATTTTTTGGAATAAGCATAAAGCTACACAGAGCATATAGCTCAACGTAATTTGATTTTCATACACGAGATACACCGGTAACCAGAAAGTTCAACAGAAACAAAGGTCATTCTCGTTTGCGACATATCATTTTATTCCAGTATCAGACAGACTGCAAGGACATTTCCATAGAACCCCATCTTTCTCATTCGCTTCACTTGGATTCTTTCTCATAGACTTCACTGGAATAATGCCAATCGATGACTTTCCATACGTTCTTTAGATAATCTGGTCTGACATTCTTGTACTGTAACATGAGCATAAAAAAACGTCAGATGCTACATATAGAGGCAAACATCACATGACTCATTACTGGATGATAACGCACCAGTCAACAGTTAAACGAGAGAAAAAGAAATTGTTTCAATGCTAGACATCAAGCATTCTTTCGCAACATCTCTCAAGAGATACTTACCATTTGCAAACCATTTTCCTCCACAAAATATAGTAGCTAAAGGTAGAACGCATGTAATGCAATTGATTTTTGTTATGCTGAACAAAGGCAACCTCATGTGCAAAGTCTCTTAAACCTCATCCACACCCCCCCACATTGTAAAAATACTCATTACCTAGAGGCTCATTAACCAGAGAAGAGGATTTCACACAACTAAAAGTTAATATATTCAAGATAATACTTATTTACAAAATACCGTTTCAATTCATCCTATTTCATCAGATCTAGGATGTGATATGGTTCCAAAGGATGAAATGGACATGGACATGGACAGTTCCAATAAGATTGAATTAAAAATCCATTTTTTGATTTATTTCATCTATTTCGTGACTGGAACAGGGGGGATACACGTTACACCACGATTTTGAATCAGAAGAGAGATTTCAAGAAATGGCGGATCTATTCACATCTGCCCGTATACGATTTTCTGTCAAATTAAGGTCCAAAGGGAAAATGGCCAGACTACAATGGTAGAAAAAAAGATTATAAAGTGCCATTATGAACACTGTGCTTGTGCAAGATCCTGGCCATCATGTAGAAGGGGGAGTTAATCTCTTCAAAACCTGACAGAGTATCAATTTCTATTTTCAAACATCAAGAAGCCACCTTAGAGTAATTTACCTGTAAGTAGTACGCATGCTCCCAAACATCAATACCGAGCAAAGGAACTAAATGTGGGCCTTTAGTTACCAGAGGGTCCTGAACAAAACATAAAAGGGAACATAAAAGCAATTAGACAAGTTTTGGCACATATTTGTATAAAGGGTAGACAAACCATTTACAAAAGCAATTTAAGCACTATCTTTAACATCCATGTTTTCAAAAGACAGGAATTCTTGATGATTGCAGAACTCCTAAAATGAGGATTAAGATAGTAGTATACATCCAGCGTAAGTCTTGTTCTATTCGTAACCAAAGTTAAGATTGAAACCAAGGCCAGACAGTAGCGAAGTTAAGCAGCCAAGTGTTCTTAAGCCAAAATAATCACTCCAAAGAATGGGGTGAGAATGAACTCCAACACTTGACCTTCTCAGGCAAAACACGTAAATTGTTATGAAACAAACCTATTGCCATATTACTCTCTGATTGGATATGCTTAAAATTTTACCTGATTTGCGGTTGTTTCAACCACAAGCTTCTTCAACTCCTTGTCCAGACCAAGCCACTGCCAAGAGAGAAACAAGTTAAAGAACCACAAAGAGTGAGCATTGACTGAATGGACCAGCCAATGACCAGGGACATAAAATGGATGCTAGAAATTTCACAAGCTGCAAAACCTACCACCCATCCCGAGCCCTGTAAAGCAGCACCTTCTAAGTTCATTTTTTGCACGAGTGTCTCCAGCGAACCAAAATGAGTGTCAATAGCCCAACCGAGGGAACCCTTCGGGGGCTCACCACCCCCTTCCTGCAATATTTAAAGCATTGGTAAAACAAGCTTCTTAAAGGAAATCAAAGAAAACAACAATGACTTCAAAAAAGAGCTAAACAATATGAACTTACACGAATGGGAGCGAGATTCTTCCAGAAAATTGAATGATTGATGTGACCTGTAAGAAAAATAGTTTCATAATGTTAAAAAAAAATCGCAGCATGATTGAAAACAACAACAACAACAAAGATGAATCTTTTTCCTGAGGTTAAAAAGATAAATGGACATAATGAATGACAACCAGCAAAAAAGTCAGAAAAATAAATTCGTCAGGTAAAACCAAAAAAGGAACACCAACGAGGATCATCTAAGGTCATGAAAATGGCTAAAAACAAGCAGGGGGTATGTGGCAGTGAAACTCTTATAGTGGTATAATTGCCATACTTGAGATACAAAAAACAGAAGGATGCAGCAAAAGCTATCCCCTGGAAAGATTTCGGTCATTGATTAGAGTAAGTCATGTCGAACACTATAGCAACCATGTTTATGAGACGCCACTTCACAGTCATCGCTAATTCTACCCAGGAATTATGAAAATCCATAACCCATTTTCCCGAAGGATAAAGACAGTCAGTTCAACAACTTCAAGATTCGGGATACCTGTCCCATTTTATGAGGACGACCCGAGTCTCACAAAACTCTATGGAGTACTACAATCTTCCAGCATACAAACTTACTTCACTGTTTCGCAACCCGATTCTAACAAAAAATATATCATAACTTTGAAACAGGCCGAAACCAATTAAAGTTGAACCAACATAAATATGCAATCCGATTTTGTTCCTATCATTCATCATAAAGAGAAGAACTTCCCATTACTAGTAGATTAGCTTAGATAAGAGCGGAACAAATATAAATAACAAATTTCCATATCGCACTCAAACAAATAAGCAACAGCGAGAGAGAGAGAGATAAAGAATTCGACCTCCGCCATTAAACTTGATGGCGCTCTGCAATTTGACCACGGCGGTGGAGTCACCTTTGGCCATGGCTTCGTCGAGCTGTTCGAGAGCCTTGTTGAAGTTTGTAATGTAAGCCTGGTGGTGCTTTTGGTGGTGGAGCTGCATGATCTCGCCGCTGATGACGGGCTCGAGGGCACCGTAGTCGTAAGGAAGATCGGGCAGGGAGAAGGTCTGCAGCCCTCGAAGCTGAGGGAGGCGAAGCCCTAGGGTTTTCCTGGTCAAAAGGGGTCGGAGCGCCATGTTGAAAAAAGGTGTGGAGATCCTGCAGAGAGCAGAGAGTAGTGAGAGAATGAGAACGGGAGTGGCAGATGATAGAGCGAGCAGCGGGTTTATAGTATACAGCCAATGCCCAATGGAATAACCCAAACAATAAAAAACGAAAAGCGTGACTAGTGTTACACTTGTGATATTAATGTATAAATTTTAACGAATACACTGCTTAATTCTTCTGTTTATCAAAATTAATCGACAAAAAAACCGACATGAAATGAGGGTCTGTGTCTCTATATTTGAGGTCAAATAATCTATCTCGACTCTTATTCTTGTTGATGGGCTCTTTTTTAGCGGACATGTTAATGGATTAATTTTTAGAAGACCGAAAGATTTATATGTATACATACACCCATAAGTTGAAAATTATACATAAAACCTAATTTGTTAAAAATAACTACCAAACTTTTTTTTTCTGCGTAACTACTGCACGGTACTATAATTAAGCCAAAAAAATAAAATATTGAGGAGTCCTAATCAAGGTATTTATTTGGCTGCAAAAGACTGAAAGAGAGAGAAAACTGCGGTTTATCAAAATCTGGGTGCGGAATTCAGAAATGCGACCACGGTATAAGGACACATGCGTCTTTTCGAGTCACAATGTCATGATAACTGATAGTCTAGTTGTAGTTGTTACAAAGTACATTTATTTATATCTAAACTATTCGTCGCTCTTTGAAACCTCAATTTCTCTCACATTTTATATTCTGTTGCTAAATTTTTTTTCTAGAAAATCTCACCCAAAGATTTCATCTATCATTTTACTTGTTTTGTTTTACGTGGAAGACTGCTCTTTCTTAGGTTGGATTTGTTGTCTGAGAGATGAGTCATGTTTGGATTGTTTTAAAAATAATTTAAAAAATTTCTCACTATTAATTTTTCATCAATTCTAATATCTTTTCATCAATCTTAATAATTTTTTATAAATTTGAACAATTTTTAATATATTTTATACTAATTTAAAAAAAATCTATACTATTTTTAAAAAAATACAAACACAAAAAATTATTCTAAAATCTAAACGAAACGCAGCCGAAAAATTGTGTTTCGGTGGTTATTAGTTTTCTGGTCTTTTTTCCGACAGGTCACAAAGCCCGGTGAAGAGAGAATGGGAGAGAGAAAAAATACAGAAAGAGTGCTCGTCGAATATTCCTCGAAGATGTTCTACAGTCAAATGTGACTGGGCTTTATTTGATTTCCCGAAAGCCCATCTTTTGATTGTTTGTCAAAATCTCGCTCAGCCCAGAGCTCAGATTTAAGGAGAAACGGCATGTAGCCCGCCTGAGATCATAGAAAAGCCTAATCTCTAAACGGAGTGAGAGTAGGCCCAAAACTTGGCGCACGCGTTCAAATATTTTACTTGCATCGTTAAGCTTCCACGGGACACTTAAAATTTAAAAAGATTTCGTTTGATCATAGGTTGCTGGCTGCAGGGATGCAGAATTTAGTACATTTTTCTAATTTGAACAATGGAATCAAAGAGAATATACCAAGCCTCTGCCATCTATTCGAGCATTATTATTAGTATTATTATTATTAGATTGAATCTAAAGGATAAGTATGCATAGCCACTTGATTTTACCAAGTGTTAAAAAATATGTTATTTTATCTGTCTACGCCAAAGTTCGAAGAAAGCTACCCACTTGACTTTTCTTTATGTGTATATCTCCTCTTTTGTTTTCGTTCCCCAATGCCTTGTGCTCCCCTACTTCAATCTTTCTCAATTAGGACTCCCAACGTTTGCATTTACGAGAAGTAAATGAGAAGTTGTGATTCGCTATCATCCATGGAGACAATGCTGATTCGAGAACATTAGGATTGCTTTTGAATGGAATCTACCTCTGACAAGCATGTGCAAATATACCTAGTATGTCCTCGTACAATATAGGACGTAGAAGCAGAGTAGACCTCACTTTTTATATTTGTGCATCCCCACTACTCCCTTCACCCGGCATTAGTTTGGGCAATCCGCCATTCCGGTCTTTGCCGTGCCAGAGAAGTGTAGTTGTCTCTTTCACAGAAACATCTTTCGAAATGTGCAACTCAACCGAATCCCAGGCAGTCTCACAGAGTAATCTTTCAAACAATGGGAGTGATGTTAGGGGAAGAGCGGAAGGAAGAAAGTACACTAATGGAATGTTTTGGAAGCAGGTGGTGACGATCAAGGTACGACTTCCGCTCCACTTTACTTGCAAGTTCGCCACCTTTTTGCATGTTTTTCTCCATGCGCGTTCCCAGACTACAATTTAGTCAAGCACAATGGGCGGTGATACTGCCAACAAAGCCATTTTCGTGAATAGTGTGACTTTTGGTGGTATGTATTCCTTCTCAAGTCAAGGGAATGGCATACGGGCAAATACACTGTTGGGTAGAAGCTGTTTGAGATAAGGAAATGAACATGGTTTGACATTTCAATTTATCACTACTTGGGAGCAACAGAGATAAATTGCCACTAAGGGCAACAGCATGATGAAGAACAAACCAGATTTTCACACACGCGCATGCACATAAATCTACCTGAAAAACAAGTATCCCTGCACTTGGAAAAGTGTAAAATTTCTCAATCTGCACCATTAGGCTCACCGTGATTTTTCGTGATCATGTTGAAATAAGGCACGTACCAGAAGAGGGGTGATAGAGTTGGAAAACCTTAAACTTCTCCAGCTATTAGCAAGAATAACCCTCTCCTCGAGGACCACCACTGGGATTTTATTACGAGAACCAAATATAAGCTCCTCTTAATGAGCACTTATTCACAGGGGGAAAAGCATCTTTATCTCCTACGCCAAATGTTTTTCTATTCAGGCCTGGGGATTGCGATACAATTTGGGCACTGTTTTATTTCCCTGGTCTGGGAATCCCTAAACCCAAAGGTGGTTTTGCTCCCTCTAAGCAGGATTCTCCCCCTCTAGCATCGCAACTACCGAGCAATTCCTTACTAGATTTTCAGCACGAGTGTAGCAGGGACCACTAGGTATCTAGCAAACGCAACTAGGGTATCTCTCACTTCTCACCATGTTCTTTTTTCAATAATATGTGAAACAATAACCATAAGTCCTACTATCCATGCCATCTTATTTGATGTGACCTACCGTGTTAACAGCCTCTTCCCACAGAATGATGGTTAAAGGATACTAAATAGACGGAGATTAAAATTCCATTTCCCCCTATGCAAGGAGAATCAAACTGGAGTACCATAAAAGGTGTTCAGGATTGGAAATTGAGACCAAAACAAGCATTACCCCTCGTTCATCTCCCTATTAAAATTTGTCTTCCACATTTGTACTGTAGGAACTGGAGACAACCCAAATGATGTAGCACCATTTGGAGTCCAGAATTATAGATCCAATTTGCACATAGCATTATGACAAAAGGCCAAGTCTAGAATTAGCAATCATCATAGGACCAAAACTCAAATCTTACCAGATTCAACTAGAAATGAAGTCAGTTATAGGATGGACCACCTTATCGCAAAGTTACATGGATGCATCTATGGAATTTCCACTAAACCCTTCCAACTTGAAGGAACTACTCAAAAATAAGCTCAATAACTCCTTTGACAACAGTCCTCAAGCAACAACGATTTCCTCATGCCAAGCATCAAGGGGATCGAATTATAAAGGTCTAACAAGCACAAAGCAGTCGTATCAAAGCCTAACAAAAACTGATTAACATGTCATCCAAACCCACCTATAACTTTGAGGAAGAAATAATCCACAAAAAATCACCAGCGTCCAAACTAATTGACATATGACATATTAGACTGTCAATAGAATATATGGAAACAACAGGGAGCTGCTGCCCAGACTAATTAGTTTAATTCCATAATCCACCTAGTTTCTTATGGTAGGATTCGCACACTTTATATCGATGCACTGTCGGGAACTATACTCATGATTTGTGAAAGTCATAAGTGGAAAATAGCAAGTTGGCAAAGAGGGAAAGTAGGAATAAAGGAGATGCAATTACAAAAATGTGAAATTTAGGACAATTAATGGAAAAAATATCCCAATCACTTACTTGTGACCAGGTTCGCAAATATATATGTCTTTCCTAACCGATGAAGCAAAATTAATTTCATCTCATCAAAAGCTTGGCTAGAATGCATTGACACCGTCACGAATTTCGAGGCCAATAAGTAAATTCCAACTACCCACATTTGTCCACTTCTGCAACTGCCTACCACGTGCATTGCATTGTGCTTCTCCATTCATAATACTGAGCCAATTTGGCTACGAAAACTCTTATGTATTTAGTGGCTCGGCACTGGAGTACATTGACTTTCGGAAGGGTATTTCAAGGTTCTCATGTTATGGGCAACAATGGTCTAGTAAGAAAACTCGAGTTCCTTCAAGATAGCAGAAAGCTTGTGCATCCCACCAGCAGGCAAATCTGACAAACATCGCCAATTCTTCTGTGCAGTTATCTGTTCTCTTAGCACTATGGTATATCAATTTCAAACAGAAACTTTACAAGCCCTCATATTTTGCAAGCTTGCATGCCCCGTAGTAATATCTATATCTGTGCAGTTATCTGTTCCAAATGTGCTCACATATCTATATTGGTGAATTCTTTATACTCTGCATGACTTAATGCAGGTAGCAGAGGAGCTGATATCACTTTGCAAACTTGCATGCCCCATAGTAGCATCAAGCCTGCTTTTATACTCCAAGATGATTGTCTCTATGCTCTTCTTGGGACATCTTGGGAACACTGAGTTAGCTGGGGGATCACTTTCAATTGGATTTGCAAATATTACAGGATACTCTGTTCTGAAAGGCCTCGCTATGGGAATGGAACCAATATGCTGCCAAGCTTATGGAGCTAAAAAAGGGGACGTTCTCTGCCAAACATACAGAAGGACTGTCTGTCTCCTTTTTCTCGCAGCCATTCCAATTTCTCTATTGTGGTTAAACATGGAGCCCATCCTTCTATGGCTAGGTCAGGAGCAAACGATTACATCCATGGCCAAGGTTTATATAACATATTCCCTTCCAGATTTGCTAGTCCATGTCCTCCTCCATCCCTTAAGGATTTTCCTAAGGACCCAGAGTCTAACCAAACCCCTAACTATATCTGCTGTTTGTGCAATGATTCTCCACCTTCCCATCAACTACTGCCTTGTTGTATATTTGAATATGGGGATGAGGGGTGTTGCTCTAGCCTCAGCCTGGACTACCTTAAACTTGTACTTGGGTTTGCTAGTATACCTTTTCCAATCAAGGACAGCACTAAAACCATGGGATGGGAAAGCAAAACATGCATGCACTCAGGGCTGGCAACAGTTGCTTGCCCTTGCAGTTCCAAGCGTACTCTCTGTCTGTTTGGAGTGGTGGTGGTATGAAATAATGCTGCTACTGTGCGGCTTACTCAGCGATCCACAGGCAAGTGTGGCTGCAATGGGAATCCTCATACAAACAACTGGATTGCTTTATGTGTTTCCGCACTCCCTTAGCTTGGGCTTATCAACGCGTGTTGGCCAAGAGTTGGGAGCTGGGCAGCCTGCACGGGCTCAACAAACAACCATAATTGGACTCATGGTGGCGGCTGTGTGTAGCATACTGGCTTTTGCTTTCACAATTGCCGTGCGAGATGGATGGGGCAAGCTCTTTACATGTGAACCACAAGTGCTGGCTTTGACATCGATTGCCCTCCCCATATTAGGATTTTGTGAGCTAGGAAATTGTCCCCAGACAGCTGCATGTGGAATCCTCATAGGCTCTGCAAGGGCTAAGGTGGGTGCTTGTATCAATTTTGGCTCCTTCTACCTAATTGGTTTGCCAGTTGCAGTTCTCATGAGTTTTAGACTCAGGATGGGCTTTATAGGGTTGTGGTGTGGTCTTGCTGCAGCTCAGATTTCATGTATGTGCATGATGATCTATACATTGGTTTCAACTGATTGGAAGCACGAAGTTAAAAGGGCTAAGGAACTGACTCAGGCCACTGAAAGTGACAACAATGATTTGGAAGCCGACCTCCTTAGCTGATTTCCTTTCTGTAGAAGTTGGTAAAATAAAGTCCTTGTACCATGATATAAGATAGACTTCATAGTGGCATAAACAGCCTCTTTGCATCACCTCCCCCCTTTCCCTTTTCTTATCTCTTTCTACTTTATTATCAGATTTTGTACTAGAAGAGAACAAAAGGATGCTAAAGAGAGTAAGATAGGTTGGGAACACGACCAAAAGAATAAAAATGGGACCAAATCCCAAGCGTGGGAGAAGGCTACCTTCAATTTCTTAGCACAAAGGCCCAAGTGGCCTTCTATGGACCCAGCAAGACAATTCAAACATCCTGACACATAAATCAAGACTACTAAACGACCCAACTTAAAATTGTATAGCATTAAAGAAACGCTGCACATTCTATTTGTCGTATATACAAGTTCATAAAAATGATTACAAAGCTGAAACATCTGTTTCCCAGGAAAACAACAACACCACACTATAGGCATTCCTCATTTTGAGCTAATTGTTGTGATACCAATGTGATATAATGCTAAATCACACTAAAAGGAGATGAAGGCTCACCCGTGTGCAATTTTGAGGTGCAAGACATGGATCTTTTTATAGCC
Source organism: Morella rubra (assembly GCA_003952965.2). NCBI lineage: Eukaryota > Viridiplantae > Streptophyta > Magnoliopsida > Fagales > Myricaceae > Morella > Morella rubra. The sequence goes on from CM025851.1 coordinate 285,269, forward strand.
ATCGATATTGTCGTTGCTCTCACAGTTGCATCTGCTTCTCTTATGCATATGAAAAATCCTTCACGCATCTAAATCTTTGTTTGAATTCCATACAGGGTGCTTTGGTACAACCTCGTCAACCAATCCCCCTTTTCCATTTTCTGCACTCAGCAGAGGATCAGATTCACCTTCCACCACCTGGCATTATTAAGAACATAAAGAAAAAGAGTTCACTAAGCATGTCTGCACACATTTTAGCAAATCAATGGTGAAATGTCAGGGAAGTAGATCATGCAGTATTCTGAGAATAAGTCAAAAGAAGTGGCCAGGACCTGAAATGACTGTGCTGCTGCCTCGGTGGTCTTTTGCTGACTCTCACGAGAGAAGAAATAAGAATATAGAACCATCCCAATTAATGCAATAAAAATCCCCAAAATATTCCTCCAGCTAAATGGATCATGAAGTAAGACATAACCAAATGCCAACACCAGGCATGTCTTCAGATGTCCAAGAACCTGATAGGTGACTGGGGATGTCTTTCCAATTACAAGAAATGTGCTAAAATTCACAGATACAGATATTAGGCAGGATAGAATGATGAAAACCTGTAATAGAGAGAAAGTGAATAGTATTGGTAATAATTCCAAAATATGAACAAATTGGAGGGAAAAAAGTTGGCTGTGTCATAAAGCTTTTAGTTCTCACCAGTACTTGAGTTGTGTATTTGAAAGCAAATACATTTTGATCAGTCAAAAACCCGTCCAAAAATGGGCCAGATATCAACAAGGTGACTGCTTGATATGGACAAGATTGATATAGAAGTTGGGTTGAAGAAACCTTGAAATTCTTCTGGATGGTATTAGTCATCTGAAATGAATTAGTTAAGATCTTAAACAAGACAAAAGTGATAGAACTGTTGTTCATGCAAGAGGAATTCTAGTCAAGATTAAGATACCACAACATCAACTCCTGTCCTCAAAAGATAGGATTCTCCTTAATTGAAAATCTATACTCGCCACCCTTTACGATTTTTTGGTTAAGGTAGTTTCATTGAGGATACGATTTGAGCAACACAGGTTGTAACAATCGCAAGGAGGGATAAGACAGAGCCCAGAGCATTGAGTTGCAAATCGGTGACTGTTGCTATCCCAACTCCTAGAAGGAGGATAATGAGTGAAAGCTGAATAGTCCTACTGCAATAAGAAGGACACAAAGAATGTATTAGTACATTCTTTTTTTCTTTTTTTATAAGTATGTATTAGTACATTCTTTGATCATTGAAGAAACCAAAATGCATATGAAATGGTTCAGACATGAGGTACAGGTATGAGGACTTAATAAATTTATGCTCTTAGTAATAGAATGATAGGGAGGAGCTTGAAGCATTAAGGTGGATATGTATAACATCCGCAATCATGATATTTTTAACAAGGCTATGAACACCTAATGCAAGAGTCCTAGTATAGATAGTATCCACACAATGTTTGCAATCTGTGAGCGAAAAAGACTGATCATCACAACTGAAAGAAATCTCATTCAGGTAAAGGATCACAAAGACAAAAGTGACCAAACCACAAGTGAGTCGAGGTACAAGAAAAGACATGACGTCATATGATGGCATGGCACTAGATATCATTAAATGCAAAAGAAGGCTTTAAATGAGAAGAGGTATACAAAAAGACATGATGCTCTATAATGGCATGACACTCCATAGCATTAAATGCAAAGATGGATTTAATAGAATACAGGAGGTAGTTGGTAATCATGTATTGTGACTCCCAAAAACTAGAGAAGGGGTAAAGGTAAAAATATTGGACGGCCAGATATCATAGTAATAAGTTTCAGCCCAAATAAAGGAATAACCTTCTTTCTAACAACATGCAATCATAGAGCAGAGTTGAACATGCTGTTATGTCTGATTCAAGGGGGATCCCATTGAGTTCTTACATTTTCATGTTCAACAAAAAATAATTAAAACTATCGGTCGTATTACCACCGAAGATAACTTTGACATGCACTAAAAAGAACAAAACCAAAAACGAAAAGAAGTACCACATTTCCACCAAAGACAAATACTATTGTACTGCCGACAACATTGGAATAATACAACGCTTCACAACAATCTCAAAACTTTTTTTTTTTTGATGGATTTTTGTTCATTGGCACCTCAAAACTTCAGAGATTTGAATAAAAAGGTGCAAGTAAGAATATATTTCTAAGTGCATTCTATATAATAACAACTGAAAAGTTGAAAAATGACACATGTTCGGGTGCTTCAAAAAGCTCATCACTATTGGTTTTCAAAACCATTCCTTGGGATGTCCAACCATAAACGGGAGACTGATGAAATTTGAGAACTTTGGAGAGCACCAAGGTTACTACTACCAAGTACACTATCCTAATAAAGGAAGCCAATGAAGGGAATTGTGGGTTGAAGTGAAGATAATGGACATCGCCTTCACTATAGCCAATTTATGATTAACTAATAAGTTATTAGATAAGGAAGGGCACATCAGTGTGTCGGCATCTTAGTCACAGGAGGGTAAAAAGTTTCTCTAGAGAAACCTGAATGTCTTCCCAAGGAAAAGGGTCTCCAAGAGTACGGTACAAGGGATGATTGCCAGCTTGGTCATCTGTAATGGAAAAATCAACGGAGTCCTTCAGAATCAGAGTCTTGAGAAAAATGATGAAAACATAGTATATGTACACTGCTATTTGAACTAGAGTTACAAATAACAGTGGTACCTGATAGAACCCAACCGAATTGAAACCCAGGCTCAAATTCAAAAGTCCAATGGAGATCCCATTTAGAATGCCAAAGCCCAATACAGCTTTCCGATCAAAAGGTTTGTGTTCAAATAATTTCATCTTTAACGCCACATGAAGTGAGCAAAAGGTGACTAGAAGATGCCAGCTTGTCAAAGTTGTAGCTGCAAAATATGAGAGGATCAAGATCTTACCACAAAGTAAATATTTGGTCTAACACGCATCATCTCAGCCATGATATCTTATCAGAATGAGTCTAAATCTTCCCAATCATTTTCCTGGAATGAACAATCTAGGTGTGGGCTTTACATCATAGGTGGGAAAAGTCAAACGGAAGTTCCAAGAGCTCATGTGCTCCTAGCAACACCTGTAGGCAACCGCCTATATGATCACTGAGTAGTTGTTCAGCGGTATTACGGCATTGCCAAGTCGCAGGCCCACTATCCCCATGTTTGGCCTTGAGGCAGGCATCAGGTGATCTAGAACAGCATAGTGACAACATAAATTCATGGGCGAGGAGGTATTGCAGCAATTTAAATTGGCCCCTTTCATTAGAACATAAAGGGCTGGCAACTTCATCAACCCACTTAGAGCCTTAACAAAGTATCAATAAAGAAGCAAACCCAATACAGCCACAAACTTTGGAATGAAATATACCATATTTGCCCGCTATAATCCATGAACACGTTGTCACTTGGCAAATAATTAAGAACTGTTTACAACCAGGGTACAAACAAAGGAGCAAACCTAAAAAGCCACAATCTTATTAAAGAAATATGCAGCTATATATATCGACTATAATCCATTAAAAGGTTATGACTTGGCAAAGAATTTAAAACATCAGACATACCCAAAACAAGAAATCATTGATACCATGTTTGACCAAAACATTTAGAGAGAGGGCGCACAATGTGAAACATACCGAAATGGAAACCTAATGAGCTGATTAAAGCCTTGTTGCAGATCACAATGGACACGGACGAAACTACCGACAGAGTCAACGCCCCGACTGTGCCCAGCTGAAACCGCTCACCTTCACCCATCTTCTTTTTCTTTTTCGGTTCTTTTCTTGTGTGTTTTCTTCAATCAGAAAAACCAACCACAATCCCCTCAGAGTACCCTCTAACGAGCCCCCAAAAACACGTGCAACAAAGATGCAGCTAAACTTACTATTAGTGGGCGTTGGGAGGAAAGTTTTAAACCGCTGGATCTGATGCTCATGGAAGGGAAAAGGGTGATGAAAAGGAAGGCTTTTGATAAACATTCGTTGGGCAGTCGGTCAGTCAGTCGCCTTAGTGACAAGTGAAAACCTTGGGCCTACTGCCTAGGACGCCGTATAAAGGGAACGAAACACGCACAGAAATTGTTCAGTCCACGCACGCCCGACCTAACAAACAAATCAATATTGTGTTGGGAGGTATCAGATTGACAGATTATTGGAAAATATTAATCGGTCGGATTGGAGTTCTTCGTGGTGTGCTTGGACTTGGACGTTGTTGCTTTCCTTTTCCAGGGGGTGTACAGACGGTTGGGTTTTAAAAGCTAATTACCAATATAGTTGGACGGGGGACCAATTATAAATATAATTCAAAGAAAAAAAAGGTGCGCAAGTGATTTTCATTTACTAAATAAAAGAGGAAAACGGAGCATATAGAAAAAAAATTTAAAATTTAAAATTCGAAATTATAAATGATCTTGTTTCCTAACTCCTCGTAAAAATTAGAGATGTCGATTAAATTTCTATTACTTATTTGTATCTCTTTAATCGTGTCCATTTCTTAATCCACGTAAATTGTATAATAAAGTCAAATGCTTTAAAGATGACCTCAAATAGTTTTCAATAGTTATGAGATTTTAAACTTAGAATTTGAGAATGAGCAAATCAGACCCAAGCCTTAATTATTAAGCTAATCTCTTAATTTTTTTTTAATTATTACTATTTTATGCATGCTGATTGCTCCTTTGTACCTTGCAACATCATAGGGATAGTTTTGTAACTATGGCAGCGACGACTCTATTTTCTTGGGCATCTCTGATGTTCATAGTGACGTGTGTAGGCAAATAATAACAGACTATAGTGGTGTTTGTTATCAAAATTTTAAAAAATATTTATAAAATTTTAGAAATCTTTTAAATGTAAAGTTTATTAAAATGTGAAGTATATATATAAAAGTGTGAAGTCTTATTTTATGTGATAGAAATAGTCTCTTAGACAAACAAACGCCCCAATGTCAAACGGCGGCAGTCGGCGGTAGGCAATAATACCGTCCTGCAAAAATTATTCTGCAACGATATGGGCATTAAAGATTGTCCTGCAAAACTCTTTCAGTAACGACTTAGAAAGGGGTTACAGAGAACAATTCCTGCGAGACGTGTGTGAGTGAAGGACGATTCCCCCCTTGTTTTTTGGCCCAGGGTTTGTTTCCATTTTCTTTCCTTTTTGGTTTTTGACTTCTAAAGGAATTCGACACGTATTTCTCCCCTGGGAAACAGTGAGGTTGACTGCAAATTCCAGATCATAACTTTAGAACACTTCTACCTCACACGAAAAGAAAAATATAGTTGTCCAGCTTTTAATTGCCCAATTTCAAGAACAATTTCTTGGCACGTTTCGACTTTTTATTTAATTCTTTTTTTCCTGCTGGGTTTGCAACATGGGATAGTTTGCAATTTCTCTGGGTTGTCTAATCAGTACGGTTATCATTTAAAGTACACAAGCAACGATTGGGCATTAAAGATTGTCCTGCAAAACTCTTTCAGTAACGACTTAGAAAGGGGTTACAGAAGCATTCCTAAGAGCGAGACGTGTGTGATTTGTGAAGGCGATTCCCCCCTTGTTTTTTGGCCCAGAAAGAAGGCGAGTTTCCATTTTCTTTCCTTTTTGGTTTTTGACTTCTAAAGGAATTCGACACGTATTTCTCCCCTGGGAAACAGTGAGGTTGACTGCAAATTCCAGATCATAACTTTAGAACACTCTACCTCACACGAGAAAAAGTTGTCCAGCTTTTAATTGCCCAATTTCAAGAACAATTTCTTGGCACGTTTCGACTTTTTTTTAATTTTTTTTTCCTCTGGGTTCTGAATTTGCAATTTCTCTGGGTTGTCTTCGTGGTTTCGGTTATCCGATTTAAGTAATATAGAGGTTGACGGGGATGCAAGAGGCCACGACTTGCACATCATCAACATCGTCCTCAGGAGGGTCCCGAGTTTGGTCGTCGAGCCTCTGGTGTATGGGTGGAGGTAAAGGTAAGAACATTCTCGTTTCTTTAATTTCTAAAGTTAGTTTGCTTGCACTACATCAGTGCCGTTCAGGTCGAAACAATTTCTTGGTATTCTTTCTGATGTTTGGTCGATGGGACTCGTGACTGATTACTTTTGATGAAGAACCTGATTGGTTTTTATTTGAAGGGGCTTTCTTGGCTGAATCGTTTTATTCATGTAATCCTTTGTGATAAATGGATGTCTTTCTTTAATGTGGTTTTCATAGCAACGCAGTTTTTGCATTCGGGTGTATTACTTACATATTCCGGGGCGCCACTGAGGTGGGACAAGCACTAGCTGGTTGACTCTTAGCGTCTTCTCACAAGTGGGTTTTATAAATCAATGGGTTTTTGGACGGAAAGTGGCTGTTAAATGTCACTCCGACTTGTGAACTATGTTCCATATAATTTTATTTTTGCGGCACTCATAGATCTTTCTTTAGTTTGTCATTTAGGATGATACAAGTTTTTCTCTTTCTAAAGTATCTCTCGAGTTGATAGCTGTTACAATTGGACGGAGCAATTGGGTATAGAGAAGGTATTCGTGAAATAGATTGTGCTATTCAAATGTAAGTAAGGGTTTTTTTTTTCACTACTAACTTATTTTGCACATTGAGGTTCAAAATACTTATTCCAACATGTAATATTGTACTTTATGTTCGACAACCTGAATAATCGGATGAATATGAGGGAAATGGATTTTGTGAAACTTAAAGGAAAGAGAAATATCGATCTGTTTATATCCCATGTTCTTCGCAGCAGTACTAGTTGTAATGAAACTAGTAGTGGCAGATACTATTGTAGGATAAGACACCATGTACATTTTGTCGTACGTATGGGCTATCTCACAAAGTTCACGTTGCAGGATGGTTCAATGCCTGTATGTATGGACCTATGTTCGCCTTCCATCAGAAACTCTCTCCTAAGTGTCAAAGTATAGACAATGCAAAGCGAAAGCCGTTGTATCAATGCCAAATTTCAAATAAAGCAACTTGGATTTTTGTTGCTTTCTTCTGTGCAAGTATAGCCGCTGTTGGTTTTTCCCTTTCATCCAACATGTATTAGTGAGATGTTCCCTCTCCTAAGATAGAAGGTTTCTATTTGCTTGCTGAGACCAGCCTTTTTAAATGGATTGACTTCTTTGCTACGTTTTACATTCATGCAAATGCAAAAGCAGTTGGAGGTGCATTCATGGACATTAGGTATATTGGAGATAGTAGTGACTTGTGATCTAGGATGGGAAGTAGCCTTTGTTTTAGTATTCCCTTGTGGTTGATATGATTCCTTGCAGAGCAATCCTTTTTTGCAGTTACCTCTCTCTTTCATTCTCTGCAATGACCTGATTTTCTCTATCGTTCATTTATCTTCCCCTTGTTGCTTTTATCTATTTCGGTTGTGACCTACTCTAAATAGCTGGCGTACAATTTTTGTTGAGCATTTATAATGCTAAGTAACTTCTTCATTTCTTAGATAAATTGATTTGCCATAGAAGTGGGTGATGAGTATATGTGGACTTGGCACAAACTTTTATGTGGAGTTGTTTTATCATTTCACAAGTTACATCCTTGTGTATTTGCGTATGGGCTTTAGTTGATATTGTTTTGTTATACTTGACTCTCTCCTTGTCTCACTTTTGTTTTAGCTGCTGATATTCTATTGTGGAAGCAGCGGAGTGTTTCTTTTGGCATCATTGTTGTTGCTACAGTTGCATGGCTCCTATTTGAGCGGTCTGGATTATCATTCTTATCAATTTGCTCAGATGTGTTGCTGATTTTGATTGTACTGTTGTTTCTTCATGCGAACTATGCTGTTTTCAGAGATAGGTAAGAATCTACCCTTTATCTTCAGATTGTTTACATTTTCAACTTTTAGCATAGTAACTGTTTTTTGTCTCAAGAATTGTTCGTTTTTTGCACAGACAATTACAAACATTACCGGAGTTAGTATTGTCAGAGGAAATGGTCAATAATGCTGCAGCATCATTTCGTGTGAAAATCAATAACGTGCTGCTTATGGCTCATGATATTACTCTTGGCAAGGATTTTAAACTGTTTTTCAAGGTCAGTCTGTAGCAAAAGTATAGTAAATTAAAGATGCTGATGCATACGGATGAGTTGTTTTTAGTGTACCTAAAAGATTAATAATGCTAACACATACTTCTATTGTACAAATAAGAGTGGGGAAGGAACTTGGAGTGCTGCCTACAGAATGTCAAGCATTTTCAATTTGGTATTGTGGCTAAGAATCAATATTTAGTCATTTTGGTTCGCAGCACGTTTAGTCAAACCTCTGTATTTGGGTCTCAACTCCCTGCTTGCCTTATGGAGCTCTCTGCTGTTTGCATAAGTTATTGGGATCTATGATCTTTTTACGCTGAAACTATGGGACTTCTCCTTTAATTCTGCAATGTGTCTCAAGCTGTTTGATTTTAAGAAATTCTTACATACTGTCATGCTTTTGGCAGGTGGTCGTCTGTCTGTGGCTCTTGTCTGTCATTGGTAGCAGCTGCTCTTTCTTCACGCTGGCTTATATTGGTATAGCCTTTTTTTGTTTTTCTTTGAGCCATTGGTATAGCCATTCAGCTTTAGCCTTGTCAGTTTAGTGAAATGTGCTGTTGTCCCAGAATCGTGACTCTCTGTTCCTGCATGTATGTTGTACGTGTTGTTCCCTGGTTTTAACTTCATTTCAAAGTCATATGCACATGTTTGTGTTTATATATGTAGATATGTTCATATAAGATACGTACATTATTACATAGTTCAGGTGCTAGTACATCCGAAAGTTGTGTTATTTCTTTTTTCCCTTTTGTATTGTGTTAATAAGATGCAGCTCTTGCTCTGAGTGCTTTTGCCATAAGTAGAACGTCTATTGGCCAATAATTTTAGAGCAATTTTCAACCCATATTGGAATAAATCAGTCTTGCAAAGAAGCTTATGGGATGTTTTGCATGCCCCTTCTCATGCATGCCAGTGTAGCCGACTGTGACAATTCATATTTTGATTAACCTCTCGACAGACAAGAATATGCGCCCATTTAACTAAGTGAACTCCTTTTCATGACTTCTCGTCGAAGACACTTTCTAGTCCACTGTGTTATTCTTTTACGTATGTAATCACGTGTTTAGGAGCTTGTCGAGCATAATTCCCACCAGAGAGTTATTAGCTTTTTGTTTCTTTGTTTCTGTTTTTTCGTGGGGGGTGGTGGGAGGAGGGAGAGGGGAACGAAGGAAAGGAAGGGGCTTTGGGGGGATTTTTCATATGACTCTGACCTCTAATGCCTTATAAATTTGTTGGTGACAGGAACCATCGCATCCATCACAATTCCTGCCTTGTACAGCAGATACGAGGGTCATGTGGATAGGTATTGCGGAGTGATCCACAAACAATTTTCAAAGCACTACAAAATAGTGGATGAGAGTGTCATTAGCAGACTCGCCTTGTCAAAGGAAAAGGACTTTTAGTTCTGATATTCTAGTCTCAAGACTTCTTTCAGAGTTTCAGATGCTGTTCTGAAGTCATCTGTATTTTTGTTGTTTTCTTCTAAATATGTCGGACCAGACCGAAATCCCTGTCCTCTCTGAGCAAATGTGGAATCTTCCCTAACTTTTTGGAAAAAAATGTGTGCGCGACTGAATTGAAGCAGACGGAGAGATTTGGAAGTTTTGACTATTCTTGGTTATTGAAGTGGCTTCGTCAAGAGCATCGGAGCTGTTGACTCACTGACTGTAAAGATCTAATTAGTTGGCAACGATGAATAATATAGGAGGCCATGGACAACAGATTATCGACCTTATCCTTGCCCTTCATTGCAAAAGGACCCCAGCATTCTGAAGGCAGGAAAACCAAACCAATATCTCAAGCTCACTGGTCGATAGATTCTTCACTCTTTACAGCTTGTTGCTGAGTGTCAGAGCAGGAACCATTTTGTCTCATACCGGATGCATTAGGGTGGTCATTTCTTTCTTCAAAACTGAAGGAGGAAGTTGTCTTCATAGCTTGTACTTGAGAGTTGTGACCATGGGTGACAAATTCACGTGTCCATCTCAAATACATAATTTGCATAACGTTTGAAAATTTGAACGCGCAGCTAAGCTACAGTGCAACAGGTACACGATGATACATATAAAAGAACATTAAAAGGCAGGTTCTTTATTGGTAGATGCACCTAACCGCTGTACTACGGAGATAGAAGCTCAAGAAGCACTCAAATGGGTTTCTTTTACAATGACGTACATAAAGGATACATAACAATATAGTTTGCGAGATTATCCCTTTGTAGAGTGATTAATCCCTCAACTCTCAAAACCTACCATATTCAAGTTCTATGGACAGGATGCTACCATCAACTTCAACTTGGAACAGTAACACAAACGGATACGATGGGCCAGTATTCTTGGTTTTTTATGGCTAGCTGGTAGAACATACTAAGCTTTCAGCAGTTCGCTTGCCTTGTTCAACCACACGTTGAAAATATCAGGAACGAACAGAACAAAGTGTACCTGCAAACAATGCATCGTGTAAAAGCCAGTAAGCATCGAAGAAGATTGTATACGTTAGAAGTTACACATTTAAAAGGACTAACCCACTTTGGCACGTCAATCATTGAGGGAAAAACTAACACGAGATACCTCTTTAAAGTCATTTGCAAATTCTTTCACAGTAGATATAGCTATCGTTGCAGCTTCTTCATAAGGATATCTGATATAATACAACGAAGGTATAGAAAGATTAGATGAACTTGTCATACACTTCTCATCAACATTGGAGATAGTAGAAATTAAAATTACACAACTACAACTGAGCATCAATACCTTGTACAGAGCAAGTCGTTGTCATAATGTTTTGTGGCCAGAATTGTGAAGAAAATTAGTTTCTTCCAATGTAGTTGGTTAGAAATGAATCAAAAGCACATTAAAACTTTGTTGAACCGGTTTGAAAGGCCAAAGTTCTACATAAGTTGGCCTATATGGTATAGGTAACTGAATTCTCCATCCAAATCCTTGTCATAAGGGCAACAAATGTTACGAATCATTACAAGTAGCTAGGAAGACGGGGTTTTCATGTAGTTTACAGAAAGCATGTGCAATCCAGTCAAAGAACGCCGTTTTAGTTTAGAGGTTCAACATACCCATACACACCACAAGATATGGCAGGAAATGCAATATACTGAATGTTATTGTCTTTGGCAACACTCAGGCTGTTCCTGTAATTATTCAGCAAAAAGAAAGCACATTCAGCTGTGAAAACTGAAACTTCTAATGAGAACAGCAGCCAAAAACACCAAATACCAGTATGCGTTCCTCAAAGATGCTTGAGGGTTACTGTCAGCATTGTAGATGGGCCCAACAGTGTGAATAACATGAGATGCAGGCAGTCTAAAACCACTGCATTGTCACAAGAGGTAAGTACATTGATGCCGACCATTATTATGTAAAGATTTGAATGACAAATTTTTTTTTTTTTCGATAAGTGATTTGAAAGACAAAATATGAATTCCATCCCTGAACTATGTGTAAGATATCAATTTTATAGCTGAGCGATCACTTAATTTCGGTGCAGTCATTGGGCTCTACAAATTTCTCAATCTCACTCTTGCCATATTTATCATAACTAGTAGGATAATTATGGCTGTCATGGATATTTAATACATATACGTGTATCCTGAATATTGACATGACACAAAAGGCCACATATGGGTCGCACAACAGTAAAACTCATAGCATAAGTTTAATAGGTCATCACATCTACTGAATTTACAGGATAAATGTGCAGCTCCATTGTCAGACTAGCATGATAACAAACAATTCTTGTAAAATAACGTGAGATGTTCCAAACTTGAAGAACAAAATTAAATCTCTTGATATCTTAAGGATGAAAGTGGAGTCCGACGCATTGTTCAGAGAAAAGGTTGTATTTTGACTATTGTATTAAACCATAAGTTAAAACAGATCCTAGATTAGAAGAGCTTACGGAGTAATCCTTGCTTCTCCTGTTGGGCAACGAACTCCAGGCCTGACTTCCGGCACAGTATAACATTCTTGTAGGAGGTCTGGCCCGGCAGCTCTATGTATAGCTGAAAAGAAAGAAACAAAAGAAAAGATAAAAGTTATGATTGCTGGTATAACAACAAATACCATAAAGGATTATGGGAATTACCTCCATCAGCACCCCCACCTCCAAGCATCCCCTCGTTGGCTGGATTAACCTGCAGAATATACGCATCAAAACAAAGAAAGTTGCCCCCGAACTCATCGTAGTTGATAATTTTCAGGTTAAAACATACAGAATCCTAATCGTCCAATTGCAAACATGGTGGAAGTTCGATCGGCACACCAGACCATTAATCCAATCAACATCAGTTACAAAACAAAAATCCTAAATACAAAGCAACTGAAAACCTCAGTTAGCTAGTCTTATGACTCTTGAGGAACTCAAGCATATTTAGATTCTGATTTCACGCAATGAAAAGAAAAGACCCACAAAAAATACACTGAAACAGAGAGAAAGGCGCTTAGAAAAAGAAAAGAAAAGAATAGAGGCAGAGAGAGGCGCTCACTATGGCATCAGTGGAGCCGTTGACGAACCACTGGGTGATGTCCCCCTTCTTAATTACGAGCGCACTAGAAGGGGACAGCGGAAAGCGTGTCACACCTCCTCCTCCATTCAACATTGTGGATACCCTGGCACTAGCAGTAGCAGCTCGGATGGCCGGTGGAGAAGAAAGTTTCTGCAGGGCTCGAAGATGAAGCTGATGGTAGTTGAGACTCCTAGGGACAGGCTTTGGAATTGGATTCGGATATGACCAAGACCTAGTCACAGTTGACAACGGTTTAAGGAACCCTAGGACCAGTGCTTTAGCTCCTCCTCTGCAGCACGTGCCACTCATCGGAGTTCGATGCTTTTTTCTATTGTACGAGAAAGTGACGGAGAAACTTTGAGCGACGGGGATGGTTGTTTGCGTGCCTCCACAACGTATACGTGTGAGATGGTTATTTGTCAGTCGACAAATTATAAAACAAAAAGGAGAAACAACAGAATTATTCGTACCTGTTTCCCAGAAAAATTTAATATTAACAAATAAAAAATTAGAGAAAAATGGAAAAGAAAATGGCCACCTTTGACCTCCGAGCTGGAGAATTACAGAGTTCAGGTATGTGGAAACGGTGAGTAATAAAGCTGGAGCCTCGAAGTTCTCCACCTAAGTAACAGGGCTGAGCCACAAACAACGGAGATGATCAACGTTATAAGTAGGTCTCGCTTGAATGTGGTCATCTCTGCGTTCGTTACGGTGCACCCTCACGAGACATCCGCAGTGCTTCACTCATCATCCTGCTTCTTCTTCGTATGCCCCAACAACTCGTTGCTCTTTCCTCTCTGATCTTCTCTTTGCTCCTCACTCTACTGGTTTGGTTTTTTGTTAATTGCTGGCTCAATTTCATTTTTCTTTTTCAAAAATTTCAACCTTCAGATCTTGAGCGCGTATTTCGTGTTGCTTCCGTTGCGGGATGACGGTGCCATCTCCTTGGGCCTGTCGAACCTGCCGGGTCTCTTTGTGGGTTCCTTGCTGCTCACTTTGATTGCGGCGCCTCTTTCCACCCTGGTTTTCTCTTTGCCTCATCTTTCCAAAGGCAAGGTATGAATGAATTGGACTATATATGAGATACCCAATATTCTTCTTTACTGTTGAAGGACAAAAAAAATATCATTCTGAACTCATTGAATGAATTTTCATTTTTCTGTTTTCCAACTTTAACTTATGCTTCGCTACATGTCATCCTTTAATGGTGCTTCTTGAAATTCCAGGCTTTAGTTTTGATACACAGGTTCTTCAGTGCGTCACTCGTTGTATTTTTCATTCTATGGCTTTCTTCGTCAGGAAATTCGCCATCCATATCGGAGGTAAACTAAGAATCTCTTGATTGATGGCTGTGGTCGCTCCAGGCTGCTTATTCGTTACAAAAGTTCATCTTTCAGTAAGTTGGTCCATTTCTCCATGTATAGGGTTCAGTAGTTACATCCTCCACTTCAAAAGAGGATCAGCAGGGTGATAATAACCAAGTCAGTTCTACATCTTCCGAAGATTGGGATAACAATGGATGGTTTTATATGGTAGTGAGAGTTGGATTCTTCCTATGGGTACGAAATTATCTAATTAGTTTTAAAGTGTATTTGGAATCTTTTATGACTATCAAATTTTGTTTTGACTACTACGTGTCATTAACTTGTTTCACAATTTAGGCCTGATATGATTTTTTGCTTCTTTGAAGGTTTCTCTACTTAATCTAATTGCAATTTCTTCCACTTGGGCGAGAGTAATTGATGTGATGGACAACGAGGTCTGTTTGCTCCCCATGGTATCTACCAACAAGTAGAGATCTTGGTACATATTTGATTTTGTTTTGTATTCAGTCAGGTTCAAGATTGTTTGGGTTTATTGGAGCTGGTGCCACCCTTGGCCAGCTTTTTGGGTCATTGTTTGCCACAGTAATGGCTTGGTTGGGGCCATGTAAGTGCTCTTGTTCAGCTGCCTGAATACTGTAATAGCAATTTTCTTCCCCTGTTGTTTTCAGTGGGTTTCTACTTCATGGATTGGTTTGTTGCAGTTCTACTCCTATTTGCTGCTTTGTTAATGGAGTTTGCCGCACAGTCAGCAATAGGGATAAACCAGGATGCGTCCCATGACTCCCGTCTTCCTGAGGAATTATCCCCCATCAGGTCAGCCATATTTTCTAATATTCGTTAGTTGCCATAAAAACTGCTTTATTGGATTTAGAAATCATAGTGAACTACCAAGGTTGTGTTCGTTAATCTTCTTTGTTTCCCTCTTTCCTTTTCATTTATGTGCATGCTAAAACTAAACCCTTCAGAGCTGCAAACAAGTCTATACATTCTTCTGGAACTTTGTGGTAGATGTTCGTATTCATGCCTGATAATGAGCTACAAGCTTCTGTATCTTAAGATCCTGTGCTTCCATGCTAAAACTACTTTCTATATCTTAGCAACTTTGTGATAGTTGCTACATGTTCTTTTTGAAAAACATGCTAAAGTGGGCTTAGGATCAATTATGGAAAGCATCATGGGGGAGGTCAGGGATATAGGGTCTAACATCATATTTCTTAACTTGGTTTCTTTTGATTTCTAGAGAAGCTGAACCTGATCAGCAAAGTGAGGCTAATGGGCTGGCTGCATGTGCACTCAAAGGTTGTTCCCCCAAGTCCTCTACTTCCACGGAAAACCCTCAGCATTGGGCTGTTTTAGATGGACTCCAGCTTATATTGTCATCAACTTACTTATTGTGCGTGTCTTTGTTTCTTTGGCTGAGTGCGGTTGTCTCTTCATTCTTCTATTTTCAAGTAAGATGATCCTCTTTCCAATAAACACATTTCATTTAAAATCAGCCCCTCAATACATGTTTTATTGTCTGACTATGAAGCTTATGTACCATAAACGTTTTATTATTCCATCTTTACAAATTCTTCAGTTCTAAGCAATAATGAGGAAGGGAAAAGAAACTGCTAGAGAATGGCTTATTAATGTACTAATTTTCAAGCCAACTTTGTTTCCTGTCATTCTTGTGTATGTGCTTTACAGTTGGTATTCATTCACTAAAGTTGAAAAAGCTAGCATGTACTCTGTTCTACCATTTGGGAAAAGAATTTCTTATTTATCTGGACCCACTTCAACACTCTATGCAAAAGCAACACACACCATTTATGGAAGTTCTTCTGCATGGAACTTCCACTCCACATCAGAGGTTTTATTTTCAGTGCTGTATTTCTACCCCAATTATGGCTATGCTCATTTCAAGTACGATTGTTGCTCCTGTGTGATATCAATCTAAATTTGGTTTCAATATGCTAAAGTCTACCCCTTTTCGGTTTCTGCAGAAAGTGAGTGTAATTGCTGCAACTGTTACTAGCTCTGTGGGCAGAAGAAGATTGTTTGCCCTGATAAATAGCTTCATTGCTGTTTTTATCCTTGCTGGACAACTAACCTTAACGGTATGCTGTGTCTAAGACAAGTTTTTGCAGCCTTCTGACATAACATTATGTTGTTATGATAAAGAAAATGAGAAACACCGTCTAGAAAGCTTTCTTAGATCCTTGACTCTTCATAATTGGCTTACTATATGTGATTTCCACAACTTTCTGTTTTATGTCGCTTTCACTTGTCAAGTACAGGGACGCATTCTTACTGTTGCTGGGGTTACCACAGCTATCTCTGCTGCTCCATTTGTTGCCTTTTCGAATTTTGTGGCCATTGCTGTTTGGCCGACTTGGGTAGCCGTTGGCATTTCTGAGACATTGCGAAAGGTTTGTCTTCCATGAGTGTCAGTGCTGTGGCGTTCTGCTTAGACCATTTTTTTCTCATTGTGCAGCCACCTCTTTTGTTTCATTGATAATTAGATAAACATTCCACTTGTACATTCACAGTGGGGATTTCTGTTGACTTTGGGGAGAAAGACAGTTAAAAAGGTCGATGAAAGCTTGTGAAGTGAGCTTTACATCTTGCAACATTATTGCTTGCAGGTTGTTACGTATGTTGTGACCAGACCTGGACGAGAACTCTTATTTACTGTTGTTTCACGGGATGAGA
>CM025851.1:301966-347461 GCA_003952965.2 Morella rubra
GCATCAGTTTAAGCAATACAAGATCCATTGTTGTGGATGCCCACGCAAGGTCTAGCTATTATAAACTCAAGTCGGTGAACCTTAAACATCATCAATCCATAACCCTCAATAAGAAATAAAAATTAATGTACCAATGTTGTAATAAACAGATATATTATCAGCCTATTTGAGCACAAGCACATATATATAGATGTATATATGCACATATAAATATATACACCCTCAAGCAGTATTAGCTACCCATATAAACATGGTCAAGACACTGTAAGCATAGATCTACCATACAACTAATGTCTCCAGACTTTACAGAGACCAATCGAAGATTAGGGCTTTAAATGCTATATAAAGTGCAATGGACGTATCAGATGTACAATTTAAGTCCAAATTAGTTCTTATGGAAGAAGAGAATAAGGATTACGGATAATAGGATGAAGTCTGCCTTGACATAAGGGGATTCCTCAGACTGTGTTCCCCACATTAGGAGCTCTCACAAACTGATTTAAGGTTCAATTTAGTTAACCACAATTTCAGAATGCTTGGAAAGTGGGGGGGTCACGATGGAACAGTTTCAAGGCAACCTTTAGGCAAAAAAGAAACAGTGCTAGTAACTAATGCACGAGTCTCCCAAAGAAACGGGACAAAAACAAACTTACAATTTCATATTCTTTCTAAATGTAAAATCAATGGATAAATGCAATATTTAAAAAGAACCCCATTTTTTTCAACAAGAGGATCATCCACAAACAAGAAGTGCAGCCGGAAGAATCAAGACAAGCACAAAACCGAATAATGGTATAAAAAAACATACCCTACGCCTCATGAAGCGCTGTGGGGGCTCACGGTTCCTCCTATTAGTGCGAGAGCGAACCCTCACAACGTGGGAGTGGATTGCACAGGAAACACAATACTGCATCTTTGCATACAGCTTGGGAAGAACATATTCTGCATTAAAAAATGTAGAATTCAGCAGTCATTTAAAAAAGGGAAGCTGTGTGAACAGAAAAAAATAAAAAACCAGATGTGAGAAGTAGTATCTTACGATCATAGACGCATGCTTCTTGAACATCCCTAACTGCAGCTTGTTCAACGATGTTCCTCACGAGGAACCTCTTGATGGCCTTGTCCTTTTTTCCAATATAAAAAACAAATGATAAGTCAAAGATCAATAGTTGAACAGATGTATACATCCACGATCATTCACTGATTCCTACTTCCAGTCCCTTGTGTACATACACACGGTCTCAGACACGACCACAAATGGAATAGACTTTCATATACATATATTGCCGTAAACAAGGCACTATTGAGACCAAGCCAAAAAAGATCATAGACGACGAGACACAGCAGCAACCTTAACTTGAGGAAAGTTTATGTTTTGTGACCATTGGGGAAAAGGCCCAATTATTGCACACGTCGTAAATACATATAAGCGCACAATCTCAGACGTAATTCCTCGGTTCAACCCATCCAATATGTTTATAAGCGGACTATACATATACATATATACACCAAAAATAAAATTACAGAAGTACCTTGGGGCAGCATTTGCCGCAGTTGGAGCAGCGGATGAACTTGACGTGGCCACGGCCGTGCTTGTTACGTCCACCGTTTCTGCGTTTAAAAGTCTGCCAAAAAATAAAAAACGAATAAGGGACCGAGATTACGAGGAACGAACGAGAAGAAGGAGAAGAAAAAAAAGGGAAAAAACGATGGCTTTGAAAAGATCTCTCTGACCATGATTGCGACGGTGGAGATTCGGAGGAGATCAGAAGCGTCGGGATTTGCCGGGTCTAGCTTGCTAGGGTTTACGCCGCTGGAGACAGGAGTGGCTGGGACTTGCTAACGAAAATCGAAGGCATATTTTATACCTAGCGAACGGAAAGAGAAGAACCCCTCCTTTTTAAAGATTTTGTACTTTCCTCCCCTGGATTTTTCTAGTACTATAAAATTACCCACATCGTTGTTGCTTCGGGTGGGAAAAAATTCCGACCAAAATCAGAATTCCAGATTTCGATTCCAGCGCTGAATCTAAAATTGGAATGTATTTTTTTATAATTGAAATTAGAATCGAAAATTTTAGCAGAAGTTGCGAAATTTCGAATTCTTATTTTTTAAAATTATTTTTTTAAAAATATTGGTAAAAATTTTGTAATTTTACTTAAAATTTTAAGTAAAAGTTTATTTTATTTTAGATAAAATTTAAAATATTGTAATTTTAAAATAGGGCTTGTAACCTTTTTTTATGTCCATAATTTTTGAATATTGTAATTTTATTTTAGATAAATATTTATTTTAGATTTTTGATGAATATTATAATGTATAACAAAAAAAATGTACAAAATTTAGACCCAAAATGTCTAATAGGCTTATTAGGGCCTAAAAACATCTAACTAAAAAAGCTCACATAATGAAAACCGGAACCAAATATTTGATTTAAGTGAATATTGAAATAGGTCATTCTGGTTCTATCCATTTCGGTACTCACCCTTAACTTCAAGAGGCCATTTTAGCCAAATGGTATAAGACAACAAAACCAAATTGAAAGAAATGGTAGCAAATATCCTCTCTCTTTTCTTGGGGGTAATAGCAAATATCATGTGCACATAGATCAATTATCAAGCGCGGCTAAAAGGGATAGGCAGGTGAGGCAATCGCTCCCTAATTAGGAAGGCCCATATTATACAATTGATATATTATAGTAAAATTAAAAATTTTAAATTATGAAAGCTCTATATTATAGTAAAATTAAAATTAATAAGAATAAAGAATCTCAAAATTTTTCAAATAAAACTTAATTAAAGGGCGTATAAAATATGAATATCTAAAAATTAGAAATAAATGACATATTCTATAAACTAGCACTATCAACATCACTTTTCAAAACAATAGTATAATTCACAATAAAATTCTTCACTCCTAAAACCAAATCCCAACTAACGCAGCTACTTTATTACTAATTAAGTTTTTCAACAATTAAATTAAATGTGTTAGTTGTTTTGCAATATTATTAGCAGATATTATAGTAAACATGGAACTATAGAAACAAGTTCTTTTCACACTAATTTCAGAAAAGATTATAAATTGGAGTAGAGTGCAGAATTAGGTTTTAAACTTAAGATTTTGACTCTGATATTATGTAAATTTACCACTCATCATAAAAACTTAAACAGATAGGAATTGAAAATTTTCATCATTTAAGCCATATTCTCTGACAGACAGTAAGAGCAAGCAAATCTCGCATCCACAGAAGACCAACGCCAGTTTCATTTATTTGCTCAAAATACGCCCCCATATGCTTCCTCAGAAGGTTTAATTGCTAGCAGGCGATAATGTAACGAAGGCATACAGAGCCTGCGTAACAAAAAGACCAGAAACCATGCAATTCCAAACAAACGCAACATCTGTGCAAAAATGAAGCGGGCCATGTTTTCATTTTTTGGAATAAGCATAAAGCTCCACAGAGCATATAGCTCAACGTAATTTGATTTTCATACATGAGATACACCGGTAACCAGAAAGTTCAACAGAAACAAAGGTCCTTCTCGTTTGCGACATATCATTTTATTCCGGTAACAGACGGACAGCAAGGCCATTTCCATGGAAGCCCATCTTTCGCATAGACTTCACTGGGATTCTTTCTCATAGACTTCACTGGAATAATGCCAATCCATGACTTTCCATACCTTCTTAGATAATCTGGTCATACATTCTTGTACTGTCGCATGAGTATAAAACAAACATCATATGACTCATCACTGGAGGATAACGCACCAGTCAAGAGTTACACAAGAGAGGAAAAAAATTTTTTTTGTTTCAATGCTAGAATAGTCAAGCGCATTCTTTGGCAACATTTTTCAAGAAATACTCACCATTTGCAAACTATTTTCCTCCGCAAAATATAGTACCTCAAAGTAGAACGCAAGCAATGCAATTGATTTTTGTTATGCTGAACAAAGGCAACCTCATGTGCGAAGTCTCTTAACCTCATCCACTCCCACCCACATTGTAAAAATATTCATTACCTAGTGGCTCATTAACCAAATAAGAAGATTTCACACAACTAAAAGTTAATATATTCAAGATAATTACTTATTTACAAAATACCGTCTCAATCCATCCTATTTCATGAGATCTAGAATGTGATATGGTTCCAAAGGATGAAATGGACATGGACAGTTCTAATAAGATTTCATTCTTGAACAAAAATCCATTTTTTTTTATTTATTTCATCTATATTCCGCGAGCGGAATAGGGGGATACACGTTACACCACGATTTTGAATCAGAAGAGAGATTTCAAGAAACGGCAGATCTATTCACATCTGCCTGTATATGATTTTCTATCAAAATAAGGTTCAAAGTGAAAATGGCCAGACTACAATGGTAGAAAGAAAGATTATAAAGTGCCATTATGAACACTGTGCTTGTGCATGATCCTGGCCATCATGTAGAAGGGGGAGTTAATCTCTTCAAAACCTGACAGAGTATCAATTTCTATTTTCAAACATCAAGGAGCCACCTTAGAGTAATATACCTGTAAGTAGTACGCATGCTCCCAAACATCAATACCGAGCAAAGGAACTAAATGTGGGCCTTTAGTTACCTGAGGGTCCTGAACGAAACATTGAAAAAAGGGAACATACAAGCAATTAGACAAGTTTTGACACATATTGTACAAAGAGTAGACAAACCATTTTCAAAAAGCAATTTAAGCAGTATCTTTAAAAACCAAGTTTTCAAAAGTCAGGAATTCTTCACGATTACAGAACTCCTAAAACGAGGGTTAAGGTAGCAGCATACATCCAGCATAAGACATGTTCTATTCGTAACCAAAGTTAAGATTGAAACCAAAGCCAGACAGCAGCGAAGTTAAACAGCCAAGTGTTCCTAAGCCAAAATAATCACCGAAAAGAATGGACTGAGAATGAACTCCAACACTTGACCTTCTCAGGCATAATATGTAAATTGTTATGAAACAAACCTATTACCACATTACTCTCTGATTGGATATGCTTCAAATTTTACCTGATTTGCGGTTGTTTCAACCACAAGCTTCTTCAACTCCTTGTCCAGACCAAGCCACTGCCAAGAAAGAAACAAGTTAAAGAACCCCACAAAACCAGCAAAAATGAGCATTGACTGAAGAACCAGCCAATGAGCAGGAACATAAAATGGACGCTAGGAATTTCACAAGCTGCAAAACCTACCACCCATCCCGACCCTGTAAAGCAGCACCTTCTGAGTTCATTTTTTGCACGAGAGTTTCCAGCGAACCAAAATGAGTGTCAATAGCCCAACCGAGGGAACCCTTCGGGGGCTCACCACCCCCTTCCTGCAATATTTAAAGCATTGGTAAAACAAGCTTCTTAAAGGAAATCAAAGAAAACAACAATGACTTCAAAAAAGAGCTAAACAATATGAACTTACACGAATGGGAGCGAGATTCTTCCAGAAAATTGAGTGATTGATGTGACCTGTAAGAAAAATAGCTCCATAATGTTAAAAAAAAAAAAAATAGCAGCATGATTGAAAACAACAACAACAACGAAGATGAATCTTTTTCCTGAGGTTACAAAGATAAACGATGACATAATGAATGACAACCAGCAAAAGAGTCAGAAAAATAAGTTCCTCAGGTAAAACCAAAAAAGGAACACCAACGAGGATCATCTAGTCATGAAAATGGCTAAAAACAAGCAGGGGTATGTAGCAGTGAAACTCCTATATATAGAAGTATAATTCCCTGACTTAAGACACAAAAACAGAAGGATGCAACAAAAGCTATCCCCTGGAAAGATCTCGGTCATTGATTAGAGCAAGTCATGTAGAACTAGAAGATATTCTCCCGCTATTTGATTGCGAATGACATGTGATTAATTTCTTCATTTATGTCCCAGGTGTCAAGCCGTGCCAAAACAAATTCTCCACCCCTCAGGATCATGATGAGCACCATGCATAAGGTAATACCCTCTTGGGCAAGTATTTCGGTTGTGCTTAGCAAAGAGAGCCAAAGACACATACAGTTGTATTTGTTGCAAATGGGAAGATATATCCCCTTTGGTAACGTGCCTTGACTTGGATGATCATATGGGGATGTTGTTAGCTGAAAATTTTGGAACTACATTGAGTTGCTTTCTTGCAGGAATGCTATGCAGCTAGTAGGTCACACATTGCTTCCAATGCGATCATGACAAACTGCCCCATGGCAGTATGTATGAGAATTGCCAAGGAACTGCAGCGGTCTTGATGTGCTGAAATCTGAATGATTTGCCACGATCTGCTATTAGTGCTCAACGTACAGGTTGTCAAAGTTGCACCAGATTCTGCTGGCACTCGAAGCCTAAACATGCAATGCTCAGTGGCAGGAGAGTCAGATTCCAGATAGAGAATCTGGATTCAAGTTGTTGTTCAAGATACGTTGGACTAAAAGCAACTGAATAGATTAAATTGATTAAGTTCCGCGAGCATGACTTCAATCATCTCGGTTTTCGATTAGAAGAGTTGAAGCTCTGTGCCACCACATATGAGAGTTGGAGGCTCTATAAAGGCGTTTATAAATTTTAAGTACCTTGAATAAATGACGATGAATTTAGTGAAAAAAAGAATAAATGACGGTGAATGAAAATCTACCTACCAGCTCACTTTTGAGGCACCTGTACCTTAAAACCCCTAAATACAACCAAGCCTGGACCTTAAAAGATCGTCACCATGTGGCTCATATGAGCTGAAAACAAATTCACATGTTGACAGCAAGCCAAAAACCATAGAATTACAACTACCTAAGCATATCCTTTGTTTACTGCTATTCAAATTTCTGAGACCCATATCAGACATTTTTATCAACCTCGGGTCCCCAATGATCTTTACAAAACTATAACACATCTTGTCCACGGCTATGACGTAGTACCCCAGTGCCGAATATGCAATAGCGTCGTCTATCACTTGGGGTCAACTGATCAAGCGCTAAATGCAATTCCAATGTTGAACGATTGCTATAGAAAAGACCAAGGTAGAAAGGACAGAACTATGAAAATTTCCAAATCATACTCACAAAATTCAGAATTGAATAAACCATCTTCCAAACACAGAATTTATGGATTTCCAATACGCATTCTCCATCAAATCCAATTATCCATAAAGGTAAAAACTACAGCGAACCATAGACTTCCTACATGAGTGAAACGTTCCATAAACTAAAAACAACCATAGAAGAAAGGAGAATGACGATGGACTAAATTGATCTTCGTTTTATGTGCGGACAGGGTTTCCAGCTCCAGCAGGACGAGGTGCTTGACCAGGCTGACCAGGCCTTGGCTGATCCTCCTGAAAAATTAGATAATTGCAATGAGCCAGATGTCTAGGAAAGCATGTCCAACTTATTAGTGCACACGTCTAATTTTGCAGATAATAAATCTATCAGAGATTTCCACACTGCAATGAGACTAAGGAAGCAAGTAACTATCTTTTGCGCTCCAAAAGGGGAAAACAAGAGAGTAATTAGCAGTCTGGTGGAGCCCAGAATGAGTATTGCATTGCACCGGTGAAGCTGAAACTCTAGATGAAAGACATCAGAGGACCTCTTAAGAAAAGCATCAGTTTAAGCAGTACAAGATCCATTGTTGTGGATGCCCACTTAAGGTCTAGCTATTATAAACTCAAGTTGCTGAACCTTAAACATCATCAATCCATAACCCTCAATAAGAAATAAAAATTAATGTACCAATGTCGTAATAAACAGATATAAATATATACACCCTCAAGAAGTATTAGCTACCCATATAAACATGGTCAAGACACTGTAAGTATAGATCTACCATACAATTAATGTCTCCAGACTTTTTTTTTTTTTTGATAAGTAATTCATGTCTCCAGACTTTAACAGAGACCAATCGAAGATTAGGGCTTTAAATGCTATATAAAGTGCAATGGAAGCATCAGATGTACAATTTAAGTCCCAATTAGTTCTTATTGAAGAAGAGAGTAAGGATTACGGATAATAGGATGAAGTCTGCCTTGACATAAGGGGATTCCTCAGACTGTGTTCCCCACATTAGGAGCTCTCACAAACTGATTTAAGGTTCAATTTAGTTAACCACAATTTCAGCATGCTTGGCAAGAGGGGGGTTCACGATGGAACAGTTTCAAGACAACCTTTAGGCAAAAAAGAAATAGTGCAAGTAACTAATGCACGAGTCTCCCAAAGAAACGGGACAAAAACAAACTTACAATTTCATATTCTTTCTCCAATGTAAAATCAATGGATAAATGCAATCTTTAAAAAGAACCCCATTTTTTCCAACAATAGATCATCCACAAACAAGAAGTGCAGCCGGAAGAATCAAAACAAGCACAAAACCGAATAATAGTATAAAAAAACATACCCTACGCCTCATGAAGCGCTGTGGGGGCTCACGGTTCCTCCTATTAGTGCGAGAGCGAACCCTCACAACGTGGGAGTGGATTGCACAGGAAACACAATACTGCATCTTCGCATACAGCTTGGGAAGAACATATTCTGCATGAAAAAATGTAAAATTCAGCAGTCATTTAAATCAGGGAAGCTGTGTGAACAGAAAAAAAACCAAAAAACAGATGTGAGAATTATCTTACGATCATAGACGCAGGCTTCTTGAACATCCCTAACTGCAGCTTGCTCAACGATGTTCCTCACAAGGAATCTCTTGATGGCCTTGTCCTTTTTTCCAATTTAAAAAACAAATGATAAGTCAAAGATCAGTAGTTTAACAGATGTATACATCTACGATCATTCACTTATTCCTACTTCCAGTCCCTTGTGTACATACACACTCGCAGACACGACCACAAATGGAATAGACTTTCACATACATATATTGCGGTAAACAAGGCACTATTGAGACCAAGCAAAAAAAGATCATAGACGACGAGACACAGCAGCAACCTTAACTTGAGGAAAGTTTATGTTTTGTGACCATTGGGGAAAAGGCCCAATTATTGCACACGTCGTAAATACATATAGTCGCACAATTTCAGACGTAATTCCCCGGTTCAACCCATCCAAAATGTTTATAAGCGGACTATACATATACATATATACACCAAAAATAAAATTAAAGAAGTACCTTGGGGCAGCATTTGCCGCAGTTGGAGCAGCGGATGAACTTGACATGGCCACGTCCGTGCTTGTTACGTCCACCATTTCTGCGTTTGAAAGTCTGCCAAAAAATAAAAAACGAATAAGGGACCGAGATTGCGAGGAACGAACGAGAAGAAGAAGAAAAAAAGGGAAAAAGCGAAGGCTTTGAAAAGATCTCTCTGACCATGATTGCTGCGGTGGAGATTCGGAGGAGATCAGAAGCGTCGGGATTTGCCGGGTCTAGCTTGCTAAGGTTTACGCCGCTGGAGACAGATGTGGCCGGGACTTGCTAACAAAAAGAGAAGGCCTTTTATACCTAGTGAACAGAAAGAGAAGAACCCCTCCTATTTAAAGATTTTGTACTTTCCTCCCCTCGATTTTTCTAGTACTATAAATTATCCACATTGTTGAGTTGTTGCGTCGAGGGGGCCGTTTTAGCCAAATGGTACAAGACGGCAAGACCAAATTGATAGAAACGGTGGCAAATATCTTTTTTTTTTTTCTTTTCTTTTTTTGGAGTGATAGCAAACTGCAAATATCCCTTACACATGGACCAATAATACCAATATTCTTAAATATTAACCAGAATAAATGATGTGAAAAAAAAATACACGTAAGGGATATTTAAATTACTCAGAACTTTATACCAAAGCAAGTTGGTATTATTTCAATAATCTTTGGACCAGGAATTTTTTTTTTTAAAATAAACAATTAGTCTTACTGTTCTTTTGGGGCACTTCATTGGTGACATTTGATATCACTACACATGGCGTGACCTCAAACCTTAGGTCACTACCTATAAATTACCATCTGATATTACTTAAAGCGTGTGGGTCTTGAAATAATGCGTAAGTGGTGTTTGATTGATAAAATATTGAGTTGTTGGAGTTGGTGAAAAAGTGAAAAGAGCAATGATTTGAATGCATTTTTTTTTATATTTATTTAGTGTAAAAAATAATAATTTGACGTAGAGGAAGAGAATTTTAGAGAATTATTTTTATTGAGTTAAAAATTTTGAGAGTCCCAAACACCACTCACATGTTGTCATGAGGCTTGTTTGGAAATGGGTTTTGGTTTTGATTTTGGTTTTAGGTTTAAAATTTTAAGATTTAAATATTGTTTTGTTTGTAAGGTTTTGTTTGGTTGATTTTGATTATGATATTCAAAAAATAAAAAAAATCAGAAAAATATATAATTAAAAAATTAGAAAATCGTTTCATAAATATAAAAATTATAAAATTATAAAAATAGATAAAATATCAAACTTATTAAATGTATTCTTTAAAAAAAATACAACTTAAAAATGGTGCAAAATTTATAAAACAAATAAAATTTTCCAAAAAAAAACTTAACAATAATTTGCAAATATAATCATTATCCAAACTATTACAAAAAACAATAAATAAAAAATAGATAAAATAAAAAAAAATTATTAAAATAGTTTCAAAACTGTATAAATGTCTATAAAAGTTTTAAAAAATTTATGATATTCATTTAAATTTGGGGACATATAGAAAATAAAAACTAATTTACAACAGCCATAAATAAATTTATGAACTAAAAAATAACTAAATGTATAAAAATATTTTAAAAAATAAAATATACTTCCAGATTTATAAGCTAATTTTGGTCCTTTGGGGCGAGAAATAATGCCTGTTTGAGGCATCTCAGGGCTCCAAGGGATAGTTCTTTTGCTTCTGTGCTATATCTGAAATATTTTTCTTTTGTTGCTTTTTACTTTTTAAATGTTACAGATTTGTATTTGCTTAGTTATTTCCCCCAGTCGATTATTTTTTTCCTCCCTCGGTGCGTGAAATAGTAATTTAAGCTTGGTAATATTTAATGTGGTAAGCTAAAATTAGTTGTTAATTTAATTTTTATGAAAAAATTTTATTAGTTTCATATTTTATCTATTTTATAATTTTTTATATTTATGAAACTATTTTATACTTATTTTTTAAATTATATATTTTCTTATTTTTTAAAATCATTTTTTATTTTTTAAATATCTTAATAACTATAAATTAATATTATTTAATTTAACTGAAATATAAATCATTCCAAACCTTAATCAACCAAACAAACCCTTACAACAAAACAACATTTAAATCTAAAAATTTGAAATTTGAAAGTTAAACCCAAAACTAAAACCAAAACCAAAACCAAAACTAAAACCTCAACCCATTTCGGAAATGGATAGTATGAGCAAGCATATCTCGCATCCACAGGGGAGCAACCCCAGTTTCATAGATTTGCTCAAAATACTCCCCCCATATGCCTCAGAAGGTTAATTGCTCGCAGGCGATAATGTAATGAAGGCGGACAGAGCCCGCGTAACAAAAAGACCAGAAACCATGCAATTCCAAACAAACGCAAAATCTATGCAAAAATGAAACGGGCCATGTTTTCATTTTTTGGAATAAGCATAAAGCTACACAGAGCATATAGCTCAACGTAATTTGATTTTCATACACGAGATACACCGGTAACCAGAAAGTTCAACAGAAACAAAGGTCATTCTCGTTTGCGACATATCATTTTATTCCAGTATCAGACAGACTGCAAGGACATTTCCATAGAACCCCATCTTTCTCATTCGCTTCACTTGGATTCTTTCTCATAGACTTCACTGGAATAATGCCAATCGATGACTTTCCATACGTTCTTTAGATAATCTGGTCTGACATTCTTGTACTGTAACATGAGCATAAAAAAACGTCAGATGCTACATATAGAGGCAAACATCACATGACTCATTACTGGATGATAACGCACCAGTCAACAGTTAAACGAGAGAAAAAGAAATTGTTTCAATGCTAGACATCAAGCATTCTTTCGCAACATCTCTCAAGAGATACTTACCATTTGCAAACCATTTTCCTCCACAAAATATAGTAGCTAAAGGTAGAACGCATGTAATGCAATTGATTTTTGTTATGCTGAACAAAGGCAACCTCATGTGCAAAGTCTCTTAAACCTCATCCACACCCCCCCACATTGTAAAAATACTCATTACCTAGAGGCTCATTAACCAGAGAAGAGGATTTCACACAACTAAAAGTTAATATATTCAAGATAATACTTATTTACAAAATACCGTTTCAATTCATCCTATTTCATCAGATCTAGGATGTGATATGGTTCCAAAGGATGAAATGGACATGGACATGGACAGTTCCAATAAGATTGAATTAAAAATCCATTTTTTGATTTATTTCATCTATTTCGTGACTGGAACAGGGGGGATACACGTTACACCACGATTTTGAATCAGAAGAGAGATTTCAAGAAATGGCGGATCTATTCACATCTGCCCGTATACGATTTTCTGTCAAATTAAGGTCCAAAGGGAAAATGGCCAGACTACAATGGTAGAAAAAAAGATTATAAAGTGCCATTATGAACACTGTGCTTGTGCAAGATCCTGGCCATCATGTAGAAGGGGGAGTTAATCTCTTCAAAACCTGACAGAGTATCAATTTCTATTTTCAAACATCAAGAAGCCACCTTAGAGTAATTTACCTGTAAGTAGTACGCATGCTCCCAAACATCAATACCGAGCAAAGGAACTAAATGTGGGCCTTTAGTTACCAGAGGGTCCTGAACAAAACATAAAAGGGAACATAAAAGCAATTAGACAAGTTTTGGCACATATTTGTATAAAGGGTAGACAAACCATTTACAAAAGCAATTTAAGCACTATCTTTAACATCCATGTTTTCAAAAGACAGGAATTCTTGATGATTGCAGAACTCCTAAAATGAGGATTAAGATAGTAGTATACATCCAGCGTAAGTCTTGTTCTATTCGTAACCAAAGTTAAGATTGAAACCAAGGCCAGACAGTAGCGAAGTTAAGCAGCCAAGTGTTCTTAAGCCAAAATAATCACTCCAAAGAATGGGGTGAGAATGAACTCCAACACTTGACCTTCTCAGGCAAAACACGTAAATTGTTATGAAACAAACCTATTGCCATATTACTCTCTGATTGGATATGCTTAAAATTTTACCTGATTTGCGGTTGTTTCAACCACAAGCTTCTTCAACTCCTTGTCCAGACCAAGCCACTGCCAAGAGAGAAACAAGTTAAAGAACCACAAAGAGTGAGCATTGACTGAATGGACCAGCCAATGACCAGGGACATAAAATGGATGCTAGAAATTTCACAAGCTGCAAAACCTACCACCCATCCCGAGCCCTGTAAAGCAGCACCTTCTAAGTTCATTTTTTGCACGAGTGTCTCCAGCGAACCAAAATGAGTGTCAATAGCCCAACCGAGGGAACCCTTCGGGGGCTCACCACCCCCTTCCTGCAATATTTAAAGCATTGGTAAAACAAGCTTCTTAAAGGAAATCAAAGAAAACAACAATGACTTCAAAAAAGAGCTAAACAATATGAACTTACACGAATGGGAGCGAGATTCTTCCAGAAAATTGAATGATTGATGTGACCTGTAAGAAAAATAGTTTCATAATGTTAAAAAAAAATCGCAGCATGATTGAAAACAACAACAACAACAAAGATGAATCTTTTTCCTGAGGTTAAAAAGATAAATGGACATAATGAATGACAACCAGCAAAAAAGTCAGAAAAATAAATTCGTCAGGTAAAACCAAAAAAGGAACACCAACGAGGATCATCTAAGGTCATGAAAATGGCTAAAAACAAGCAGGGGGTATGTGGCAGTGAAACTCTTATAGTGGTATAATTGCCATACTTGAGATACAAAAAACAGAAGGATGCAGCAAAAGCTATCCCCTGGAAAGATTTCGGTCATTGATTAGAGTAAGTCATGTCGAACACTATAGCAACCATGTTTATGAGACGCCACTTCACAGTCATCGCTAATTCTACCCAGGAATTATGAAAATCCATAACCCATTTTCCCGAAGGATAAAGACAGTCAGTTCAACAACTTCAAGATTCGGGATACCTGTCCCATTTTATGAGGACGACCCGAGTCTCACAAAACTCTATGGAGTACTACAATCTTCCAGCATACAAACTTACTTCACTGTTTCGCAACCCGATTCTAACAAAAAATATATCATAACTTTGAAACAGGCCGAAACCAATTAAAGTTGAACCAACATAAATATGCAATCCGATTTTGTTCCTATCATTCATCATAAAGAGAAGAACTTCCCATTACTAGTAGATTAGCTTAGATAAGAGCGGAACAAATATAAATAACAAATTTCCATATCGCACTCAAACAAATAAGCAACAGCGAGAGAGAGAGAGATAAAGAATTCGACCTCCGCCATTAAACTTGATGGCGCTCTGCAATTTGACCACGGCGGTGGAGTCACCTTTGGCCATGGCTTCGTCGAGCTGTTCGAGAGCCTTGTTGAAGTTTGTAATGTAAGCCTGGTGGTGCTTTTGGTGGTGGAGCTGCATGATCTCGCCGCTGATGACGGGCTCGAGGGCACCGTAGTCGTAAGGAAGATCGGGCAGGGAGAAGGTCTGCAGCCCTCGAAGCTGAGGGAGGCGAAGCCCTAGGGTTTTCCTGGTCAAAAGGGGTCGGAGCGCCATGTTGAAAAAAGGTGTGGAGATCCTGCAGAGAGCAGAGAGTAGTGAGAGAATGAGAACGGGAGTGGCAGATGATAGAGCGAGCAGCGGGTTTATAGTATACAGCCAATGCCCAATGGAATAACCCAAACAATAAAAAACGAAAAGCGTGACTAGTGTTACACTTGTGATATTAATGTATAAATTTTAACGAATACACTGCTTAATTCTTCTGTTTATCAAAATTAATCGACAAAAAAACCGACATGAAATGAGGGTCTGTGTCTCTATATTTGAGGTCAAATAATCTATCTCGACTCTTATTCTTGTTGATGGGCTCTTTTTTAGCGGACATGTTAATGGATTAATTTTTAGAAGACCGAAAGATTTATATGTATACATACACCCATAAGTTGAAAATTATACATAAAACCTAATTTGTTAAAAATAACTACCAAACTTTTTTTTTCTGCGTAACTACTGCACGGTACTATAATTAAGCCAAAAAAATAAAATATTGAGGAGTCCTAATCAAGGTATTTATTTGGCTGCAAAAGACTGAAAGAGAGAGAAAACTGCGGTTTATCAAAATCTGGGTGCGGAATTCAGAAATGCGACCACGGTATAAGGACACATGCGTCTTTTCGAGT
This sequence comes from Morella rubra, assembly GCA_003952965.2. NCBI lineage: Eukaryota > Viridiplantae > Streptophyta > Magnoliopsida > Fagales > Myricaceae > Morella > Morella rubra. The sequence goes on from CM025851.1 coordinate 317,241, forward strand.
CACAATGTCATGATAACTGATAGTCTAGTTGTAGTTGTTACAAAGTACATTTATTTATATCTAAACTATTCGTCGCTCTTTGAAACCTCAATTTCTCTCACATTTTATATTCTGTTGCTAAATTTTTTTTCTAGAAAATCTCACCCAAAGATTTCATCTATCATTTTACTTGTTTTGTTTTACGTGGAAGACTGCTCTTTCTTAGGTTGGATTTGTTGTCTGAGAGATGAGTCATGTTTGGATTGTTTTAAAAATAATTTAAAAAATTTCTCACTATTAATTTTTCATCAATTCTAATATCTTTTCATCAATCTTAATAATTTTTTATAAATTTGAACAATTTTTAATATATTTTATACTAATTTAAAAAAAATCTATACTATTTTTAAAAAAATACAAACACAAAAAATTATTCTAAAATCTAAACGAAACGCAGCCGAAAAATTGTGTTTCGGTGGTTATTAGTTTTCTGGTCTTTTTTCCGACAGGTCACAAAGCCCGGTGAAGAGAGAATGGGAGAGAGAAAAAATACAGAAAGAGTGCTCGTCGAATATTCCTCGAAGATGTTCTACAGTCAAATGTGACTGGGCTTTATTTGATTTCCCGAAAGCCCATCTTTTGATTGTTTGTCAAAATCTCGCTCAGCCCAGAGCTCAGATTTAAGGAGAAACGGCATGTAGCCCGCCTGAGATCATAGAAAAGCCTAATCTCTAAACGGAGTGAGAGTAGGCCCAAAACTTGGCGCACGCGTTCAAATATTTTACTTGCATCGTTAAGCTTCCACGGGACACTTAAAATTTAAAAAGATTTCGTTTGATCATAGGTTGCTGGCTGCAGGGATGCAGAATTTAGTACATTTTTCTAATTTGAACAATGGAATCAAAGAGAATATACCAAGCCTCTGCCATCTATTCGAGCATTATTATTAGTATTATTATTATTAGATTGAATCTAAAGGATAAGTATGCATAGCCACTTGATTTTACCAAGTGTTAAAAAATATGTTATTTTATCTGTCTACGCCAAAGTTCGAAGAAAGCTACCCACTTGACTTTTCTTTATGTGTATATCTCCTCTTTTGTTTTCGTTCCCCAATGCCTTGTGCTCCCCTACTTCAATCTTTCTCAATTAGGACTCCCAACGTTTGCATTTACGAGAAGTAAATGAGAAGTTGTGATTCGCTATCATCCATGGAGACAATGCTGATTCGAGAACATTAGGATTGCTTTTGAATGGAATCTACCTCTGACAAGCATGTGCAAATATACCTAGTATGTCCTCGTACAATATAGGACGTAGAAGCAGAGTAGACCTCACTTTTTATATTTGTGCATCCCCACTACTCCCTTCACCCGGCATTAGTTTGGGCAATCCGCCATTCCGGTCTTTGCCGTGCCAGAGAAGTGTAGTTGTCTCTTTCACAGAAACATCTTTCGAAATGTGCAACTCAACCGAATCCCAGGCAGTCTCACAGAGTAATCTTTCAAACAATGGGAGTGATGTTAGGGGAAGAGCGGAAGGAAGAAAGTACACTAATGGAATGTTTTGGAAGCAGGTGGTGACGATCAAGGTACGACTTCCGCTCCACTTTACTTGCAAGTTCGCCACCTTTTTGCATGTTTTTCTCCATGCGCGTTCCCAGACTACAATTTAGTCAAGCACAATGGGCGGTGATACTGCCAACAAAGCCATTTTCGTGAATAGTGTGACTTTTGGTGGTATGTATTCCTTCTCAAGTCAAGGGAATGGCATACGGGCAAATACACTGTTGGGTAGAAGCTGTTTGAGATAAGGAAATGAACATGGTTTGACATTTCAATTTATCACTACTTGGGAGCAACAGAGATAAATTGCCACTAAGGGCAACAGCATGATGAAGAACAAACCAGATTTTCACACACGCGCATGCACATAAATCTACCTGAAAAACAAGTATCCCTGCACTTGGAAAAGTGTAAAATTTCTCAATCTGCACCATTAGGCTCACCGTGATTTTTCGTGATCATGTTGAAATAAGGCACGTACCAGAAGAGGGGTGATAGAGTTGGAAAACCTTAAACTTCTCCAGCTATTAGCAAGAATAACCCTCTCCTCGAGGACCACCACTGGGATTTTATTACGAGAACCAAATATAAGCTCCTCTTAATGAGCACTTATTCACAGGGGGAAAAGCATCTTTATCTCCTACGCCAAATGTTTTTCTATTCAGGCCTGGGGATTGCGATACAATTTGGGCACTGTTTTATTTCCCTGGTCTGGGAATCCCTAAACCCAAAGGTGGTTTTGCTCCCTCTAAGCAGGATTCTCCCCCTCTAGCATCGCAACTACCGAGCAATTCCTTACTAGATTTTCAGCACGAGTGTAGCAGGGACCACTAGGTATCTAGCAAACGCAACTAGGGTATCTCTCACTTCTCACCATGTTCTTTTTTCAATAATATGTGAAACAATAACCATAAGTCCTACTATCCATGCCATCTTATTTGATGTGACCTACCGTGTTAACAGCCTCTTCCCACAGAATGATGGTTAAAGGATACTAAATAGACGGAGATTAAAATTCCATTTCCCCCTATGCAAGGAGAATCAAACTGGAGTACCATAAAAGGTGTTCAGGATTGGAAATTGAGACCAAAACAAGCATTACCCCTCGTTCATCTCCCTATTAAAATTTGTCTTCCACATTTGTACTGTAGGAACTGGAGACAACCCAAATGATGTAGCACCATTTGGAGTCCAGAATTATAGATCCAATTTGCACATAGCATTATGACAAAAGGCCAAGTCTAGAATTAGCAATCATCATAGGACCAAAACTCAAATCTTACCAGATTCAACTAGAAATGAAGTCAGTTATAGGATGGACCACCTTATCGCAAAGTTACATGGATGCATCTATGGAATTTCCACTAAACCCTTCCAACTTGAAGGAACTACTCAAAAATAAGCTCAATAACTCCTTTGACAACAGTCCTCAAGCAACAACGATTTCCTCATGCCAAGCATCAAGGGGATCGAATTATAAAGGTCTAACAAGCACAAAGCAGTCGTATCAAAGCCTAACAAAAACTGATTAACATGTCATCCAAACCCACCTATAACTTTGAGGAAGAAATAATCCACAAAAAATCACCAGCGTCCAAACTAATTGACATATGACATATTAGACTGTCAATAGAATATATGGAAACAACAGGGAGCTGCTGCCCAGACTAATTAGTTTAATTCCATAATCCACCTAGTTTCTTATGGTAGGATTCGCACACTTTATATCGATGCACTGTCGGGAACTATACTCATGATTTGTGAAAGTCATAAGTGGAAAATAGCAAGTTGGCAAAGAGGGAAAGTAGGAATAAAGGAGATGCAATTACAAAAATGTGAAATTTAGGACAATTAATGGAAAAAATATCCCAATCACTTACTTGTGACCAGGTTCGCAAATATATATGTCTTTCCTAACCGATGAAGCAAAATTAATTTCATCTCATCAAAAGCTTGGCTAGAATGCATTGACACCGTCACGAATTTCGAGGCCAATAAGTAAATTCCAACTACCCACATTTGTCCACTTCTGCAACTGCCTACCACGTGCATTGCATTGTGCTTCTCCATTCATAATACTGAGCCAATTTGGCTACGAAAACTCTTATGTATTTAGTGGCTCGGCACTGGAGTACATTGACTTTCGGAAGGGTATTTCAAGGTTCTCATGTTATGGGCAACAATGGTCTAGTAAGAAAACTCGAGTTCCTTCAAGATAGCAGAAAGCTTGTGCATCCCACCAGCAGGCAAATCTGACAAACATCGCCAATTCTTCTGTGCAGTTATCTGTTCTCTTAGCACTATGGTATATCAATTTCAAACAGAAACTTTACAAGCCCTCATATTTTGCAAGCTTGCATGCCCCGTAGTAATATCTATATCTGTGCAGTTATCTGTTCCAAATGTGCTCACATATCTATATTGGTGAATTCTTTATACTCTGCATGACTTAATGCAGGTAGCAGAGGAGCTGATATCACTTTGCAAACTTGCATGCCCCATAGTAGCATCAAGCCTGCTTTTATACTCCAAGATGATTGTCTCTATGCTCTTCTTGGGACATCTTGGGAACACTGAGTTAGCTGGGGGATCACTTTCAATTGGATTTGCAAATATTACAGGATACTCTGTTCTGAAAGGCCTCGCTATGGGAATGGAACCAATATGCTGCCAAGCTTATGGAGCTAAAAAAGGGGACGTTCTCTGCCAAACATACAGAAGGACTGTCTGTCTCCTTTTTCTCGCAGCCATTCCAATTTCTCTATTGTGGTTAAACATGGAGCCCATCCTTCTATGGCTAGGTCAGGAGCAAACGATTACATCCATGGCCAAGGTTTATATAACATATTCCCTTCCAGATTTGCTAGTCCATGTCCTCCTCCATCCCTTAAGGATTTTCCTAAGGACCCAGAGTCTAACCAAACCCCTAACTATATCTGCTGTTTGTGCAATGATTCTCCACCTTCCCATCAACTACTGCCTTGTTGTATATTTGAATATGGGGATGAGGGGTGTTGCTCTAGCCTCAGCCTGGACTACCTTAAACTTGTACTTGGGTTTGCTAGTATACCTTTTCCAATCAAGGACAGCACTAAAACCATGGGATGGGAAAGCAAAACATGCATGCACTCAGGGCTGGCAACAGTTGCTTGCCCTTGCAGTTCCAAGCGTACTCTCTGTCTGTTTGGAGTGGTGGTGGTATGAAATAATGCTGCTACTGTGCGGCTTACTCAGCGATCCACAGGCAAGTGTGGCTGCAATGGGAATCCTCATACAAACAACTGGATTGCTTTATGTGTTTCCGCACTCCCTTAGCTTGGGCTTATCAACGCGTGTTGGCCAAGAGTTGGGAGCTGGGCAGCCTGCACGGGCTCAACAAACAACCATAATTGGACTCATGGTGGCGGCTGTGTGTAGCATACTGGCTTTTGCTTTCACAATTGCCGTGCGAGATGGATGGGGCAAGCTCTTTACATGTGAACCACAAGTGCTGGCTTTGACATCGATTGCCCTCCCCATATTAGGATTTTGTGAGCTAGGAAATTGTCCCCAGACAGCTGCATGTGGAATCCTCATAGGCTCTGCAAGGGCTAAGGTGGGTGCTTGTATCAATTTTGGCTCCTTCTACCTAATTGGTTTGCCAGTTGCAGTTCTCATGAGTTTTAGACTCAGGATGGGCTTTATAGGGTTGTGGTGTGGTCTTGCTGCAGCTCAGATTTCATGTATGTGCATGATGATCTATACATTGGTTTCAACTGATTGGAAGCACGAAGTTAAAAGGGCTAAGGAACTGACTCAGGCCACTGAAAGTGACAACAATGATTTGGAAGCCGACCTCCTTAGCTGATTTCCTTTCTGTAGAAGTTGGTAAAATAAAGTCCTTGTACCATGATATAAGATAGACTTCATAGTGGCATAAACAGCCTCTTTGCATCACCTCCCCCCTTTCCCTTTTCTTATCTCTTTCTACTTTATTATCAGATTTTGTACTAGAAGAGAACAAAAGGATGCTAAAGAGAGTAAGATAGGTTGGGAACACGACCAAAAGAATAAAAATGGGACCAAATCCCAAGCGTGGGAGAAGGCTACCTTCAATTTCTTAGCACAAAGGCCCAAGTGGCCTTCTATGGACCCAGCAAGACAATTCAAACATCCTGACACATAAATCAAGACTACTAAACGACCCAACTTAAAATTGTATAGCATTAAAGAAACGCTGCACATTCTATTTGTCGTATATACAAGTTCATAAAAATGATTACAAAGCTGAAACATCTGTTTCCCAGGAAAACAACAACACCACACTATAGGCATTCCTCATTTTGAGCTAATTGTTGTGATACCAATGTGATATAATGCTAAATCACACTAAAAGGAGATGAAGGCTCACCCGTGTGCAATTTTGAGGTGCAAGACATGGATCTTTTTATAGCCATCGATATTGTCGTTGCTCTCACAGTTGCATCTGCTTCTCTTATGCATATGAAAAATCCTTCACGCATCTAAATCTTTGTTTGAATTCCATACAGGGTGCTTTGGTACAACCTCGTCAACCAATCCCCCTTTTCCATTTTCTGCACTCAGCAGAGGATCAGATTCACCTTCCACCACCTGGCATTATTAAGAACATAAAGAAAAAGAGTTCACTAAGCATGTCTGCACACATTTTAGCAAATCAATGGTGAAATGTCAGGGAAGTAGATCATGCAGTATTCTGAGAATAAGTCAAAAGAAGTGGCCAGGACCTGAAATGACTGTGCTGCTGCCTCGGTGGTCTTTTGCTGACTCTCACGAGAGAAGAAATAAGAATATAGAACCATCCCAATTAATGCAATAAAAATCCCCAAAATATTCCTCCAGCTAAATGGATCATGAAGTAAGACATAACCAAATGCCAACACCAGGCATGTCTTCAGATGTCCAAGAACCTGATAGGTGACTGGGGATGTCTTTCCAATTACAAGAAATGTGCTAAAATTCACAGATACAGATATTAGGCAGGATAGAATGATGAAAACCTGTAATAGAGAGAAAGTGAATAGTATTGGTAATAATTCCAAAATATGAACAAATTGGAGGGAAAAAAGTTGGCTGTGTCATAAAGCTTTTAGTTCTCACCAGTACTTGAGTTGTGTATTTGAAAGCAAATACATTTTGATCAGTCAAAAACCCGTCCAAAAATGGGCCAGATATCAACAAGGTGACTGCTTGATATGGACAAGATTGATATAGAAGTTGGGTTGAAGAAACCTTGAAATTCTTCTGGATGGTATTAGTCATCTGAAATGAATTAGTTAAGATCTTAAACAAGACAAAAGTGATAGAACTGTTGTTCATGCAAGAGGAATTCTAGTCAAGATTAAGATACCACAACATCAACTCCTGTCCTCAAAAGATAGGATTCTCCTTAATTGAAAATCTATACTCGCCACCCTTTACGATTTTTTGGTTAAGGTAGTTTCATTGAGGATACGATTTGAGCAACACAGGTTGTAACAATCGCAAGGAGGGATAAGACAGAGCCCAGAGCATTGAGTTGCAAATCGGTGACTGTTGCTATCCCAACTCCTAGAAGGAGGATAATGAGTGAAAGCTGAATAGTCCTACTGCAATAAGAAGGACACAAAGAATGTATTAGTACATTCTTTTTTTCTTTTTTTATAAGTATGTATTAGTACATTCTTTGATCATTGAAGAAACCAAAATGCATATGAAATGGTTCAGACATGAGGTACAGGTATGAGGACTTAATAAATTTATGCTCTTAGTAATAGAATGATAGGGAGGAGCTTGAAGCATTAAGGTGGATATGTATAACATCCGCAATCATGATATTTTTAACAAGGCTATGAACACCTAATGCAAGAGTCCTAGTATAGATAGTATCCACACAATGTTTGCAATCTGTGAGCGAAAAAGACTGATCATCACAACTGAAAGAAATCTCATTCAGGTAAAGGATCACAAAGACAAAAGTGACCAAACCACAAGTGAGTCGAGGTACAAGAAAAGACATGACGTCATATGATGGCATGGCACTAGATATCATTAAATGCAAAAGAAGGCTTTAAATGAGAAGAGGTATACAAAAAGACATGATGCTCTATAATGGCATGACACTCCATAGCATTAAATGCAAAGATGGATTTAATAGAATACAGGAGGTAGTTGGTAATCATGTATTGTGACTCCCAAAAACTAGAGAAGGGGTAAAGGTAAAAATATTGGACGGCCAGATATCATAGTAATAAGTTTCAGCCCAAATAAAGGAATAACCTTCTTTCTAACAACATGCAATCATAGAGCAGAGTTGAACATGCTGTTATGTCTGATTCAAGGGGGATCCCATTGAGTTCTTACATTTTCATGTTCAACAAAAAATAATTAAAACTATCGGTCGTATTACCACCGAAGATAACTTTGACATGCACTAAAAAGAACAAAACCAAAAACGAAAAGAAGTACCACATTTCCACCAAAGACAAATACTATTGTACTGCCGACAACATTGGAATAATACAACGCTTCACAACAATCTCAAAACTTTTTTTTTTTTGATGGATTTTTGTTCATTGGCACCTCAAAACTTCAGAGATTTGAATAAAAAGGTGCAAGTAAGAATATATTTCTAAGTGCATTCTATATAATAACAACTGAAAAGTTGAAAAATGACACATGTTCGGGTGCTTCAAAAAGCTCATCACTATTGGTTTTCAAAACCATTCCTTGGGATGTCCAACCATAAACGGGAGACTGATGAAATTTGAGAACTTTGGAGAGCACCAAGGTTACTACTACCAAGTACACTATCCTAATAAAGGAAGCCAATGAAGGGAATTGTGGGTTGAAGTGAAGATAATGGACATCGCCTTCACTATAGCCAATTTATGATTAACTAATAAGTTATTAGATAAGGAAGGGCACATCAGTGTGTCGGCATCTTAGTCACAGGAGGGTAAAAAGTTTCTCTAGAGAAACCTGAATGTCTTCCCAAGGAAAAGGGTCTCCAAGAGTACGGTACAAGGGATGATTGCCAGCTTGGTCATCTGTAATGGAAAAATCAACGGAGTCCTTCAGAATCAGAGTCTTGAGAAAAATGATGAAAACATAGTATATGTACACTGCTATTTGAACTAGAGTTACAAATAACAGTGGTACCTGATAGAACCCAACCGAATTGAAACCCAGGCTCAAATTCAAAAGTCCAATGGAGATCCCATTTAGAATGCCAAAGCCCAATACAGCTTTCCGATCAAAAGGTTTGTGTTCAAATAATTTCATCTTTAACGCCACATGAAGTGAGCAAAAGGTGACTAGAAGATGCCAGCTTGTCAAAGTTGTAGCTGCAAAATATGAGAGGATCAAGATCTTACCACAAAGTAAATATTTGGTCTAACACGCATCATCTCAGCCATGATATCTTATCAGAATGAGTCTAAATCTTCCCAATCATTTTCCTGGAATGAACAATCTAGGTGTGGGCTTTACATCATAGGTGGGAAAAGTCAAACGGAAGTTCCAAGAGCTCATGTGCTCCTAGCAACACCTGTAGGCAACCGCCTATATGATCACTGAGTAGTTGTTCAGCGGTATTACGGCATTGCCAAGTCGCAGGCCCACTATCCCCATGTTTGGCCTTGAGGCAGGCATCAGGTGATCTAGAACAGCATAGTGACAACATAAATTCATGGGCGAGGAGGTATTGCAGCAATTTAAATTGGCCCCTTTCATTAGAACATAAAGGGCTGGCAACTTCATCAACCCACTTAGAGCCTTAACAAAGTATCAATAAAGAAGCAAACCCAATACAGCCACAAACTTTGGAATGAAATATACCATATTTGCCCGCTATAATCCATGAACACGTTGTCACTTGGCAAATAATTAAGAACTGTTTACAACCAGGGTACAAACAAAGGAGCAAACCTAAAAAGCCACAATCTTATTAAAGAAATATGCAGCTATATATATCGACTATAATCCATTAAAAGGTTATGACTTGGCAAAGAATTTAAAACATCAGACATACCCAAAACAAGAAATCATTGATACCATGTTTGACCAAAACATTTAGAGAGAGGGCGCACAATGTGAAACATACCGAAATGGAAACCTAATGAGCTGATTAAAGCCTTGTTGCAGATCACAATGGACACGGACGAAACTACCGACAGAGTCAACGCCCCGACTGTGCCCAGCTGAAACCGCTCACCTTCACCCATCTTCTTTTTCTTTTTCGGTTCTTTTCTTGTGTGTTTTCTTCAATCAGAAAAACCAACCACAATCCCCTCAGAGTACCCTCTAACGAGCCCCCAAAAACACGTGCAACAAAGATGCAGCTAAACTTACTATTAGTGGGCGTTGGGAGGAAAGTTTTAAACCGCTGGATCTGATGCTCATGGAAGGGAAAAGGGTGATGAAAAGGAAGGCTTTTGATAAACATTCGTTGGGCAGTCGGTCAGTCAGTCGCCTTAGTGACAAGTGAAAACCTTGGGCCTACTGCCTAGGACGCCGTATAAAGGGAACGAAACACGCACAGAAATTGTTCAGTCCACGCACGCCCGACCTAACAAACAAATCAATATTGTGTTGGGAGGTATCAGATTGACAGATTATTGGAAAATATTAATCGGTCGGATTGGAGTTCTTCGTGGTGTGCTTGGACTTGGACGTTGTTGCTTTCCTTTTCCAGGGGGTGTACAGACGGTTGGGTTTTAAAAGCTAATTACCAATATAGTTGGACGGGGGACCAATTATAAATATAATTCAAAGAAAAAAAAGGTGCGCAAGTGATTTTCATTTACTAAATAAAAGAGGAAAACGGAGCATATAGAAAAAAAATTTAAAATTTAAAATTCGAAATTATAAATGATCTTGTTTCCTAACTCCTCGTAAAAATTAGAGATGTCGATTAAATTTCTATTACTTATTTGTATCTCTTTAATCGTGTCCATTTCTTAATCCACGTAAATTGTATAATAAAGTCAAATGCTTTAAAGATGACCTCAAATAGTTTTCAATAGTTATGAGATTTTAAACTTAGAATTTGAGAATGAGCAAATCAGACCCAAGCCTTAATTATTAAGCTAATCTCTTAATTTTTTTTTAATTATTACTATTTTATGCATGCTGATTGCTCCTTTGTACCTTGCAACATCATAGGGATAGTTTTGTAACTATGGCAGCGACGACTCTATTTTCTTGGGCATCTCTGATGTTCATAGTGACGTGTGTAGGCAAATAATAACAGACTATAGTGGTGTTTGTTATCAAAATTTTAAAAAATATTTATAAAATTTTAGAAATCTTTTAAATGTAAAGTTTATTAAAATGTTATATATATAAAAGTGTGAAGTCTTATTTTATGTGATAGAAATAGTCTCTTAGACAAACAAACGCCCCAATGTCAAACGGCGGCAGTCGGCGGTAGGCAATAATACCGTCCTGCAAAAATTATTCTGCAACGATATGGGCATTAAAGATTGTCCTGCAAAACTCTTTCAGTAACGACTTAGAAAGGGGTTACAGAGAACAATTCCTGCGAGACGTGTGTGAGTGAAGGACGATTCCCCCCTTGTTTTTTGGCCCAGGGTTTGTTTCCATTTTCTTTCCTTTTTGGTTTTTGACTTCTAAAGGAATTCGACACGTATTTCTCCCCTGGGAAACAGTGAGGTTGACTGCAAATTCCAGATCATAACTTTAGAACACTTCTACCTCACACGAAAAGAAAAATATAGTTGTCCAGCTTTTAATTGCCCAATTTCAAGAACAATTTCTTGGCACGTTTCGACTTTTTATTTAATTCTTTTTTTCCTGCTGGGTTTGCAACATGGGATAGTTTGCAATTTCTCTGGGTTGTCTAATCAGTACGGTTATCATTTAAAGTACACAAGCAACGATTGGGCATTAAAGATTGTCCTGCAAAACTCTTTCAGTAACGACTTAGAAAGGGGTTACAGAAGCATTCCTAAGAGCGAGACGTGTGTGATTTGTGAAGGCGATTCCCCCCTTGTTTTTTGGCCCAGAAAGAAGGCGAGTTTCCATTTTCTTTCCTTTTTGGTTTTTGACTTCTAAAGGAATTCGACACGTATTTCTCCCCTGGGAAACAGTGAGGTTGACTGCAAATTCCAGATCATAACTTTAGAACACTCTACCTCACACGAGAAAAAGTTGTCCAGCTTTTAATTGCCCAATTTCAAGAACAATTTCTTGGCACGTTTCGACTTTTTTTTAATTTTTTTTTCCTCTGGGTTCTGAATTTGCAATTTCTCTGGGTTGTCTTCGTGGTTTCGGTTATCCGATTTAAGTAATATAGAGGTTGACGGGGATGCAAGAGGCCACGACTTGCACATCATCAACATCGTCCTCAGGAGGGTCCCGAGTTTGGTCGTCGAGCCTCTGGTGTATGGGTGGAGGTAAAGGTAAGAACATTCTCGTTTCTTTAATTTCTAAAGTTAGTTTGCTTGCACTACATCAGTGCCGTTCAGGTCGAAACAATTTCTTGGTATTCTTTCTGATGTTTGGTCGATGGGACTCGTGACTGATTACTTTTGATGAAGAACCTGATTGGTTTTTATTTGAAGGGGCTTTCTTGGCTGAATCGTTTTATTCATGTAATCCTTTGTGATAAATGGATGTCTTTCTTTAATGTGGTTTTCATAGCAACGCAGTTTTTGCATTCGGGTGTATTACTTACATATTCCGGGGCGCCACTGAGGTGGGACAAGCACTAGCTGGTTGACTCTTAGCGTCTTCTCACAAGTGGGTTTTATAAATCAATGGGTTTTTGGACGGAAAGTGGCTGTTAAATGTCACTCCGACTTGTGAACTATGTTCCATATAATTTTATTTTTGCGGCACTCATAGATCTTTCTTTAGTTTGTCATTTAGGATGATACAAGTTTTTCTCTTTCTAAAGTATCTCTCGAGTTGATAGCTGTTACAATTGGACGGAGCAATTGGGTATAGAGAAGGTATTCGTGAAATAGATTGTGCTATTCAAATGTAAGTAAGGGTTTTTTTTTTCACTACTAACTTATTTTGCACATTGAGGTTCAAAATACTTATTCCAACATGTAATATTGTACTTTATGTTCGACAACCTGAATAATCGGATGAATATGAGGGAAATGGATTTTGTGAAACTTAAAGGAAAGAGAAATATCGATCTGTTTATATCCCATGTTCTTCGCAGCAGTACTAGTTGTAATGAAACTAGTAGTGGCAGATACTATTGTAGGATAAGACACCATGTACATTTTGTCGTACGTATGGGCTATCTCACAAAGTTCACGTTGCAGGATGGTTCAATGCCTGTATGTATGGACCTATGTTCGCCTTCCATCAGAAACTCTCTCCTAAGTGTCAAAGTATAGACAATGCAAAGCGAAAGCCGTTGTATCAATGCCAAATTTCAAATAAAGCAACTTGGATTTTTGTTGCTTTCTTCTGTGCAAGTATAGCCGCTGTTGGTTTTTCCCTTTCATCCAACATGTATTAGTGAGATGTTCCCTCTCCTAAGATAGAAGGTTTCTATTTGCTTGCTGAGACCAGCCTTTTTAAATGGATTGACTTCTTTGCTACGTTTTACATTCATGCAAATGCAAAAGCAGTTGGAGGTGCATTCATGGACATTAGGTATATTGGAGATAGTAGTGACTTGTGATCTAGGATGGGAAGTAGCCTTTGTTTTAGTATTCCCTTGTGGTTGATATGATTCCTTGCAGAGCAATCCTTTTTTGCAGTTACCTCTCTCTTTCATTCTCTGCAATGACCTGATTTTCTCTATCGTTCATTTATCTTCCCCTTGTTGCTTTTATCTATTTCGGTTGTGACCTACTCTAAATAGCTGGCGTACAATTTTTGTTGAGCATTTATAATGCTAAGTAACTTCTTCATTTCTTAGATAAATTGATTTGCCATAGAAGTGGGTGATGAGTATATGTGGACTTGGCACAAACTTTTATGTGGAGTTGTTTTATCATTTCACAAGTTACATCCTTGTGTATTTGCGTATGGGCTTTAGTTGATATTGTTTTGTTATACTTGACTCTCTCCTTGTCTCACTTTTGTTTTAGCTGCTGATATTCTATTGTGGAAGCAGCGGAGTGTTTCTTTTGGCATCATTGTTGTTGCTACAGTTGCATGGCTCCTATTTGAGCGGTCTGGATTATCATTCTTATCAATTTGCTCAGATGTGTTGCTGATTTTGATTGTACTGTTGTTTCTTCATGCGAACTATGCTGTTTTCAGAGATAGGTAAGAATCTACCCTTTATCTTCAGATTGTTTACATTTTCAACTTTTAGCATAGTAACTGTTTTTTGTCTCAAGAATTGTTCGTTTTTTGCACAGACAATTACAAACATTACCGGAGTTAGTATTGTCAGAGGAAATGGTCAATAATGCTGCAGCATCATTTCGTGTGAAAATCAATAACGTGCTGCTTATGGCTCATGATATTACTCTTGGCAAGGATTTTAAACTGTTTTTCAAGGTCAGTCTGTAGCAAAAGTATAGTAAATTAAAGATGCTGATGCATACGGATGAGTTGTTTTTAGTGTACCTAAAAGATTAATAATGCTAACACATACTTCTATTGTACAAATAAGAGTGGGGAAGGAACTTGGAGTGCTGCCTACAGAATGTCAAGCATTTTCAATTTGGTATTGTGGCTAAGAATCAATATTTAGTCATTTTGGTTCGCAGCACGTTTAGTCAAACCTCTGTATTTGGGTCTCAACTCCCTGCTTGCCTTATGGAGCTCTCTGCTGTTTGCATAAGTTATTGGGATCTATGATCTTTTTACGCTGAAACTATGGGACTTCTCCTTTAATTCTGCAATGTGTCTCAAGCTGTTTGATTTTAAGAAATTCTTACATACTGTCATGCTTTTGGCAGGTGGTCGTCTGTCTGTGGCTCTTGTCTGTCATTGGTAGCAGCTGCTCTTTCTTCACGCTGGCTTATATTGGTATAGCCTTTTTTTGTTTTTCTTTGAGCCATTGGTATAGCCATTCAGCTTTAGCCTTGTCAGTTTAGTGAAATGTGCTGTTGTCCCAGAATCGTGACTCTCTGTTCCTGCATGTATGTTGTACGTGTTGTTCCCTGGTTTTAACTTCATTTCAAAGTCATATGCACATGTTTGTGTTTATATATGTAGATATGTTCATATAAGATACGTACATTATTACATAGTTCAGGTGCTAGTACATCCGAAAGTTGTGTTATTTCTTTTTTCCCTTTTGTATTGTGTTAATAAGATGCAGCTCTTGCTCTGAGTGCTTTTGCCATAAGTAGAACGTCTATTGGCCAATAATTTTAGAGCAATTTTCAACCCATATTGGAATAAATCAGTCTTGCAAAGAAGCTTATGGGATGTTTTGCATGCCCCTTCTCATGCATGCCAGTGTAGCCGACTGTGACAATTCATATTTTGATTAACCTCTCGACAGACAAGAATATGCGCCCATTTAACTAAGTGAACTCCTTTTCATGACTTCTCGTCGAAGACACTTTCTAGTCCACTGTGTTATTCTTTTACGTATGTAATCACGTGTTTAGGAGCTTGTCGAGCATAATTCCCACCAGAGAGTTATTAGCTTTTTGTTTCTTTGTTTCTGTTTTTTCGTGGGGGGTGGTGGGAGGAGGGAGAGGGGAACGAAGGAAAGGAAGGGGCTTTGGGGGGATTTTTCATATGACTCTGACCTCTAATGCCTTATAAATTTGTTGGTGACAGGAACCATCGCATCCATCACAATTCCTGCCTTGTACAGCAGATACGAGGGTCATGTGGATAGGTATTGCGGAGTGATCCACAAACAATTTTCAAAGCACTACAAAATAGTGGATGAGAGTGTCATTAGCAGACTCGCCTTGTCAAAGGAAAAGGACTTTTAGTTCTGATATTCTAGTCTCAAGACTTCTTTCAGAGTTTCAGATGCTGTTCTGAAGTCATCTGTATTTTTGTTGTTTTCTTCTAAATATGTCGGACCAGACCGAAATCCCTGTCCTCTCTGAGCAAATGTGGAATCTTCCCTAACTTTTTGGAAAAAAATGTGTGCGCGACTGAATTGAAGCAGACGGAGAGATTTGGAAGTTTTGACTATTCTTGGTTATTGAAGTGGCTTCGTCAAGAGCATCGGAGCTGTTGACTCACTGACTGTAAAGATCTAATTAGTTGGCAACGATGAATAATATAGGAGGCCATGGACAACAGATTATCGACCTTATCCTTGCCCTTCATTGCAAAAGGACCCCAGCATTCTGAAGGCAGGAAAACCAAACCAATATCTCAAGCTCACTGGTCGATAGATTCTTCACTCTTTACAGCTTGTTGCTGAGTGTCAGAGCAGGAACCATTTTGTCTCATACCGGATGCATTAGGGTGGTCATTTCTTTCTTCAAAACTGAAGGAGGAAGTTGTCTTCATAGCTTGTACTTGAGAGTTGTGACCATGGGTGACAAATTCACGTGTCCATCTCAAATACATAATTTGCATAACGTTTGAAAATTTGAACGCGCAGCTAAGCTACAGTGCAACAGGTACACGATGATACATATAAAAGAACATTAAAAGGCAGGTTCTTTATTGGTAGATGCACCTAACCGCTGTACTACGGAGATAGAAGCTCAAGAAGCACTCAAATGGGTTTCTTTTACAATGACGTACATAAAGGATACATAACAATATAGTTTGCGAGATTATCCCTTTGTAGAGTGATTAATCCCTCAACTCTCAAAACCTACCATATTCAAGTTCTATGGACAGGATGCTACCATCAACTTCAACTTGGAACAGTAACACAAACGGATACGATGGGCCAGTATTCTTGGTTTTTTATGGCTAGCTGGTAGAACATACTAAGCTTTCAGCAGTTCGCTTGCCTTGTTCAACCACACGTTGAAAATATCAGGAACGAACAGAACAAAGTGTACCTGCAAACAATGCATCGTGTAAAAGCCAGTAAGCATCGAAGAAGATTGTATACGTTAGAAGTTACACATTTAAAAGGACTAACCCACTTTGGCACGTCAATCATTGAGGGAAAAACTAACACGAGATACCTCTTTAAAGTCATTTGCAAATTCTTTCACAGTAGATATAGCTATCGTTGCAGCTTCTTCATAAGGATATCTGATATAATACAACGAAGGTATAGAAAGATTAGATGAACTTGTCATACACTTCTCATCAACATTGGAGATAGTAGAAATTAAAATTACACAACTACAACTGAGCATCAATACCTTGTACAGAGCAAGTCGTTGTCATAATGTTTTGTGGCCAGAATTGTGAAGAAAATTAGTTTCTTCCAATGTAGTTGGTTAGAAATGAATCAAAAGCACATTAAAACTTTGTTGAACCGGTTTGAAAGGCCAAAGTTCTACATAAGTTGGCCTATATGGTATAGGTAACTGAATTCTCCATCCAAATCCTTGTCATAAGGGCAACAAATGTTACGAATCATTACAAGTAGCTAGGAAGACGGGGTTTTCATGTAGTTTACAGAAAGCATGTGCAATCCAGTCAAAGAACGCCGTTTTAGTTTAGAGGTTCAACATACCCATACACACCACAAGATATGGCAGGAAATGCAATATACTGAATGTTATTGTCTTTGGCAACACTCAGGCTGTTCCTGTAATTATTCAGCAAAAAGAAAGCACATTCAGCTGTGAAAACTGAAACTTCTAATGAGAACAGCAGCCAAAAACACCAAATACCAGTATGCGTTCCTCAAAGATGCTTGAGGGTTACTGTCAGCATTGTAGATGGGCCCAACAGTGTGAATAACATGAGATGCAGGCAGTCTAAAACCACTGCATTGTCACAAGAGGTAAGTACATTGATGCCGACCATTATTATGTAAAGATTTGAATGACAAATTTTTTTTTTTTTCGATAAGTGATTTGAAAGACAAAATATGAATTCCATCCCTGAACTATGTGTAAGATATCAATTTTATAGCTGAGCGATCACTTAATTTCGGTGCAGTCATTGGGCTCTACAAATTTCTCAATCTCACTCTTGCCATATTTATCATAACTAGTAGGATAATTATGGCTGTCATGGATATTTAATACATATACGTGTATCCTGAATATTGACATGACACAAAAGGCCACATATGGGTCGCACAACAGTAAAACTCATAGCATAAGTTTAATAGGTCATCACATCTACTGAATTTACAGGATAAATGTGCAGCTCCATTGTCAGACTAGCATGATAACAAACAATTCTTGTAAAATAACGTGAGATGTTCCAAACTTGAAGAACAAAATTAAATCTCTTGATATCTTAAGGATGAAAGTGGAGTCCGACGCATTGTTCAGAGAAAAGGTTGTATTTTGACTATTGTATTAAACCATAAGTTAAAACAGATCCTAGATTAGAAGAGCTTACGGAGTAATCCTTGCTTCTCCTGTTGGGCAACGAACTCCAGGCCTGACTTCCGGCACAGTATAACATTCTTGTAGGAGGTCTGGCCCGGCAGCTCTATGTATAGCTGAAAAGAAAGAAACAAAAGAAAAGATAAAAGTTATGATTGCTGGTATAACAACAAATACCATAAAGGATTATGGGAATTACCTCCATCAGCACCCCCACCTCCAAGCATCCCCTCGTTGGCTGGATTAACCTGCAGAATATACGCATCAAAACAAAGAAAGTTGCCCCCGAACTCATCGTAGTTGATAATTTTCAGGTTAAAACATACAGAATCCTAATCGTCCAATTGCAAACATGGTGGAAGTTCGATCGGCACACCAGACCATTAATCCAATCAACATCAGTTACAAAACAAAAATCCTAAATACAAAGCAACTGAAAACCTCAGTTAGCTAGTCTTATGACTCTTG
This sequence comes from Morella rubra, assembly GCA_003952965.2. NCBI lineage: Eukaryota > Viridiplantae > Streptophyta > Magnoliopsida > Fagales > Myricaceae > Morella > Morella rubra. Next base: position 335,644 of record CM025851.1, read on the forward strand.
AGGAACTCAAGCATATTTAGATTCTGATTTCACGCAATGAAAAGAAAAGACCCACAAAAAATACACTGAAACAGAGAGAAAGGCGCTTAGAAAAAGAAAAGAAAAGAATAGAGGCAGAGAGAGGCGCTCACTATGGCATCAGTGGAGCCGTTGACGAACCACTGGGTGATGTCCCCCTTCTTAATTACGAGCGCACTAGAAGGGGACAGCGGAAAGCGTGTCACACCTCCTCCTCCATTCAACATTGTGGATACCCTGGCACTAGCAGTAGCAGCTCGGATGGCCGGTGGAGAAGAAAGTTTCTGCAGGGCTCGAAGATGAAGCTGATGGTAGTTGAGACTCCTAGGGACAGGCTTTGGAATTGGATTCGGATATGACCAAGACCTAGTCACAGTTGACAACGGTTTAAGGAACCCTAGGACCAGTGCTTTAGCTCCTCCTCTGCAGCACGTGCCACTCATCGGAGTTCGATGCTTTTTTCTATTGTACGAGAAAGTGACGGAGAAACTTTGAGCGACGGGGATGGTTGTTTGCGTGCCTCCACAACGTATACGTGTGAGATGGTTATTTGTCAGTCGACAAATTATAAAACAAAAAGGAGAAACAACAGAATTATTCGTACCTGTTTCCCAGAAAAATTTAATATTAACAAATAAAAAATTAGAGAAAAATGGAAAAGAAAATGGCCACCTTTGACCTCCGAGCTGGAGAATTACAGAGTTCAGGTATGTGGAAACGGTGAGTAATAAAGCTGGAGCCTCGAAGTTCTCCACCTAAGTAACAGGGCTGAGCCACAAACAACGGAGATGATCAACGTTATAAGTAGGTCTCGCTTGAATGTGGTCATCTCTGCGTTCGTTACGGTGCACCCTCACGAGACATCCGCAGTGCTTCACTCATCATCCTGCTTCTTCTTCGTATGCCCCAACAACTCGTTGCTCTTTCCTCTCTGATCTTCTCTTTGCTCCTCACTCTACTGGTTTGGTTTTTTGTTAATTGCTGGCTCAATTTCATTTTTCTTTTTCAAAAATTTCAACCTTCAGATCTTGAGCGCGTATTTCGTGTTGCTTCCGTTGCGGGATGACGGTGCCATCTCCTTGGGCCTGTCGAACCTGCCGGGTCTCTTTGTGGGTTCCTTGCTGCTCACTTTGATTGCGGCGCCTCTTTCCACCCTGGTTTTCTCTTTGCCTCATCTTTCCAAAGGCAAGGTATGAATGAATTGGACTATATATGAGATACCCAATATTCTTCTTTACTGTTGAAGGACAAAAAAAATATCATTCTGAACTCATTGAATGAATTTTCATTTTTCTGTTTTCCAACTTTAACTTATGCTTCGCTACATGTCATCCTTTAATGGTGCTTCTTGAAATTCCAGGCTTTAGTTTTGATACACAGGTTCTTCAGTGCGTCACTCGTTGTATTTTTCATTCTATGGCTTTCTTCGTCAGGAAATTCGCCATCCATATCGGAGGTAAACTAAGAATCTCTTGATTGATGGCTGTGGTCGCTCCAGGCTGCTTATTCGTTACAAAAGTTCATCTTTCAGTAAGTTGGTCCATTTCTCCATGTATAGGGTTCAGTAGTTACATCCTCCACTTCAAAAGAGGATCAGCAGGGTGATAATAACCAAGTCAGTTCTACATCTTCCGAAGATTGGGATAACAATGGATGGTTTTATATGGTAGTGAGAGTTGGATTCTTCCTATGGGTACGAAATTATCTAATTAGTTTTAAAGTGTATTTGGAATCTTTTATGACTATCAAATTTTGTTTTGACTACTACGTGTCATTAACTTGTTTCACAATTTAGGCCTGATATGATTTTTTGCTTCTTTGAAGGTTTCTCTACTTAATCTAATTGCAATTTCTTCCACTTGGGCGAGAGTAATTGATGTGATGGACAACGAGGTCTGTTTGCTCCCCATGGTATCTACCAACAAGTAGAGATCTTGGTACATATTTGATTTTGTTTTGTATTCAGTCAGGTTCAAGATTGTTTGGGTTTATTGGAGCTGGTGCCACCCTTGGCCAGCTTTTTGGGTCATTGTTTGCCACAGTAATGGCTTGGTTGGGGCCATGTAAGTGCTCTTGTTCAGCTGCCTGAATACTGTAATAGCAATTTTCTTCCCCTGTTGTTTTCAGTGGGTTTCTACTTCATGGATTGGTTTGTTGCAGTTCTACTCCTATTTGCTGCTTTGTTAATGGAGTTTGCCGCACAGTCAGCAATAGGGATAAACCAGGATGCGTCCCATGACTCCCGTCTTCCTGAGGAATTATCCCCCATCAGGTCAGCCATATTTTCTAATATTCGTTAGTTGCCATAAAAACTGCTTTATTGGATTTAGAAATCATAGTGAACTACCAAGGTTGTGTTCGTTAATCTTCTTTGTTTCCCTCTTTCCTTTTCATTTATGTGCATGCTAAAACTAAACCCTTCAGAGCTGCAAACAAGTCTATACATTCTTCTGGAACTTTGTGGTAGATGTTCGTATTCATGCCTGATAATGAGCTACAAGCTTCTGTATCTTAAGATCCTGTGCTTCCATGCTAAAACTACTTTCTATATCTTAGCAACTTTGTGATAGTTGCTACATGTTCTTTTTGAAAAACATGCTAAAGTGGGCTTAGGATCAATTATGGAAAGCATCATGGGGGAGGTCAGGGATATAGGGTCTAACATCATATTTCTTAACTTGGTTTCTTTTGATTTCTAGAGAAGCTGAACCTGATCAGCAAAGTGAGGCTAATGGGCTGGCTGCATGTGCACTCAAAGGTTGTTCCCCCAAGTCCTCTACTTCCACGGAAAACCCTCAGCATTGGGCTGTTTTAGATGGACTCCAGCTTATATTGTCATCAACTTACTTATTGTGCGTGTCTTTGTTTCTTTGGCTGAGTGCGGTTGTCTCTTCATTCTTCTATTTTCAAGTAAGATGATCCTCTTTCCAATAAACACATTTCATTTAAAATCAGCCCCTCAATACATGTTTTATTGTCTGACTATGAAGCTTATGTACCATAAACGTTTTATTATTCCATCTTTACAAATTCTTCAGTTCTAAGCAATAATGAGGAAGGGAAAAGAAACTGCTAGAGAATGGCTTATTAATGTACTAATTTTCAAGCCAACTTTGTTTCCTGTCATTCTTGTGTATGTGCTTTACAGTTGGTATTCATTCACTAAAGTTGAAAAAGCTAGCATGTACTCTGTTCTACCATTTGGGAAAAGAATTTCTTATTTATCTGGACCCACTTCAACACTCTATGCAAAAGCAACACACACCATTTATGGAAGTTCTTCTGCATGGAACTTCCACTCCACATCAGAGGTTTTATTTTCAGTGCTGTATTTCTACCCCAATTATGGCTATGCTCATTTCAAGTACGATTGTTGCTCCTGTGTGATATCAATCTAAATTTGGTTTCAATATGCTAAAGTCTACCCCTTTTCGGTTTCTGCAGAAAGTGAGTGTAATTGCTGCAACTGTTACTAGCTCTGTGGGCAGAAGAAGATTGTTTGCCCTGATAAATAGCTTCATTGCTGTTTTTATCCTTGCTGGACAACTAACCTTAACGGTATGCTGTGTCTAAGACAAGTTTTTGCAGCCTTCTGACATAACATTATGTTGTTATGATAAAGAAAATGAGAAACACCGTCTAGAAAGCTTTCTTAGATCCTTGACTCTTCATAATTGGCTTACTATATGTGATTTCCACAACTTTCTGTTTTATGTCGCTTTCACTTGTCAAGTACAGGGACGCATTCTTACTGTTGCTGGGGTTACCACAGCTATCTCTGCTGCTCCATTTGTTGCCTTTTCGAATTTTGTGGCCATTGCTGTTTGGCCGACTTGGGTAGCCGTTGGCATTTCTGAGACATTGCGAAAGGTTTGTCTTCCATGAGTGTCAGTGCTGTGGCGTTCTGCTTAGACCATTTTTTTCTCATTGTGCAGCCACCTCTTTTGTTTCATTGATAATTAGATAAACATTCCACTTGTACATTCACAGTGGGGATTTCTGTTGACTTTGGGGAGAAAGACAGTTAAAAAGGTCGATGAAAGCTTGTGAAGTGAGCTTTACATCTTGCAACATTATTGCTTGCAGGTTGTTACGTATGTTGTGACCAGACCTGGACGAGAACTCTTATTTACTGTTGTTTCACGGGATGAGAAATACAAAGCTAAGGTATGCCCTCCTCTTTTTTTTTTTTGGGGGGGGGGGAGTTGTTGTTGTTGTGGGGGAGGGGATTTATTTTTTCTTTTCCTTTTGCTCATAAATTGATTTGTTTTTTGTTCTGAATACACTGAATTGTAAATCCTGAATTTATTTTGAGTGTCCTCGAGTTTAGATGGGGCTGGGCTTTGTTTTCCTGATTGTGTTGTACTGCATCAAATTGGTGCTGCACAAAGCACGGTTTAATAGTAAAACACATCAGAACACGTACTTCTGATTTCATACTTCTGCAGCTATGTATAGATGTATTCATTCAGAGACTTGGAGACGCCACAGCAGCAGGAATGTACAAGCTACTTTTCAGCACTCTCAATGGGAGGACATCAACTGTTTCAATCTATGCCTTGCCTGTGTATATGTCTGACTTTTCTCTCTTATTTTCTTCTTTCCTCGTTTCCTTTTAGTTTTAGATGAAGGAAACCCGTTTACTGATACAATGAGTCCTGCAGTTGCTACTTTGAACCTTTTTTTGGTCCGTAGTATCATCCAAGCTTATCTAATATCAGTGCTGTTTATTTATCATTGATTTTCATTTTAACAAGAATAATGATGGTATGATATTTCGTTTTGCTTACACCAGGTCTGTGTATTGTGGATAGCCACGGCATTCCATTTAGGACATCGCCAGGCTCAGCTTTCGAAGCTCCAGACAGGGTCGACTTCCTAGAATTTTGTCAAGAGAAATGTAATATATTTTTCACATATTCGCAGAATGTAGGCTGCAAACATGGATTTTATTCCTGGCGCTTCATAGACCATATCTGTCATTCCTCTTCCTTTTTTTTTCTTTTTTTTCGGCAATCCAATATTGATGGGTCGTTCATTCATCCTCGAAGTGGCAAAAACAGAGCATGAAGCCACTCCCAAGACATTCTATGCATATACCACACTGCCGATTTGCATCATCCATTGTACTCTCAGCTGCTACAAAGTGGTGATTGGTTGGACAATGATATCGAACTGAAAGAATACGAGCTTTTGAACAAAGTCTGGCATGTATTCCAGTTAAGCAAAACCACGGCAAAGCTTCAAGTTGCCTTCAACAGTTGAGATTCGCATATCTAAGCAGATTTTTCAGTCTGATGACAATTTCATTCAACTGCCACACCCGGAAGACTCCTGTGCCGGCAGCACCAGTTTTATTTGCTAATTTAGATACGTTATTTGAACATAACCTTTACAGTGTCAAAAGTAACTCCAAACTGGTTTGCGAAACGGATGGAAAAAAATGCTCGACAGGTCCCCAGCTTTATGCACAGCCGTGAATTTTCCCACCCTCTTATTCCTATTCCAGCTTGACTGTTCATAGTTTCTAAATGTCTCAGAATTTCTGGTGACATGGAAACCTGTGAGCATGAACATGGTGTTAAAAATCAAACGTTACCAAAATTCGTAATCGCTGATCGCAGCACATAATTTTTCAAGTGAAAATGAATGGTTCATGTGGTTTAGCATCCGGCAGCGAGATGACTCAGCCAACTCAATTAGGTGAAGAAAAGTAGAAAAGCATTATGAATGCTAACAATATGGCTGCTCCACTGTTGGCATTGGCTTTGTGCTTTGTGTGATCAAGATGCGCTTTAGTCTAGAATCTGTCTCGACAACTGGGTCAAGCAATGCTTCAGATTTGAGGCTATTGGAATTGAAATAGGCGGTTCCCATGAGTCTCTATCATTGACTGCAGAAGAAATTTACATAGAAAAAAAAGTTACTTGCCTAGGCATTCAACTTCCTTGGAGGGGAACGAACACGGTCTTGAATCAAATTCCTCCCCAGTCTGCTATATCCTTGAATGCATACTCTGGAAGGTTCTCAAAGGGCTCCTTCATGGGTCATTCTTAGCCAGATCATAAGTAGCTCCACGTATTGCTCTTCTATTGGGTCCACAAGGTCTCTTTGCAGTTAGTGTATCATAGGCCATATTTAGCTGTCACACGGTCACAACACAAAATTATTGACATACACTACTTTGTTAAGACAAGTGAAGCGTCTCAGTAACTCAGAACTCAAGATAGTCATCATGCTTCAAAATTAAAAGCAGTTTATGCAACAGTTTAAACTTCACCCTGGACTCAGAACAAGTTGTCAAAACTGTAAAAAACTTGCTGTGTTTTCCCAAAACATCTAAGGAAATAGCTGTCCTGTAAAGTAATAATGGCATAAAAAACAGTTGACTCACATTCATGCCGCAAAACCAGAACATGTAAGCAATGCAACAGCAGGGCTCTTCCTAACCCAGCGGTGCAGTGCACATAAACTTTTCCTTTTCCCTCGGAGATGGCCCATTCCAGTGAAACAACAGCTTTTGGTAATCCACTGCGCAAAGAATCTGGATCAAATCTCTTGCCTACAATACATAGAAAAACACCGTGAGGCAAAGACCCAAAAGCATAAACAATCTCTGAACGAGAATGCTTAATCAATTGATTTATTCCACTGCCTTATAAACTTAACAAATCGTTCGTCCAGTTTTAAGAACAATCTTTCTCAAAATGTCCATTCCCTGGTACATCCCACGCAAGTAGATCATAGACAGAATGGAGAAATTAACCATTGCAATGTGGTATCAAACTCAGTGCAGAAATACTAGGGTATCAACTAGTTCTGCAATGTGGAACGTTCTTCAGGTTATATGCATAGGATTTATTATATCTTGGAGTGTAGTGCTAAAAGAAAATTCCACTCACAGGCCTCCTCATGTGACGGATTCCAAGTTCTTGACATCTTTTTATTATTGACTGCAAGTCGATTCCCCAATACTCAACGTCCTTGTCTTGTTGCAAGTTCAAAACATATGCCACTTTCTCTTCCTGCTTTAGGTGATCTATATCTTCAGGTTTCTGAGGCTGGGAGCCCACTATCAGATTATCAGTTATCGGAGTGTAGTTCATGCCTGCACATAAGTCAGCTAGAAACATTAATGAAACACCACGGTACTTTCTTGCTCTGTTTGAAATTTTAGCGCAAATTGATTGTCCACATGACCATTTCCATCGCAGAGAAAACCCGGAAACCACAATTCAAGCTACTTTTCATTTTCCCTTATCCTGACAAGAGAAATTGGCAACAGAAGTCTTTTATCAATGAGGTCCAGCACAATGGCTATGCATGATACTGCATATACAATCGCTTAGTACACGAATGAATATGCCCGTATCATAAGTTGTTCAAACAACACAACTTTGGCCCAAAAAGAAAAATGGGGAGGAATAATGGCGCAGTGCAGTACTTTTTCATTATCCTTTATTCGGTCCTCTAAGAGGCATCATTATCGTAAAGTAAAACCTTGTTTTATTAAATGACTCGGATTAAGATCAGTAATGCAAATTTGAATTGGATTACTAAAGACAAGAATCAAAGTAAAATTTTCTGATGATAAATGAACCCACCAAACATATTTTCAGTTCCTCAAAATTTACGGCAAGAAAATACACTATTGAAACAGCATAAGTCTACACACGTAATACAGGGGAATTGTTCAGAAGCAGTAGAGTGTTGGAAGAGAGCTGACCAAGATCATGGTGATACTCATAAGGGTTCCTCATCATCTTCTTCATCGCAATGTTGTACTCTTCCATCTTGGTCCCGCTGGAATTGGAGGCTCCACGGTTGTGGGTTTCTGTTCAATCTCAGTCCCTCATCTCAGGTAGTTGTTTAGAATAAATCCTTCCCGACTTCGAAGTGTTCTTCGACATGGACAGTACGAATTGCGCGGGGAGTTCACCCTCTGGTTTTCAAAAGGAGAAGCGATGAGAGCCGAAGAAGCACAAACCAACTCTTACTAACACTTGCCATTTGGGTTTACTCCCTCCTTCAAGTTGGTTCCTAGTTGTTTTTAACGTTGTTTCCCTGAACTGAGATTGGGGAGCATCAGTCTGACAGATTTCTGGAAGAGAAGTTTGTCTTCTTCACGTACTGATTGACAATCTGCCCTCGGTATCAACTGCTACCATTTTAAATCCTAAACTTCATTTTATGTGGATTTAAACTATTTGGGATCGATTATTTAATAAAAACAATACTAAATTTTTTTAAAAAAATAATCTTAAATTTTTATTTATTTAGATTATTTCCTTTCAAATCTTCTACTATCAGGCGAGGAGGACAAACCCCCAAAAACAAAACAATTGTTTAGAAGGCCAACCTTAAAAAAAGGATCATATTATTCAATTGTTGGGCCGAAACAGTAAACGGAACCCATTAGGCCCTTCTCGGGTTCCGTTGGGCTTGGGTTGTCCACATCAAGGCCCAATTTATCTAATTGGACAATTCATCCCCCTATTTTTTTTTTTCTTTCCCCACCATATCATGGTGGCTATAGAGGACCGGCTTAGACGCCACCCCTAAGGCAAGGCCCCAAAAATTGTCTTTCCTTAACAACATCGTTTTGCAAAATATTGAGTCCTTTAGGAAATTAAAAAAAATAACAATCATTTATTTCAAAAAATATTCTTGATTTATGTGGATGTTTTAATGAGATCTTTATTCAAATGCCTATAAATCAGCTATTTATTTAATTGCTTATCCTTTATACTAATAGGCATCATCACAAACTAGCAATTTAAATTTTATACCGTTATAGCATAAATGCAGCTAAGGAATTAGAACAAGTCTATAAAACTAAATATAGCATTGCTATTACTATAAGTTTTTACTTTATTTTAAATTTTAAATTTATAACCTGATAATGGTAGAAAAATAATTTATAACTAACATTTATTAATAAATTCTATATTTAAATATGATATTTTATAACCTCTTAAAAAGACCTCATTTTAAGGTGTCCCCTGAGGATCAAATGTCATAGAACTAGTACTGCTCCTATTTTCAAAAGTCAAACCCAACAACTTGTTTTGTATAAAATGAAAGAGCTTAAATATTATAACCATAATTGAGAGTGCTTGAAATCTGTGCTTCTTCCGGATCAATTAGGATGCGTTTGATATTATGCATTAAATTAATCTGTAGGCAGTAGCAATTATATACGGACCCCTTCCACTCAATCGAACTGACATTAATGAGACAACACAAGTTTGTGCTGCATATGATTCTTAGATACAGATGGTAAGGCCCCCAGACAGACATGTGTGATCAGCTCGTTATATGTCCATCTAACGAATCAGAACCCGAACACGTGTCTACGATTAATTCAGATGACATAATATAGGAGGCCCATGGACAACAGATTATCGACCTTATCCGCCCTCATTGCAAAAACCCCAGCATTCTGAAGGCAGGAAAACACAACCCCAATATTTCAAGCTCACCGCTCAATAGATACTTCACACTTTACAGCTTGTTGCAGAGTGTCAAAGAGCAGGAAACCATTTTGTCTCATATCGGATGCATTAGAGTGGTCATTTCAAAACTTTCTTCACTTCAACTAGAAGAAGAAATGTCTCCATACTTGAGAACATGGGTGACAAATTCACTTGTCCATCTCAAATACATAATTTGCATAACGTTTGAAAATTTGAACGCGCAGCTAAGCTACAGTGCAACAGGTACACGATGATACATATAAAAGAACATTAAAGGCAGGTTCTTTATTGGTAGATGCACCTAATTGCAATACTGCGGAGATAGAAGCTCAAGAAGCACTCAAATGGGTTCTTTTACAATGACGTACATAATAATAACAATATAGTTTGCGAGATTATCCCTTTGTAGAGTGATTAATCCCTCAACTCTCAAAACCTACCATATTCAAGTTCTATGGACAGGATGCTACCATCAACTTCAACTTGGAACAGTTACACAAACGGATATGATGGGCCAGTATTCTTGGTTTTTTATGGCTAGCTGGTAGAACATACTAAGCTTTCAGCAGTTCGCTTGCCTTGTTCAACCACACGTTGAAAATATCAGGAACGAACAGAACAAAGTGTACCTGCAAACAATGCATCGTGTAAAAGCCAGTAAGCATCGAAGAAGATGTATACGTTAGAAGTTACACATTTAGAAGGACTAACCCACTTTGGCACATCAATCATTGAGGAAAAACAAACACGAGATACCTCTTTAAAGTCATTTGCAAATTCTTTCACAGTAGATATAGCTATCGTTGCAGCTTCTTCATAAGGATATCTGATATAATACGACGAAGGTATAGAAAGATTAGATGAACTTGTCATACACTTCTCATCAACATTGGAGATAGTAGAAATTAAAATTACACAACTACAACTGAGCATCAATACCTTGTACAGAGCAAGTCGTTGTCATAATGTGTTTGTGGCCAGAATTGTGAAGAAAATTAGTTTCTTCCAATGTAGTTGGTTAGAAATGAATCAAAAGCACATTAAAAATTTGTGAACCGGTTTGAAAGGCCAAAGTTCTACATAAGTTGGCCCTATATGGTATAGGTAACTGAATTCTCCATCCAAATCCTTGTCATAAGGAACAACAAATTACGAATCATTACAAGTAGCTAGGAAGACGGGTTTTCATGTAGTTTACAGAAAGCATGTGCAATCCAGTCAAAGAACGCCGTTTTAGTTTAGAGGTTCAACATACCCATACGAACCACAAGATATGGCAGGAAATGCAATATACTGAATGTTATTGTCTTTGGCAACACTCAGGCTGTTCCTGTAATTATTCAGCAAAAAGAAAGCACATTCAGCTGTGAAAACTGAAACTTCTAATGAGAACAGCAGCCAAAAACACCAAATACCAGTAGGTCTTCAAGCAATCGCATATGAAGAGGTACTAGCATCATAATGCTTTTAGCATGTCCCAAAACCGATATCGTGAATACAACAGAATGCAAGACAGTCTAAAACCACTAATGTCACAAAGACAATACTTAGTCCGACCATTATATGTAAAGATACTTGAATGCACAAATTCTTCTTTTTTTTTTTTTCGCACCCACCCGCATTACTGACGGTTCTGACATATGACAACCCACCTATCGAATAGCCAACCCGCTCGATCACTCAAGTGCTTAAAGATACTCATCTATCACTAGCATCGCAAGCTTGATCAACCTTGCGCCAAAACAGCAAAGCTCACTTTGCTCTCACATCACAATTTTCAATCTACACTCTTGCCAATACTCTATCCATAATATAGCCACGCATCATATTCATGGCCACATCTACAATCGATATTTACACCTCATAACGTGCATACTCCTGAACTATTGTCAGACCACAAAAAAGCCACACTATACGCGACAGACCACTTACATAGAACATAAAAGTTTAAAATACATCTCACCATCTACTGAACCCTGACACGGACATAAATAGTGCAGGCTCCCATTTGCATACAGCACTAGCCGATGATAAAACGGAACACATTCATTGTAAAAATACCCTGACGATTCTCCAAAATGAAGAACAAAATTTAATCACTTCGCTATCCTTAAGGAGTTATAATTGGTACCACATCACTTGTTCACAAAAAAGGTTGTATTCTTGACCTATGATTAACACCACATAATTAAAAACGATCCTAGATAACGAAGACTTACCAGTACCATTCCTTGCTTCTCCTTACTCGGGCAACACACTCAGGAGCCCATGACTTCCGCTACATTATATACACCATTGTCTTTGGATCTGGCCGGCCAGCGTCT